>OZ024913.1:69003458-69451996 GCA_964017125.1 Flabesymbios commensalis
GGGGCTTTTTATAGTTAAGCCTTTCATTTTCATGTCATTCCTGCTAGTATGGGGCGTTTTGATGTTTTATACAGGTTGAGGGAGACAGTGAGTCGTACAGTACTGACCCAGTCTGAGCTGATGGAGGTGAAGTGGCCACCATTCAGTATGACTCTCCCTGAGGGGGCTACCTCACTCACTCAGAACATCAGCCTGAGGCTCAGCGCCTCTGGTACACATTGTGATTCACTACATGAAGATAGTGGGTACACATTCAAGCTGTTGTTCAGCAAGTCTAACGAGAGCAAGAACGGTGCTGTGGATCGTGCCAGAGCCAGGGAGGTACACACGCGTACGGTAAGACATACGCCTAACTACTGATGTATCAAGATCTTTCTGCCCCAGTGCTGGTAGAAAGTTGTTTATAGTTTTATACGTAATTGTTTTCGATTGCAAATACCTTCATGTGACATTACCCAATAATATCCAATAGTAAAAAATAGGTGTTCAAAACGTCAAATACCAATGACTGTTACATTTCATGTTTATTGATATTTAAGAAAGCATGGGACTTTATTTTATGTTTTCAAAGTATTTTAATAACAGGAAAGGCGGTTTTCGTATGGCTCAAAATAATTCTACATGATAATATTATTATATAGCATAAGAAGTTATTTCTAATTTTATATTTGCGATGAAAAGTCATCTTCTTACAGCAAGGCTGGATTCCTACAGCAAGGCATCTTCCCTTTAGCAAGGCTAGGCTTCTCGAGGTCGCAGACTTGGCCTTGCTGTAGGGGAGATGGATGATCGTAGATTTACGATCTTCAGAGCCCAACCTTGCTGTAGGAAAATGTGAACATTATGCTATCAGAAATGCAGCAAACAGATATATATTATATATCCGTATAATTACACTGTTTTTATTGTTATTACAGATAGAGAAGCTGAGTGAAGCTAACGGGATCCCGTTCAGCTACCCCTGTCAGCTTCTGGATCTGGCCGGGATCTATCAGGCCTTCCTGTGGTCCGTGTACGACCAGGAGCCCCTGGCAGCCAGTAATCCCGTTGAGGTAAGCTGGGGACACTACGCTCTCAGCTCTATATCTCAGACAATCTTCCCGTGTCGTAGATCAGGTGTGATCATCACGTACATCCATCCCCCGTGCTCTGCCAGCAATGACAAGATCCACCTGTATAAGTACGTGAGGCAGGCTGAGTCCAGTCCCGCCGCCCCCCTCACAGAGGTGTACGTGGCGGAGGAGAGGGCCAAGGCTGGACATAGGTCCGTCATCTTTAGCTGTGGTCACTTCCACGAGGATGTACTCAAGTACTGCTTTCGTTACATCAGCTTCGCTGGGAATAACGCCGCTCAGGTCCAGTTTACACTGTGTCTGCCCACAACGGACGCCGCCGGTAAGTAACTGTCTGACTCTAATCATGCTATAAAATATCACTATAGTCTATGTTTGGAAGGCAAAGTGTTTATAATTTATTTGAGACCAGAATTGAGACATTTTTAGCCCAAAACACGAGATGATGACTCTATGTAGGTTTAATTATGGTCCGTCGTCTGCGACGCTGGGCCGAAATTAAACCAACATTGCCTACCAAACTGTACAAAATGGCATCAAATTAACACATTCCCCCAATACACGTTTACAGTTATTACTATTATTATTATGCGTGTACCACGTATATATTTAAAGTTTTACCGTATGCTTTAACCCTTACAACGCTGAAATATTTGTATTTTTCTTCAAGTTTGCTTTTTCTGCTTTACTTCAATAATATAAATAATCATAATATAATAATCATAAAAATTATATAGCGCCGATTCTCATAAAGATTCATAGGCGCTTTAAAATCGGTTGCATAATACTTCACAAGAAACGGAATAGGTAAGTTTTTAGCTTTCGCTTAAAATTATCAAAGTACTTATGTTAAAGGCTACAGCCATTGTACATTTTTATTTCTCTCAGTGTGGAGGTCAACTTTTTACTTCAGAATCCCCGCGCTGACAGGGTTAATAGAGAAATTTCCCACATACCCGTGGAATATTTCTCTATTATGCCTTACAGTACACTAAGAGCCTTTTAAACTAACCCTACAGAGTTTTTGTTCACTACAAGTGTTGAACAAAACAGTTAAGTATCTGTACATTAAACAACTCGACGTTAAAGATAAGCCAGTGCTGGAAACTCTAGTTCATTCTTTGATTTTTATTTTTAATTTAAACATCTTGCAAAAGATTCGTCAACTTTTTATTATTATTGAGAGTACATATTATTCCACACATATCTTACAATTCAAATTAGCATTGGATAGTCACCACAGACGACACGTACACATCAACACAATCATATTATGTACACCAAATCATCTTTAATTTAAATATATGTAGCAGCTTATAATTGAACCTTTGTGGACTTATTTATGTCAATAAAACTGTTTAAATGATTTATCGTAAAAAGTAATCAAATAAATCGATATTCTATGCTCGAAAGTCAATATTGTGATAATAAACAAAAGAACTTTATCATCCCTTATTTTCCGTTTGAAGTAGTGTTCAATTTTCCCTTCCTGCCTTAAATTGGTCCAGGTCAAAGGCCACGTCAGCGATACCTTACACCGACCAATCAAACTTCACCTTCTTTAGTCAGACTGACAATAATTGTATTGACTGTAGGATATAATAGCCACTTCTACGCCTGGTCGCACATCATGATGAGACAAGGAATACCCCTGACTCTTTACTTGCCAAATTTTTAACCATATGCTACCGCAATTCACACCTCACAGTGAATGAAAACTAGCAAATACTAAATATCCTTTCCATATTTACTGTTACATGCATTTCTCTATGATCTCATCAAGAACTTTATATAGATAAAGTTACTGATGTGATATACCAAAGAAATAGTAGTAATGTGCTGAGTCTATAACAGTCACTGTTACATAGCCGAAAAAAATCCGGTTTGTATTATATTATTTATAGTGGGATTTATTATGAACTTTTTTGTTTTGTTGATATGATGTTTATTTTCATTACAACTTCGCTCATTTTGTGTTTTGATAAGACAAACTGACAAAAATAATAGTACTGGTTTGTGATTAGTGAAGTTTTGGTATAATGCTGTTCCATACCACAACATGCTAATTGTGACCATATTTCGATCCATTCGGGTTTTCCTTGATTGAAGTTAATTCGCGACAAAACATGGTCAAATACTCAGATACTCATACACATCTTCAAGAAATAAATATTGGGGGGTATATTTCGTTTGTTGTAGTCATATTCAATAGTTTTACCAGTTTACTAGTATCCATAAAGCAGTGCGGCATTGTTTGTGTCAATCATCAACCCTTACAACACTGAAATATTTTGTATAAACCATGGAGACCAAATGTTTTTTTTAAATTTGAAATCATCATAAATGTCTTAGTTAGCTCTTTCCGCTCCATTTGATACGGCCTGGGCCATTATAATTTGTTAATTCTTTCAGTGCGGGGACCGTCTCTAGACGTCAGAATCTGACGTCTACAGACGTCAGATTCTGACGTCTAAAGACGGTCCCCGCACTGAAAGGGTTAAGCAGTTTTATTGTTGAAGTTGTCTAACATTCCAGTGTGTCTGCATACTGCAGTAAAAGACAGAAGTACTGAGTATTTGTACTAGACTCCCCCGAGGCGTGTATACTACATCAATAAGTACCTGAGTACACGCGCGCAATCACCAGAGATGACAAGGCAATTGTTCCTTGCATTATTCAATCTAGTAGACACTCCCAGAGGGGATCCTAAATTACAGAACTAAATATACTGACCGTAGCCGAGTTTGCTGAATAAGTAAATGCTTGATTGGCATAGTCCCACGTGTTTAAATAAATATTTGGCATATCATTCCTCATATTATCATGATTATGGTTTTATGATTCTACTATAGGAAAATAAAATGTATAACATACATGGTGCCGCGGTTCACAAAGGGTGTGTCATCACTGATTGTCATGACAACACCTTGAGTGGTAATATTTTGGCCAAGTTTTACCTGGTCACTTCTAAATAATTTTCCTTTTCATGTTGAGTAATTTTCCATTGTGATTTCATCTGTTTCAGCAAAAAAAAGAAATATAAGTAAATTTTCCTATTCGACAGAGTTGTAATCTCTGGAGTGTTAACATGGTCAAGGTGTGTTGTACTCCACCACAAAAAGTTTGAATACCAAATAGCTGACAGGAGGGACAGTATTATACATCTGATTTCATATTCTTGTAGCAGAGTTTATACATTATGAACTTTTTTGATCGTCTATCGTTGTTTTAGTCAAAAAGAGATATATATTATTGAGTCTACATCGTGATATAACATAACAGCTAGCTTGCCTTCAATAATAACGCTGTCACCATGGTCACACTATAGCCTCCCACTGCAATCTAAAACAATTGTTTTGAAATATTTTAAAAATATAAAATAATTTAAAAAATAATCACTTATTTACGTAATGAATTTACTTAAAAAATAAAACAGTCTTGGAGACCAAACAGGGTTGATGCTTTTACCCTTTTTATTAAGAGTAGACCGGTGTGACAGGGATTCAAGCGGTGATATGAATGATATCGTCACCTTGGGTTTAAAGGGTCATATCTGCCACTATGAAGTGGCAGATGCGACTCTTTAATACCTAGGGAGCTATATAACTACCATTCCTCATCAGCCCCTCCGCTAGTCCTCCAATTACTGAAGCTAACACCGCGACTTGAATTATTAATTATTGCCCCATTATCTTCCCATGCTACTCGCTGTGTAACAATGACGGATGGTTACGTGTCACGTTTTTTCCTGCCCGTTATTCGGGTGTGGTTCAGAGCTCTGTCAGATTCTACCAGCAGATAAATATACATAAAATGGCAATGCATGAGCGGGCTAGGAACTTTATCTCAAAATTTAGCAGAAGTCGTAACGGATTTTTACATTTATTATTGAAACTATCTTATCACCAAGATCGGTGACAATGATTTGGCAATATAAATATACACCCAGTAACCTCATCACCATAAATTGATACTTGGCTAATGTTGGGGCAGCAACGCAGACGGTGAACTGACATTAATCCAACGTTGGTTCGACGTCTCGTGTTTGTAGAGTGAGAGTTCGATTGTTAATTATAATATAAAACCTATTTTTTGGTTTTGTATCTATTCGACAGACTCTGTAGTATAACTCTTAATCAGCTATCGGTAACAATTTAAGCAATGTACTTGCAATCTTGTTTTTATTACATTGTACACCAATTTAGGACTGATTAATTTCAGATATTTAGTAAAAGATGTGGATAGCGAAATATTGATAACAGAGTTATGTACAGATTAATGAATAAGCACGCCAGATGTCATGCTCTTTAAATAGTATGTCAACGAACTCGACATTAAAATTTAAACATGTCGCTTTAACTGTCACTGTCACTGCCAATAATTTTCGTCTGCTAAATATGATCAATCTGTGACAGTCTTGCCCCATAAACATGATAAAGCGCAATAATTATAGGTTACCCGGTACATCACGTGCGATATTGATTGAGGACAAGATTAGGAACAATGGCAGAAATCAGCTGCCTGGAGGCGCGTTTCCTGTTATTGGCTGCTATCACTAATACTGCTGCCCAACTCTGGTTTATTGCTAGGACAACGTTGGAAACGTTGGCCCAGAAATGAATCAGTGTTGGGCAAACATAACGTATGTGTTTAGGAATCGGAATCTATATGCCATAACACGCGAGATCAATCTTTTACCATCACTTTTATCTCGGAGCCATTTTTCCTGATAAAATTATTTCGTATTATCAAGCAATCTGTTGGGAATAACAATATCATATAATCCAACAAGTCAATGATATTCTGAGTGAGGTTTTCTTCGATTTAATTTTCACACCTATTGAATACAAATTATCATAATACAGACACATGTTTTATAGATATAATGTACTTATTTATCATAAATATAATTATTTAATGGATATACAAGACCCTTAGTGCTGTAAAATCACTTGGAAATGCATGCTTTTATGAGAAGTACATAAATATACATAGGTATTTCTGATAATATACTCTCTTGTGTATTTTTGATAACACTTAAAATCATGCTTGCCATGATGTACATGTATTATAACAAAAACAAAACTGTGTGAAAACATACATTATAACTACTTAAAATATGTATATATAATGACAAATAGTGTATTTTCCATTCACCATAAGCAGATAAGTTGGGAGATGTGGTTTCCGGATTCCATGGTATTTTTAGATTTCTAAAGACTTTTCCCCCAGAATATTTATAGCTCAACATCCCAACTATGACTCAAACCTAATGAAATATAGCTTTGTTCGTTAACATATTGTTACACATTGCTCTATATCTACACAGGGAAACTAGAATCGGGTTCTATTCCCTCTAAATTATCAATTAGCAGAGTATAATGAAGATAAATGACATGAGACGCCCTTATCATGCTTATTGGCTGAAGTAATGAATTGGAACGGCTGGTGCAGTTTTATCCTGTGTTGTATCTTGTCTCGATCGATGGAGCCTCCTCACATGTTTTACTTCATGACCTTGACAGAAAAGTAGATACAATAAATTATGCAATATTTAGTCACAATGGGTCAAAGTTTTGATAATTTACATGTTACATTGTACGTGATAGGGATAGGAATAGTCATATTCGAATAGTCAATTATGCATTGCATTTTTATGAATTGCTCTTTAGTTTGATAAAATTATCCAAAAATGCCGTTATGCTCCGGATTAAAAATCTGTCATAGCTTTTCCCATATTTTCCCATATGCTCGCGTTTTGAGATCAAGCAAGCTGTATCAGATGACACTAACTACATGTATATCTTTACTAGACCTTCACTGGATGTATTTGGGGCTATCAACGTATATACCGTGACAATGATCCCGGATGTAGAAGATCTTTATATCTAAGTGGGATGATCCCCTTCATTGAAATTGCCAGTACTGTTATGCTGCTATAATTATATTATATGTACTGACTGATAGAACTAATTGTATTGTAATGTATATACCTATGGTTATTATTAAATTCATCATATCGTTAATTTACATCGTCAAAAATGATCAATGGGGTGAAGAGGTAGACGACATAACACAGAATGCCCTCTTCAGATGGTTTCTATTACTGCCTCGTCTTGTAATAAGGAAGTTGAAATGAAGGCTAGTTCCTGGAATGCCATTGATAACAAGAGACTTGTGTAGTAAATTTACGGAAACCAGATCCATTGAGACGCCGTCAGTGTGGCCAGCCTAGCCTCATCATCTGACAGAGACTATAGCTCAGCGGGGTGTGGTACCAGTTAGCCATACCAGAATGCTGCCTGCTTAGCCTCAATAAAACACAACACCAAGTGAATCAAGCTGTATTTGTTCAATGTTGGGCCAGCGTCGCAGACGGTGGCCCAACATTGAACCAATACAGACTAAATGACTCGTTTGTTGGGATTACACTGGTATATCTTCAAATATTTAAATAGATTACATACATAGTGAACTTATCAAATAAACAGTACATTGCATTTATTTTTCAGTGAGTGCATCACACTGCGAAATATGTTAATATGACCGCTCTGGTAATTCAAACCATTAAGTTGCTGATTCACCTAAACTCAGTAGTTGTATAAATTCCTAGCGTGCAAAGGGTCATCAGACAGGTGCAGTGCTCGAGAGTTTTGCTCCTCAAAGTATCATATTCCACTTTTTTCACCACCTCAAACGAAATATGGTTATTAGTATTTCATGTTAAGGTGTGAAAACCTGACTGCGGCAGATTGGCTGTCACGCTGCTCAGTGTCATTGTCTTATGATAGGGCCTGGCCAACGGAATGATGATGAAATATAGGATAAAGCCCGAGGAGCTCTACCTTCTTAGCTGTGAAATAGGTCGAGGCCGAAGGCCGCGGCCTTTCTCACAGCTAAGAATGTAGAGCTCCGAGGGTTGTAACTGACTTAAAAGATATCCGACCATAATGAGGATCACTCAACAGCTCGGTCACATCTGATTGATTATAGTACCATCTCGGTCGACCAAGATAATTGGTCTGTACTTGGTCAACAACAACTCTCTATTCCCGGCTTAAAATGCAGTGGTCGGACAAAGAAAATAATGTAGTATTGTGTTTTAATGCAAATTATGTTTTTGTATGGTAGGCATAGACATACACAAAGAAAACGTTCATATCTACCGGTTGATAACGTTTGAAGCAATCACGCAATACGGTATTAATAACCTTTTGTCAATAAACATGTTTTATAAACAGGGAAACATAGCTTATATTTAATTATTCGTAATTCATAATTTCTAACGTTGTTCAACAGTAACTAGAGATCACATTACATATAGGATTTGCATGCACACATCACATATGTATAATTTATCAGCCGATTATTTATGTCTGTATTCAGGCACGACCCCCTAGACACTAATTTCTCAAACATTTACAAAGCTAATTAATTATATTAGTGCTCACTATGCTTCATGCTGCGATCAGAGATCATTTACTGTATATGATTTCCGCTGCGATTACAATAGTTATGAATCATCTAATCAGATCCATAGCTGATCTAGGTAATAAACTACATTAATTTGTGCAACTACATTAATACTGTGGAGCAGATTATTATCATGACATTATGCAAAATTTGATTCTCACTTTAAATAAATATATTGCTTTCTAATGAAATTAGTCAAGTGGGCGAGGCGATTCGTATTATAGTCACAGTTATTAATCGTGTCATTTAGGCAGATATGATAATTAGAAGTTAGGCTGGTAATTTTATTATCCCAGAACGTATATTAGATTCCCACCCATTTCTGTTCAACTTCAGATGCGAATTACTAAAACAATTCCCACAAGGTGAATAAAAATACCTATTTTGCAAAATACTCAAGTCTAATATGTGAATTGAAAACTGAGAACGTCCTTATTATTATGGATTTATCATTTTTTATTCTGTGACTTTATTCATAATATACAACGCGATGCATAAATGCGACTAAGGTACATAAAAGGTAAATGATACAGTCTCAGCAGCCTATGATTATGGCTATGAATATGCCTTTTGATTGTTCGAATTTACAACTAGTATTTACACAATTAATGATATTCAACGCCTTTCTCTCTAGTCCATATATGTTGTGTAGTTTTTAGGTATGGTTGCTTTTCACAGCATTGATTTTCCACATTTTTACATTGTAGATAATCTAGTTGACGTTATTTTGCAAGCAGCACCTTTAACTCGCACACTTAAATATTTCATCTCGCGCCAGGTGTATCTGGCCATAAAGGGAGGTCATTACACGACAATGGGACTATAACACGGATGACCCAAGGCTTTTAATTAGACAGCTGACCGTAGTTGACCACTACTGACCACACATGGCACGTATTCCTCCCATCACATAGTCATAGGAAGCAGTTTATGGTGCACTTAACACAGCTAATAAATACATATAAAACGAAATATTAAAACAAGCTTAAATATTTGTAGTTTTCAATCGTTATTACACTTCTATTTAAAAGCGGGCATCAGGACGATTATTTTTGATGAAAACTTTATGAATAAAAACGTAGAACAAAGTATTCCCCGTCCCACTGCAAACGCTCTACTATTTCTAATGGAAATGAGAAAAAACTAAGGTACGAACAATCTTCAGATTTTTCGTATAATTGGCCACATGGTACTTTCGATGACAGAGAACTGCTTAGTTCAGTAGAGTCAGCTGAATTTTTTCTTCAGTAGTTATTCGGCTAGTTGCGGTATGATGTAATTTGTCATACTGTTTATATAACTGTTGCCTTTTGTTCGTAGACGTCATATTTTATAGACGGTGGACAGGTGCTTTACCTGCTCCCTCTTGGCGACCTTTGTAAACTTTACCTTTAACCTGAGATTAGTTTATGTCCCGAGCTGAGCTTTCATCTGTAAACTTGAGTAGATTGACAGGGCAGATGGCCATAACTCCACAGGCATCTGTAACTCCTCATTCAGGGTGGAATAGATATAACTCCCCACCCCCAGGATTGAAGGGAGACATCACAGCAAACACAAGCAACAACCTATGCTGGTTTGCTGGTTTATTGTTAGTCCAGCGTCGCAGACGGTGGGTCAACACTAAAACAGCATTGGTCAATAATAACTCGTATTCACAGAGATGTCCGACTATATAAACCGGCAAATACGTTCCTTTTAACACCCCTGGGCTTCGTGACTAGATGCATTTTTACTTTACA
The DNA here is from genome assembly GCA_964017125.1 of Flabesymbios commensalis. Lineage (NCBI taxonomy): Eukaryota > Metazoa > Annelida > Polychaeta > Terebellida > Flabelligeridae > Flabesymbios > Flabesymbios commensalis. The sequence continues at coordinate 69,013,747 of OZ024913.1, forward strand.
TTACTGTTCTTTTGAAATAGAACACAGGCTTTCAAGTTTTACATGTGTGACTTCTAAATATTAGACCTACTGAAATCACAAAGTAAACCATGTAAACGTTATCATGGCTATGATGACAGAATTTCGCAAGGAAGAAACATTATACATCGCGCAAAACTAATTATAACTACCCCGGCAATACTAAGATTTATTGATAGAGCACATATCGTGACCTCTTTTGCAAAGATTTATACGGAAAAGGCAAGGACGCCAAGCAAACTGAGTAAACACTACTGCTAACTTATGTGGCACGTATGTATGTGGTGGTTATTTGTCTTTAATTTGCAGCATATTTCTACATCTACGGTGATTAATGATAATTGTCTGACGGAGGCAGAATTACTCAGATATTTACCTGTGAGTTGATTGACGGCTCAGAATGCCTCTGTATTATATCTCTGTTGCTTCAGAGGCTGGATATCTTTGTTGCCCGAGCATCTCAGTAAACACGAGACCTTGCTCATGTTGTCGCAGACGGTGGCCCAACATTAAAACAACATGGGGCCTATAATCGTGTTTCATGAGTATAGATCTATGACCTGACCACCTGTGGGTACTGGTCCATGTGCCGTGAAGTGATGCCACATGAATGTTGGTTCTATGCTGGGCCAGCGTCGCAAATGTTGGCCCGCAGATGTTGGCCCAGCAGTGAGTGTACATTTTACAGCAGCGGTAACTGCAAGCAACATCTAATTAACTAAAGAAACAAACTACAGGTGATCAGGTGATGACTGAACGTGAAGTAAGTCGTTTACACGTTTGTTTCTCATAATTTGTGTTGAATATACAAACCTGACTATCTAAATACATTCTCTTATTTTATATTTGGCAAAATAATAAGTCTGGACGCACACCTTAGCACTGCACCATTTACAATACTAACACGAGATATCAACCCTATGTTGATTCAATGTCTCGCATTTGCTGTTATTGTTGTCTAACTCTGGAATATCTAAATCAATACTCTAGTTAGGCAAAAACTTATTAGTCTAGACACAAACAAAAATGGGCCAACTGATCAGCTAACACGTGACATTAACCCTGTATGTATTGAAGGTTCGTCTGCCATCAACGACACTGGCCCGATCGCGTTTTGCTATGATGTAACTCTTTTGTAATCCCTGAATTATTTTGTCAGACTAACTCTAACTTAGTGAAGTAATAGGTCCAGTGACAAAACTCATCATTAAGAATAGACAAGCCACATGCAGCATTAATTATCTAATACCAGCACCCAATATCTCACCATGCAACAATGCAAAATATAGTAACCGTTTACTTGAAAAGTAAGCATTTACTGCCCCTTGGATTTAATCCTTAAACCGCCAAATTATTCAATTTGAATTTTCACCCACTTCAAGTTGTGTATCGCTGACGCGATCCACAACTTCAAGTGAGTGAAAATTTGACAAAATAGTGGGCAACCTTTTCAAATCTTGCTGATTTAATGTTACATTTTATCGTTAACATGTTTAAAATGTGCTGCATAATGTGGTATTAAAAAACTGAAAAACCGAACATATTCGGGACCGGCGCTTAAAGGGTTAAAATAGTACCAGGAAGAAAATGAAACATAAAGGAGCGAAAAACAAGTTACTGTTTACTCAAATAAGCAGTTACTGCCTTTTGTCATTTAAATATGAACAGAAATTATTAACATAAAACATGAAGAAGCCAAAATGCAGTACCCGCTTACTTGTAATGTAAGCAGTTACTGCCTTTTGGTTTTGCAGGTCAATTTGGATACAGAAGATATGCATCTCTGGTTACATAATCCCTGGATCATCACTCTAGATCAGTCATCTCACCGGAAGCCCCTGGGAACAAGCTCATCTCCTGATGAGTGAAATTGATTTCTCAGTCACTCTGGCGTCATTTGCGCCTTTTATGTACGTTACACACCTGGATTTTGTAATGAGCCATCTCCTTGTCATGTTTTTATTCCCTAATTTGGATATGAATTATGGCCTGTGTTATATGAGGTTCTATTTTCCGGGACATGGTATTATTGTTATATTGAAGCTGTTGACGGTGTTATATAAAGCGTGTTCGGCTGTTTTCTGACATAGCGAACTTTTATCCTTTGCAGATACGCATAAAAACTTTGGTGAAATATTTCGGTGAAATATTTGTTAAATAACGGAATATCTGCGTATTTGACATGATTGGTAGCTTAGCTTTAATTACCTAGGTTGTGAATAATCTATAACAAAGAACGTGTTAGTATTTTACTGCACTATAGGCCTACAGTTCTCTCCGTATAGTACAGTGGAATATCAAGGGCGAATCCAAATTCAAATAAACGAGAGTTCGATTTGTAGAGAAAATACAATTTATATGCCATTTCTGGGGTGTTTGCTAAACCCCACATTTGTTAATTTGAAGGCCTAAATGGTGGACTAAGTCTCCCCTGTAGATCCACCACTGAGTATTAGAACCAAGAATAGCGCATAGAACTTCTTTGACTCTAGTATTCAGTGGTAGATCCTAGTGTCAAGGGTGCAGGGTGTGATAATGGAAATGACTAGGAAACTGCACGGTGCTGGTTCCAGCACGTCTCATGTGACAAGACGTCACGCGTGGTTTACAGATCTGGTGACTAACAAAATCACCCGGCACACGCCACTGTCTGTGGATCCTGTCAGCGAGCCGCAGCATGTACTGTCATGGAAGCAGGACGCAGGGCAATGTGCCTGGCTCCAATGCTGGTATGATGCTGGAACACCATATCTGGTGAAGAAACATTGCTGGATGAAGGCAGAAGGGTTATGGTCCCTTCTCCAATGCTGGCGGAATGCTGGAATAATGTATCTTGTGGTGAAACAGGCACTGGAAGACGGCAATAGGGAACGTGCTGCCAGAGTGCTATAACACAGTATCTTATGCAGACCATCGTGTTGAAGACCCATCAAACACAACACGTTGATCCAATGTTGTTTTGATGTTGGGCCACTGTCTACGACACTGACCCAACATCACAACCACATCTGTTGAACGCATCGCGTTTGTTGGTATATACCAGGGCATGGATGCATGAATATTGAAGACAAAACTTTTTACTTCAATATTCATAAGACCATACCCTGACTTACAGAAGCTGTTAGATTACCACGGCATCACCTGGTAGTGTGGATGGATTGATGTTCATCATCTCTTCATCCTCCTCATCTTTACATCTTGTCTCAGCAGCATGATGATGCGGATGTAACCAGCAGCTGGTGCTTCTGATTGCTATATCAGCCTCACATATGTTACCATGGTATCAGCTGTTGTACCTACATCATCAGCCATCACTACGGCAGCTGAACCAACACGTGAGGAGAGGGGGGGGGAGCGTGTCAGGCAGATAATCCCGCGTCATCAGATCCATGCTCTAATGACAGATCCAGATCAAGTAAAAACCCGCGTCACGAGTCTCCTGTTCTAGTGGGAAATCCAGATTGTAAAACATAGTGTCATAAAACCCCTGCTCGAATTTATTATTCAACCAGACAGAATCCAATGACAAACATGCATTTCCTGCTATTATAGGGCATCGAAAGAGAGAAATTCGTGTCTTTACCTAATGTTAGTTTAACCCTTTCAGTGCGGGGATCGGCTTCAGACGTCAGAATCTGACGTCTGTAAATCTGACGTATAAAGTCGATTAGCGCACTGAAAGAGAATTTTTTAATGGCTATAGACCCATGACCTAGGTATTCAAATGAAGCGGAAGGAGCTAACTAAGACATTTATTTTTGGTCTCTATGGTTTGTATAAACTGTTTTATCGGTTTAGGGTTAATGTTACGTCAGTGTCTGAGACGGTGGATCAAATGCAATATCTGTTCGAGCATTGATTGTGTAGTCTGGTTCTAGGAAGTAGGTCTTCTAGATGATGTGCCACGTGCTCAGCGTCCATTTGGATTTGGGATTTTGGAAGGATGGGTGCATTTTCTAAAGCGATACGAGTTGTAGCTATTTGTCCCTTTTGGCAGCAGGAATTAAAACATCTCAAGATGTTCTGAAGAAAAAATGTGAACGTAAACGATCATGTTGGGTACGTGCGTGGATTAGTAGTGGAGTGGAGAAAGGAGCGGATGGTGCACTTATTCGAGAACATTCACCGAGTTGCTCTCCATGGTAGCACCAACAATTATCAAAAAAGACACCGTGATGCGACAAGCAATAATTTATATCGACAGGAAAAAGGCTTTCATTGACTTTGCGCTAATTTGCATCAGCTAAAAATGTTGATGTCGCAGCAATATAGAACCCGTTCTATTTCCGTGAGTCATCTCGTGGGCCATTAAAAAGATTTTCTTCTTACACGGAGCGATTTGGTTGAAATTTGTCTCATGAGACGAAATTGTTTCGTGTAAACAGGCCTTTATGGTGGCCAGTTCAAACCCTCGGAGTTCTACATTCTTAGCTGTGAAAAGAATGTAGAACACCGCTAGATTTACAGAGCATAGACCAGTAACTGATTATTTTCTAAGAGCAAAGAGCAGTAACTAATTACTTTTCAAGTAATCAGCTACTGTTGTTTGCCTCCGCGAGTCAGACTCAGCTAGTTCTGTATGTGATTTATGTAGCCACACGGTGTGGTCCGTCCAGTCTTTCATCACATACCATCTCCGCTGACGATTTGCCAGATTAAGTGCCAGCGTGCCAATGAAACCTCATAGATTCAGATACGGAGCCGTCAGTAAGGTTGAAGGTCTTACGTCAGTGAGGATGAAGGCCATATTCAAGGTGATTCAAGCCAGTAAATACAAGACGTTGACCCTGCAGGATTGTTTGTTTCTGTTTTTCGCCATTTGAATCTAGAATTGCGTTTCCAACGCAATATTCAGCTTCAAATGACGAAAAAAACATGTAAATTTTTGGAAAATAGACATCTTCTAAATTGAATTATTTGACTAACTGAGCATCTAACACAAACTATATTATTCATTTCAGTGAAATATTTTTTGTGTAGAATGTGGGATAGATGTTTAGTCGGTAAATACTGCTTTACACCGCCTCCTGCAAACTGGGATAATATCGCCACAGAAGGAATCCCCCGAAGTCTGGATTATGCCCTACTTTTATATCGAATGACTTCAAGATATGGTTAGCAGAGAACACGCCATGCATTTGAACAGTTTGGAGCACTGTATATGTACAATCACCATGACAAACTGACCGGGTTTCGAATCCTGATGGAATTTCTAACTCATTTTCTACCCACTGATGAATGAAAATTACTTCCATTTATGACATCTTCATACATCACATGTGTCAATTTATGGGCACAGTCAAGTCCGGCTCTCCACATGGAATGTTGTAGCTCTCAGCAGTTTACATGACGACATTACAGGGTCAGGCTCATCTGATTGAAATTGACGGCAACAGTTTATCTTATACTCGATACTCATACTACATATCCCTAGCAAACAGCAAACAATGTCCATATGCTGGTTTAATGTTGGGTCACCGTCTGTGACGTTGGTCCTACATTAAGCCAGGATTGGGCCACCATGGACTCGTGTTTGCTTGGAAGTACACGTGATATATGGTTGGCTTATGGTACATCGACTCCAGCTGTGTCAAAATAAATATTCATTTACATTGGCATACTTGTAAGGCGAACGCGGGGAAATAGCTAACAAATTAAAAGCTATGTCGATTGTGTGACTGTTACCATTCCATATATCTACAAATTAACATGTAAATAATAAAAAATCAATCATCATTAGACTTCTGGTTCTTGTCATCTGATTGTATCCGCGCGCGATTGTTGAAATTTACGTTTTTTTAATTATTTTCTGGTTTACTTTAATGCCCATCACCTGGTTTATTCATATTCGTGAAAGATTCTAAACTGACCTTATACTTTTAGGTGATACATTTTACTTTTCTACTCTTAATATTATTATTAGACTAAAATATTTTACCAACGAACAAATTAACATTTAATTTGGAGTTTTGATTTTGTGATAACCTTGACCAAGAACTTCATCTATTAAAGTCCTTTTCCTGATATGACCAAAACTAGTTTTTTGGCTGATTCCATAAAGACAAATATTTTACTTCGAATTAAAAATAAATTATCGTAATTTATGTGGTAACTATAAGGGTTTTCGTGCACTACTCTACCTCTAAGTACCTATATTTCATCCAGTAACAGCACTCGTGATAACATAGTAGTATTAGATATTATATAGTAGAGTAGGCCTACTTCACATTCTCCATAGTGGTGTTCTGATACTCAACTCACTTAGTGGAACTCATATTATCTCATGTCTCCCTTCACCCTTAGAGCACTGATGTCTACTATAGTTATACTTCTGTATTTTTATTAGCGCTGTTTAGTTGAAGTAGTGTCTTGTATTAATGGTGACACCAATATAATGTTGTAACTGAACTCCATTTTGTCAAATCTGAATAATTTGCACTCACTTGAAGCTGTGGATCGCGTCAGCGAGACACAACTTCAAGTGAGTGGAAATTCCAATTGAATAATTTGGAGGTTAAAGGGCTACCTAAATACTTTGAGTACTGGTGTAAATGGTGCTCAGAGATTGACACCACTTTGAGTCATCTTACATTTTGCCACTTCCTTTATTTTACCAACAAGTGACCTTTGAAAACAACTCTCGGTCTCAGTTGAGCATTCTTAACTGTGAATGTTTACCCCGCAAGCGTTGATTTGAAGCATGTTCGAATTTCCCATTACGCCAAAAAACATGTGATCTAATATTTCCAGAGCAGTATTTATCCAGGTTTTTTTTCAGAAAAATGGTACTTTTACATATATCGGTGATTTCAATTAAGTAGTTCGCAAGAGAAAGAACACAATCCACTGACTTTGCGTGGTTTCGGACTATTAAAGCTCATTTTTACTTAAATCATATCACAAGCCATAGTTAAAGTATGTATTTAGTTAAACATAATAAGTCAGGTGTCCCAGGTATTTTTTACCATATGGATAAATGATGGGAATGTGAGTATTCCAGTAATCTGTTTTTTACCTATGGGTTTAAATCCACCATACTTAATCATTCCAACGCTAAATTGTTCCTTTCTATTTTTCATTCATCAGAATCGTTTATTCAGGTGACGAAAAACAGTTTACTTTTGAGAAAAATGCACATCGCAAATGTAATCATATGATAAAGTGTTTTATAGTGGCACTGTATTTGGTTCGATAAATGCGTGGAATGGAATGTGGCCTTTACGGGTCCAACAGGACTAAGGTTAATACTTTATACCTTCCGGATCAGCCCACGTTACTATTCACACGGATATTTATGTTTGGCTTCATCACCTTCACGCTTCTTTTCCATTATCATGTCAATCAATTTACACCACATGTGCCAGATGCCGCATCTAAAACCTCACGTGAGATGCTCCGTAGAATCTAAAATAGAAAGGTGAAGAATGGTGGAGATAGTTGTTTAACTTTTTTGAAATTATACAAGAAATGGGTTACAATGTAATGTAAACTCTTTCAGTGCGGGGACCGACTTTAGACGTCAGAATCTGACATCTATCGACGTCAGATTCTGACGTCTAAAGTCGATCCCCGTACTGAAAGAGTAAAATGTTCATAATGGCCGTAGACCCATAACTTAGGTATGCAAATAAAACGGAAAGAGATAACTAAGACATTTGTAGTGATTTCATATTGAAAAAAAACCTTTTCAGCGCTTGAAAGGTTAAAATAAGACTGCTTCAACGTCAGACACCAATGTCTGTAAATGTTAGCTGGACGTTGAGTTAGAGCTAAGCTATCAACGCGAGGCAGCTAGAAATGTATTGCAATATATCTCTGGTACGGAACAGATCAGGAAAATATAGGGGGAAGTATGAAAAGTGAAGCGTGAAGTGTCATAAATAGTGGTGTTATGTGTGTTAAGCTGTCATTACGGTTGACATCTATCTGTGTAAACTTCACTTCTCTACAAGATCACCGTGTATTTATACATTCCAGATGGATTCACTAAATACCCAGGTGTAGAAAGCCTATATAGCTCCATCCTGCCCACTCCCCATCTCCATATCTATCTCAGGTATCAGTAGAGCATAGAACAAGGCCAGTTCAGAGAAGTGGTCAAGGGAAATTGTACGATTTGTTTTGCATTCAGATCTGCTCTTTGAGCGAGAAGGTAAGAAACTAGTAATGGACCGTAGGAATAGAACAGTTCGTTTATTATTTAAATGATTTTGATAACTAGTAATCGATTGAGCACATCACGTTGCATCATTAAATGAAAGTAATAGGAAATATTGAAATGTACGGGAATAAACATTCATAATGGGCAAGACAACTGATAGTAACAAATGTGAGTAAGTAAGTCTATAATAAGTATTGGACATCGGTAAAAAAACTTGACGTTGTGTGTTAAAACCCCCACTGTTATTGATTGTAATCCTTAATAATTTGGTTTGTCTATATATTTTAATCAAACAAAACTTTTTTCTGTGCGTTTCTATGCACGATTTATAAATTAATCGGATGCAAAGGCGTCTTAACATTGTCGAGTCGGGTTGTATATTTATTCAACTGAAGTCATTCAATCCATTGATCTATATATTTGGATATGGGCATGTGACGACGATCTGCTTGCTCACAAGTCTGGCCCTATTGTCGGACATGAGGTCAAGAATGTAGATAATGATCTCATCTATTATAATAGAAGCTGGTATTATGGATCAGAGTGACCTAGATTCTAGGCATCTGATTGGTCGAGATGTCGATCTCGACCAATCAAATGCCTAGAATCTAGGTCGACTTGATCCAAGCCACGGTTGAGATATTCCATGTACCTGTTTTTACTCCCGTGTTGACACAGTCAGCGCATGGACTCGTTTGAAAGGCAGCGGGATCTTTCCGCTTGAAATCTTGATTTCTCTGGCAAATTTATCAGTCCACTCAACAATAGCAGATCAAATATTGATCATTTTCTTATGCTTTTAGAGCTCAGCCGCTTGAGAACCTGCAAAGCGTCGTTCGCGTGGAAGACATTGTTCGATAATAGATAGACGGTACTTTGGTAGCAGACAAATGACAGTATATTTGTTTGAACTCAGTGTCACTTTGTGGATCGGATTCCTACAAACTGTCAGTCGATTTTATGTGAATATATGATTACTTGTGTAATATATCCGATGCCTTAAATACACGGACGGACGGTCTCATATAAAAGCTGACGTTAAATAATAAATACACCACATATTTGCGAGATTATATATGCAGACTGCGAACACGAGTATAATAATTCATTTATATTAAAATTAAAGGGACCCCTTGGGATGAGACATTTTCAATGTTGTCAATTTTGAAAATTTACTTTATTTGAAGCTATATAGCCTACTGATCTGAACTAAAAATACAAAAAAGTCAAAAAACAATTGAAAAACACCGAAAAAGAGTGAAATAGGTAAATTTCCAGGTCGTATATTGCCATGTAAACAAAACAAGTCAGCAATATACAAAACTTTACACCACACATTCCCACGTCTTGGACGAGGAGATCAAAGCAATCGCCCCTAATTGGTGTCTGATTGGTGTCCTCTAGCCAGGACATGAGGTGATACACCTGCAACACTGATTGTCTGCCCAACGCTGGGCCGACGGGATCACCATGTGGACCAATGCTGTAGGAACATTTAACCGTTCTTTAGCAAGTGTTTAGGTATACGAAAAGTTTGTTTGGGTTTTAAGCGGTTTCATAGAAATGTTGATAAAGAAAAAAAAAAAAAATCTAAAAATCCTGAAAAATCATGATCTGGGGGATACACTACTTCATTACTAAACTAAAAACGAAAATTGATGTCATCCCAAGGGGCTGCTTTAATCGCACGTATGAGAAAAAAGTTAAAGGGACTGGCCCAGGCTAAAAGCATTAAAAAATCGGTGACTTTATTTAGGCTTCTTAATATCACCATATGATGTAAACATGTCCATAGACTAGAGCTGCAAAAGTTTTTTAATTTTTCTGCTGCGCATTCCCCAGTTAGACTAGATATAGAGACGATATTCCCGTATTTCTAATTTTTGACATGGTTGTCAATAATTACAAATCAGGAATTTCGTCTCTATATCTAGTCTAACTGGTGAATGCGCAGCAGAAAAATTTAAACACTTTTGCAGCTCTAGTCTATGGACATGTTTACATCATATTGTCATATTAAGGAGCCAAAATAAAATCAACGATTTTTTGATGATTTTAGCCTGGGCCAGTCCCTTTAACCTGCTGAAAATATTAGTTTAACATCAGAATAAAAGCATTGAATACAACATCATTGTAAAGCGTCACTTCTTGCCCAGCCTAAATTAATCTTTTCGTCAACAAAAAATGATTTATTTGGAATATTGCACAGTATTGCAAATTTCGTCTGGTTTTATGGTTCATGTTGTAGTCAGACTTAAATATTGGGTCTTGTATTAAAAAAGAACTATGTGTTATATCGGTATAGATAGATATTTTACATGGAAGATAAATGATAAATTATGTGAATTTATATGACACTTGCATCTGCATCCATTTCGCAAAAATATGGATTGAACGAAGTTTTACTGTAAAAAGTTATTTTTCGAATGAAAGACAGGCACGTCTAAATCTCGAATAACCTTTAAATGCGCTGAATTTTTTTATGAAAACCTTGGAAACCAAAGGGTTTATTTCAATTTGATATCATCATAAATGTCTTATTCAGCTCTTTCCGATTCATTTGAATACCTATGGGTCTACGGCCAGTAGAAATATTTCTACTGTGCAGGGATAGACTTTAGTCGTCAGAATCTGACGTCTACAGACGTCAGATTCTGACGACTAAAGTCTATCCCCGCGCTGTAAGGGTTAAGTTATTGTGGGGATGTACATGTAGCTAAATACATGTGATACGCAACAAACACGAGACATTGAACATATGTTACTGGTCCACCGCCTACGACGCTGGCCCAACATAAAAAATAGATTGTGTCAAGTTCTACATACCTTGCTACGTTACTGTATCTGGCAGCTGCAGCTGCATCTCCGTGATTTACATCTTCTCATCACATGAGGAGGACAGCCTTCTACTGACTCCACCTAGATGTCTCCCTCAATATACCTACATAGAAAGCATTCACCAAAAGCTGGCTTAATGTTGGTCCAACGCCGCAGGCGGTGGACCAACACTGAGCCAGCACAATATGGTCAATGTTTCGTGTGGTTGGGTATCCACAGCAATTCGCCTGGCAGCTGCTCGAACATCTAATAAATCAAAATATATTGTTTTAGTAGTTAAACGTTTGTTACGCAGAGCAAGTAAGGTTACTTGCGAATGGAAAACAAATATTTGTATCCGTCCTAGAAATGTGTATCATTGATTTATTTCATTTTATTTATAATATCGCATTAAAGAAGCTGGTCTCCATAGTGTTGATAAATTACGCTCTGTCAGGCGGTCCGGATTCCATATTCTTCAAATCTCTGGCTGATTCATCCGTCAGCCATCCGTCTTGTCATCCGTCAGCCACCCGTCAAGGCTTGTCGTCTGTCATCCACATGGATGTCTTGTTTAACATTTATTTCGTCTGGTACAGTAGGCCTATGCTAACATCAGTCTATTCAGTTCTTAAATCGGCGTCATTGCTTTTCTACGTTTATTACATACATAGTTAGCATACTATAGAAAGTATTTTGTAAATCAAACTAGAAAGTATGATGGTGCATTGTTTTTTAGATATACCACAAGATGGAGAAAATTTTGGAATATAAGTTGAAGTGATAACGATCTTTTTTGCCAAAGACAAAATATATATTGACTATTAGATGCAAAAACACACAGCAAGATAAACCCTTTTCTCGCTTTTCCCTCTTTTCTTATTTAAATTTTCACATACTTGAAATTGTGTGTCGGTACCGCGACACACAACTTCAGTTGGGTGAAAATTACTCAGATTTGGGTAATTTGCAAATATTGATCTTTAAACATTAATTTCATTCCCAAGAACTGATTAAAAACGATTATGTGCTTCGAGTTTAGAGGGTTGATACATGACAGGAGAGAGCGTCTCTAACATTCACCCCACGCAGAGCTCCCGGATGAACTGAGAGTCACATCAACATTGATCCCTACGCTCCCGATTCTCAAGAAGTCTATGATCCTGAAAAGTGGGATTGCAGCCTGACTCAGCAGTCCAGTGACGGGTGCAGATTGGACCACAGCGGCCCAATCCTAACCTGGAGCTGGTTCAGAATATCGTCTTTGTCGGCATGGCGTTGATGGTTGAGCCACGTGGCACACTGCTCGAGCCTGTACCTGCGCGATAAGCACAAGTGCCGATTAATCAGAACTGCTGGAGACGTGTGACAAGCCCAGAGGGTCGCACAAGCGTTGGGCCATAATCTCAAGCGTTGGCACAGCCTTCAGACTTGATCCCCGAAAACCCGTCAATTACAAAGGAAGGATCTCGATTAGGGTGCTGTGGATTCCCACGAAAAGTTGTCCCAATGTTTTTCTAGTGGTGGCCAACCGTCTACGACGTTGGGCCACCATTAGCTAGACAATGTTCATGCTGTCGTGTCTTCTGGATTGATCCTCGGATCAGAGTCAGCAAAGTTGACCCAATGTTTGGTTAATGGTAGCCCACCGTCTACGACGTCGGGCCACCATTAGTCAAACATTTGTCACTCCTGGATTGCTCCCCGGATCTGCTGGTATCCTCTAAGTCCCGGTGATGGTGGTCAGGGAGGGTCAGAGTGGATCAGGCCGGACGGTAAAGCGTCCTGGTCAGGATCTGAGGGCACCTGTACACGGATGTCTTCACCACCTCAACCAGACAGAGCAGGGAAAAGCAAATCCTGGTCTCCAACCTACATTTTACTGCCACTTGCTTCTGCGCGATAATTTTGTGTTGATTAACTAAATAAAATAAAACGCATCTCCAAGTTCCCGTGACATTGTCGATTAAATAATTATCTTAAACAGAAATACAATGGAACATGACATTTTTAAAATTTAATACGACAGTGACATCTGTGACATTTTTTTTCATTTCTTGTACACATGCCACAGAAACATGGTAATAATATCAGCTCCAACAAATCAAATATATAGTAATAAATAAAATAATGTACAAATATGTGTGGAGTACTATCATAGCAGCTTGATCCACAAAGTGGTGGAGGGGCTATGGAAGAGGGTTTAGTATATAGTAAATAAAAATAATAATGTTTGAAGTCGATTTACAAAACATTTTTCCATTTCTAGTAATGGTTCAGACATTGTAGGCCTACTATTCGTATACTTTGTTTACCTAATATGTACCAGCGAATACAAATATTATATGTGGATTGTGCCATCAATAGATTTGTTGTTAGCTGATCAGGTCTGCATATTCGTAGACACAACTGAGCAGAAGTGTTATGAAAAATGTATTACTGTTGTTTAAATGGCACATCAATAAAAACCTTACGCTTCGTATGATACATCTGTGAAATATCTAGAAGCTATGTTAAATTATAATCCATGATTAATGTTTATGGATATTAAAGAGTCTTGAGGAATATGGAGCGATTTCACGGCAGGCTGGACATGACTGTTACGTCAGCACGGGGATCATTTTTTCTGATATATTGAGCGGGTCTGGATCGCTCACAGGGATAAAGCACACACCGGTTGTTAGATCTTTTCACTCTGTCAAATCTGGCGTGTCAGCTACCGGCAGCGTCTACGTGTTACTATGGTAACGTCCATGACGACCTCGTAATCATCAGAACACGTGTGTCATATATATCATGTATTATGAAGGTACAATCATACGCATTGCATGTTTTTTTTTATAATTATGTGAGATCGTCTTTTTGCTCAATTTATTGATATATTTACCTTCACACCTAGTCATGTATCGCTACCACAATTCATGACTAGGTGTGAAGGTAAATTTGAATTTGTAGTTTACCGCACAAAGGGTCATAGGCTCTGCTGCACTTGAATTTATTGGTAATCTCATGTTTGACTAACTTACCAAATGTTCCTGATTATTATGTAGTTGGTATAAGTAGCAATGCATTAGTGTGACATCGCCGAGCTCTCAAAAGTCTCCCTTGAGTCGACAAAACATAGAGAAATAAACAAATCACCTCAACTTGTATTATAGCACACACCTGCTTCGTTGTGAACTCTGAATTACGGTGTGGTACATCTCATTCATTTGGAGCTTGAATAGCTTCCCAGCTTTACATGATGAAAATTACCTGCTAAAATAAAATAGTTGCCTTAACTCTTTGAACCCTCACGATGCATGAAAGCATCATTTTGCATCTCTGAAGAATTATTTAAATTCATAAGACCTCTAGCTTTTAGAACGAATGTTTTTATGGAACTTTTACTTCTCTTTTATTTTTCATTTGCCACCCACTTCAAATCATCTTCATCCACCACAAGTCGTGAATTACTGAAACAATTCGCTTCTTGTAGTGGATGAAGATGACAATGGTAAATTCAGTCTTGAGAAGTCTTTGGTCAGAATATCTGCCACGGAATATTTTATATAATCAGATTTTCAAAGGGTGTATATTTGGTTTACCACTGATATCACGTAAAATGCCATTGTCACAATGACACGTACTAACCCCGTGTAACAAAAAGGCCAGCTAGGATGTAACTAATTCTCGTCTTGACTTGTACATTTGACCTGAAACATCACTCGCCTGCATTTAAAAAAGTGACAAGATGTCACTTCAGATTTCAGCACTAGCGGTACTATATTTTTGCACCATTAGAGTTTTGTCCTAATGGGAACACACCGTTCTTTGTTGTAGCGTGTTTTAAATTACAAAACGATGATGATTTAGAATTGATAAGCTCCGTCACGGGGAGATGTTGTTGTATATAAAACTACAGTAATTGTTAAATCGATACCGCGTGCGTGTCTACGTTAGATGGCTGAAGATTGGCAGTCAAGCCGGATGAAAAGGCTGACAACTAACAACCGTATTCCTGTCAATCGTATACTATTTATGCTTTAATACAATGAAAAGCAATAAAATACAAATATTTCACTATTATTCTATTATATTATTATCTTGTGCTATTCTTTTGACAAGAAGTGGTCATTCAGTCGAATATTACCATAGGCCTATACAATGATGCATAGGCCTACATGCGGACAAGCGGCAAGCGGGCAGCGTGCAGGAGACCACAGAAGCCATCGAGCAATGGCATGCCGCATGGCAGGTGTGTCCCCCAAAGACACATGAGGCATTGTCCAAACGCTGGTCAAACAAAGGATCAACGTCTTTGACGTTGGTCCTATGTTCGACCAGTGTTTATCCAGCGTTTTCCCCCATGATCCCAGCTGGGCAGTCAGCCATGTAGAATGTATGTTAGTCACACTTGACCAATCATGATGCTACTGAAGCCGATGATTTGTCATTTTAGCACACACGTCTGAATCGATAAGGATGAACTGTAGGTTACCTATCCTTGTCAATACTCAGCGCTTCTCAGTGAAATGATCATTGTAGACCATGATGCTATATATGTTTCGGCAACACATCTAAAATTATCACACACACCGACCTCTATATCTATTATTTAAAACTCGGTAGGGGTCGAATTTCGAATCCTGTGTCTGGAGGGCAGTGTCATCATTTTCATTACACCATCCTCAATAGGTTCACCTGGACCAGTTTAGCCTGTATTTGTACAAAATCCTCATTCATGCATTCCACATGTTTCAAACAGGATTGACGATTTACCATCTGCAATGTTGAGTGAATTGGCAACTGAGCCAGTAAAAATAATGATTATAATATTAATTGTAAACTATTGCACTAGGATAACTACTGCGGATCTATTATTCTAAAACATACATTTATAGACACTACGCGCACAGTTTCTTCTTTGCATTTTGCATTTTAATGGGGCTTAGAGGTAGAGCATTGAATAAGACCACGAAAAGAAAATCAGGATTGACGATTCACCTTTCTCCGTGTTGAGTAGATTGGTCATTGAGACATTGAAGGTCATGCTGTATCGGTCAGTATGGTCAGTAAAGGGCGCCAGAATGGCTGCCCTCCTTCATCAGGCAGTCTCTCTGTCCAGCCATCATGAC
This sequence comes from Flabesymbios commensalis, assembly GCA_964017125.1. Classification (NCBI taxonomy): domain Eukaryota; kingdom Metazoa; phylum Annelida; class Polychaeta; order Terebellida; family Flabelligeridae; genus Flabesymbios; species Flabesymbios commensalis. The sequence goes on from OZ024913.1 coordinate 69,029,860, forward strand.
ACGTTGACCCACCGTTAGTTCAATGTTGTTCCAACGTCTCCGACATTGAGTCAGCGTTGGTTGTCATCTTAGGTGTGGATGGCCAGGGGTGTTGTCTTCAGGACGTCTTGTGTGTACTGCAGGCAGACCTTGCAGGAAGCAATGTGCTCTTTATTCTCCCATTCTGCTTCATCTCACAGGCGGTGTGTTGTAGTGGTTGGCGCTGTAGTTACAGCTTCTTGCCTGTCACGTCGGAGTAGACTTTATGGGCTGACCCAGTGTACATTGTATGGGAAAAAAGTGACATAAAGCCCATTTGTTTATCTCACACGAAATCGTTTGCAATTTAGCATGTCTGTGTACATGAAGACTCAATTCACATTCATTTTATCATGTATTGCCCCGCTACAGTAATACTAATTCATGATTTTATGTGGAAATATCTAAACAGCAGAGAGCTTACTAACTGCATCGTAAATCTGTATCAATAGATGGTATATATATCAGAAAAGAAAGGCGATTTTGATCTGAAGGCTCGTTCAACTATATATTATAAACTAACTGGATTATTTTCTCTGTTTTATGAAAATAACGCTTAATTTACAGTATGTTATAGTCTTATCTTAATCGACATCATTATTCAGAGACACGGACGGCCAATCATTCGAATGACACAATTCTAGGAATAGGCTTACAAACTGTGTGATTTAAAATGAGAGAGACAAAGAATGTTGATGTAGATCAGTTCAGACTGTGTTGCATGTAGTTGTTAGTGAAGAGGGAACACGGTCCTGCTGGTTGTACCAGAAAACAAGAGACGTTGAACTGTGGTTGGTTTAATGTTGGGCCAGCGTCGTAGACCACTGCTCACGTCTCATGTTCGCCGGTTGTAGTCGTCCTGTAATGGCTTGTGACCATCGTCTGCTCCCAATGGTCGTCCATCATGGCGGCCTGTCAACTCTCGCCCTTTGCTAAACAGCTTCCATTTTATCTCCGCCATCAAAGGGGGATTACCGGGCGAGATTTCAGGTTGGGTCGGCGCGCCTTGGTGCTAATGAGGAAATACGAGGCGTAAGGCCAAAGAATTCCTTATGAATACAGCTAATTTGACCTGCCTGTGGCACCTTGGAGGTGGAGAGTAGGACACCCCGTCCCATGGCATATTATGCTAAGTTATGCCCATCTCTTTCTCAAGTGATTACAGTCAAAATAACAAGGATAGATCTTATCACACCAGACATGATTGACAGAAAGTGTATGCTACATGACAGCGCTCAAATTAGACTAACCGACCCTATCCTCATATTGCTGCCTACCATTGAGTGACGCTATATAAAATTGTACCCGTTTTCTCAAAGCGAAATCAAATTAAAGCCAGAAGTAGAAAACGTCATATTCTGACACGTTAAGAAATAACTGATTGAAATTATGAAAGTCATGATAATTAAGCTGCACCAAAGTTAACCTTTGAAAGCATGGCTCAATCTGTTCTCATAGGTTGACATTGGTGTATTTCTAAGCCAACTGTATAGCAGAAGCACGTTTTTAAACATATAATGTAAAGTGTTTTTTTAATATGCAGATATATACATACTTTGCCAATCATTGTGTTACTTATTGTCGATTTCATGGACACAAAAACACGGTATATTGAAAGAAATAAACAAGACATATCTAGTTATAATAGAACTTTATATTAGATAAATAGACCTTTTTTAAACATATAAAACGCATGACGAATTTCAAAAGGTGAATATATAATATGTCCCCCCTCACTTTAACTAATATACCATTCAACTTTCCATTCGCTCACTATAGAAAAGACATTAGTTTATAAATGGCTGATCTTAATCTATTGTTGAGAAGTGTCGTGTGCATTATGTGATACTGGCATTCTGCTGAGCAGCAGACTGTGTCGCTTTTTTAGGTGAGACCTGGGTCTAAGTTTTGTCTGCTAAATGAGTTTTTAGCTTATATTGCCTGTAGACGTGGAAACAATGCTGGTCCAGCGTCGTGGACGATGCTCCAAAATTAAACCAGCAATACTGAGAGCTTAAATGAACCACTTTCGGCAGTATTGCGTCGATAAAAGAAAAATATGTCGTTATTTCGCACTTGAAATGACAAACAAATTGTATTCATTGTACTAAAAAAAAAAAAAAAATTAATGATTACTTATTTCTATACAGACAGCGTAAATATCATATAGGAGATATAACATAACACATCTTATTTTATGCACTTACTAGCAAATAAATTTATTTTATAAATATTATCGCTTTTGGAATTATAGATTTGTCTGTTTATTTGTACGATTATGACTGACAGAAATAATAATTATTATGAAAAGTATAATTCAGAATATTACACTGTAGAACAGACATGGTGTACGATACGAAATAGTATTCTTATTCAAACATGACAATAACTATTCGCTTTATGTGCATTATCATATATGGGTTCTTATCATGAAGAATGGTGATATATATTGATCACTATGGCAGATAAAATGTTTATGGTTCATATTTCTTTCAGCTTGTGTTATCGGCCGTGTTAACCATTACAGATCTAGATCTTTATTAACCCCTGTCCTTCTAGAACCGTTTATATACGGTTTCAACCAAGTGTCAAACCACATTAAGTACCACTGATAGTTTTTGGCAGTGGCTATTTAACCCCTAAACCACTGAGCGCGGATATTTTCGTTTCTTAACCATTTTAATACCCTTTAAATCGTAGTTATTGGGACCGGAAGAAATGTTTAAAAATCCAGATTTCCAGATGTTTGCTTCCCAATTAAACGAATAGCGGTAAATTTTAACCACCTGAAGCGTTTGAAGAATTGGCAATTACAGCGCGAAATGATGGGAAATGTAAGCAACCAATAAATTGAGCAGCACAAGGGTTATGTGCTAGTTATTAATATTAACAACGGAGCCAGAATTGTTCTTCATATAACCAGGTTCTAATAAGCATAAACCATCAAAACATTATCAGGTTTTTTTTAAATATTGTAATGAATTGTAAGGTGTATCAGCATAGAAATCAATTAATTCGTGTATATCATACATAATATCAGAAAATGTGCAGTTACTATAAGGGATGTAGCACAGCAAACACAATACAATGATTTAATATTGATTTAATGTTGGGCCAGCGTTGCAGACGCTGTCCCAATGTTAAACCAACGTTGGGTCAGCGTCTTGTGTTTGCTGAGTATATGCCTAGTGTGTGTGGGGCTTAGTGTTTTCGCTATATATCGTTTTCTCTTGTGTCTGGTCTATGAAGCATGGTTTATGGCTGTACATTATTGTTCCACAGACATTATTATGAATATCCGGTTGAATTACTTTGACTGTCGATGCCTTGGTCTTCTTACTGCGTGTGTCATCACGTTTATGGCGGTGCCGTTGTTATGAGGCTATCCTGTTTTTCGGTGATTCTGATACACTTGTGTCATTGCGAGTTGAAGGTGTTATTTAAATTTAAATTATATTTGTGTGCATTTAACATTTTAAAGTATTGTTCACCGTGCATCATTATCACCCTAAAGTGATACCCAGAAACCACCGCTTGGTTTACACATATAGTGAGGCTGAGCGCCACCTGGTGACAATAACCATAAATATAACAGGCCTGAGGTTTTGAACGTGTGCTCCTTGGATATACACGTTGTTAAGCAAGTTTCAAACCAAATTAGATGCCACAGAAATTGCAAAATGTTTGTGATAGTTAAACAAATAATTTAATTTGTCAGTTTTCTATTTTGTATAAGGAGAAATATTTTTCGTGACTTGAAGATGAAGATTTAGGTGACTGGAACGTAGAAATAAACAATTCAGAAGCACAAGTGTTAAACATTAGTTATACCTTCTCTTTTTTCGCCGATACTTTCCAATCAAAAATACTATAATTCATAATTGTACGCTACATTAATCTACAGAATAGACGGTTATACGGGTGCAGGCCATTTATTTAAGATCGGACGTGTAGTAGGTATAAACCGTGGGTGGCATGGGTGAATAATAAATGCGACACACGGCATGCGACACACGGCATTATGATCAATTATAGTACATATTTCTTTATTCTTAATATACAGATATACGGCTATTAGTGCGGACTAGCTCTGATAAAATCAAGATAAGCCATGAGCACCGGATCGATGATTGATGAACCGAGTTACCTCAACCACACTGGTTGATCAAATAATAGCCTGTGAAAATGATAGAACATATAAAAATTATGTATTTTGTCACATACATTCAATATTCACCATAATCGCTATCGCGATTTAAGAAAATATGTAGTATTTTACTAAATGTATCTTTTTTGTGTATTTTGTGTATTGAAAGAAACCCCCTCAAAACAAGATGCTGTGGCATACATTTTCTAATTGACATCCAGTTTCTATCTCAGGTCTCTGTGTACATCTAGATGCGGGATAATGGTTTACAATACATAATTCACAAAATTTATTGCCAGTGAAATCTGATTAAAGTTAAAAAATAAACCCTGTGGCTGCCCTTGTGCAAACGTACCGGGGATCCCAGCAAACACAAAACATTTGTATAACATTTATACAATGTTGGACCAACGTCGAAGACGTTGGGCCGACGTTGTATAAATGTTATGCAAATGTTTTGTGCTTACTTGGATGGCTTCTAACTCTCGTTACATTCTTCAAATCTGTGATATGACTGTTGAATCATGGTGGTATACATAACTCAGCATGGCAGTCAGTGGTCTCACACTCTGTGCTGTAGTTTTCACTATGAGACATATATCGATATCAGCCCATATCATATTTTACTACCATCTCTAGCTGTAGATTGAGCACATTGTGTATGGCTGTCATGTAATGTGTGACTTCATCGTGTGAGAAAATACAAACGTTGTTCAGTTTTCGTGCGATATGGGAAAATACAGCACATGTCCAATGAATATAGTTATTCATACTTATTCATTGGACGAGTGCTGTATTTTCCCATATCGCACTCAAATGAACACCGTTCGCATATAGTATTGCTGCCGACATCAGACAATGCCATTGACTGTATATATACCACGATAGAAACCCAGTCAGCTCGATACACTCACCCAATGTTTGTTCAATCTTGGGCCAACGATGACCCAACTTTGAGCCAGCATTGAATCAGTGTATCGTGTGTGCTGGGAAGTGATGGCCTATATTGACGTGTGGCGGTTCATCTCTGTGATAATATCACCACTCGTTCTCCCAATGCTGAACTAATGTTGGCCCAGCGTCGTAGACGTTGGGCCAGCATTACTCTAGCATTATGTGAACGTCTCGTGATTACTGTGATCTCTGTGATATTGTCACGGTCAGATGGCCCTACCTGCCTCAGGGCCGAGATCACCTGCTCTACCTGCCTGAGGGCCGACATCACCTGCTCAATAATACATCATCCCTCTGTCTGATCTCTGCCATGAAGAGCCACACACCGTGAAGTGGTGGGTCGTGGATTGCCGGTAGCCGTGAGCAGCCACACACCGGAAAGGGGTGGGTCATGAATTGGGGAATTAGCTACACCGGGGGATCATCAGTTTTAAGCATGACGGTGAGTGAGAGCGATCTCCACCTCAACGTCCGAAAAATGCACAATTTTTTTTAAAACAATGTTGGCTGGGTAGAAATGGAATGAACGGGGTTTTAGGCCACCTTTGTGCACATATAGGCTAAACTGGGCTAGGAGAACCTCCTAAGGATGACAGGATGAATGAGATGACACTGCCCTCTAAATTCGTACCATGGCGGTCTGAGGACGAGCACGCTACCTCTCAGTCACGGAGGCTCCCCACTATATTGAATTTTTATGAGTGAGTGGGAAATAAACATTTTTTTCTTTGAAACTTTGAGGCCAGAGTGGGGCTCGAACCCGCGATCTCCGACTTTCCAAGCAGGCTGCATTAACCACTGTACTGAGCGAGTACGATCATCACACCAACGTTCGAAAAATGCACAAATTATTTTAAAAACCTGTTGGCTAGGTAGACTCCTCCCTGCAAATATGATACGTCGAACCAATGTTGGGTTAGTGTTAGACCAGCGTCGAAGACGTAGCTCGACACCAACCCAGCATTGGTTCAGTCAACACGATATGACGCTGGCCCAACATTGAACCAACATCGGGACGGTGTATCGTGTTTACTGGGGAGTCCTGTATCGTTTCTGCCAAATTGAAAGGTAGGACACTCGGGTGTGGATATACCTGCCTGCTTTCACGCCGGAGCTCGCCGACTGCACACTCACCCTGCTCTCAGATTTCAAAGAAACAAAATGTTTCTTTCCCGCTCACTCATCAATTATCAATGGGTAGCCTCAATGACCAAGAGGTAGCGTGCTGCTCGGCCTCAAGCCGCCTGAGCTCAAATATTGTGTCAGGAGGACAGTGTCGTCTGACTCATCTCATCAACCTCAGGAGGTGGGCCTGCTCCAGGCCTGTATGTGCACATAAGTGGCCTGGATCCCCATTCATTCTTTCCTTCAACCTGACAGATGGAAATTGTATAAAGACTGGTTCACTTCGTCACGTGACTTTCGTGGAACCATGAGTAAGAAACAGTTAGTCACCATGCCTTGTTTCTAAATGATCTGTTTTTCCAAACCTTGACGCACCGAACACATACTCGTAGAAAATACATATGGCTGTTAGCTACAGTTACTGAACATTATTTAAAATATCGAATTAGTCGCTTTAAAATGAGAAAAATGTAAGCACATTTTTATAGTCGACAGGAATGAAGGATGCATTTTAATGTTGGGCTGATGTGATCAATTTCTGAGAATGATGCTGGCGTCAGCGATATGACGATATGAATAGCGTATATCGATTACTTACAGACATATATCATGCACACTATAAGGCCACACTGAGTAATATGGGTACACACAACATTATGTGGTAATATACGACATTGTTTATTCATCGGCATTATCTAAAAAAAATATTACTATTGTATAGATTATTAGTATAAAAGAAGTTATAATAATATACTTAAATTAAATTATAATCATGTTATGATATATACACAATTTAATTCTATAATTTTATTTTATTCAATATAATTCGATTGTCAATGATCAATGACTCTCATGAACGATAAAACATTTGTATTCATTTATTTAGTAGTATTTTTTCTTCTTATGTTAATCTAAAGCAGGGTATGTCTATGAACATGGCGTTGTTAGTCTGATGCTTTAGTGGACAGAGGGTAGGTTGATCTGCTTTCTGATTCCAGCCAGTCGTACAATACCGCTGCTACAACACACATTGTCTAAGTGCTGGGGTAACCCTGCACCAGCGCTGAAGGCATTAGCCCGTCGTTAACCCAGAACAAGATCAGCACCCATCCAGATTATACCACAGCTAGACACGCGAAACTCTCATTTGACATCCCTGTAAATTACGCCCCGTAAATCCGTTGTCTTGGCAACAGCGCTGATGATCCCGAGGTCAGGAGATGGCGATATGAGCGATTTTCAAAAGACAGGAAACTCGCTCTTTTTCCTCGCGTCACTTTTTTTAAGAGCCATGTCGCCAGCTCGCATTTTCTTTGTTTTCTGGTTGTCGCAGTCCGTGATAGCTGGCCATTCTGTACTGTTATAATGTCTGTATCTAAGTGGATCATAATGAAATAAATACAGCTAAATATGACCCACATGTCACCTGACGATGTGTGTCACAATATCGTCATAAGTCACCTTAACCCTTTAAACATAAGAAGGCTTTATTTCAGCAGTTCAAGTAGGCTGAATTTACCATTGTAATCTTCATCAACTACAAGACGCGAATTGTTTTCTCAATGCTCGACTTGTAGTGGATGAAGAAGACTGAATTAATAAAAATAAAGAAAATCGCCAGATAATGGCATAGTTAACCCTCATAACGCTGAATTAGTTGTGGTCAAGCCATGGAGACCAAAGGATTATATTCAATTTAAAATCATCATTAATGTCTTAGTTGGCTCTTTGCGATTCAATTGAATACCTATGTTATGGGCCTACAGCCATTGGAAATATTGTAATATCGTCTTTATACGTCAGAATCTGACGTCTACAGACGTCAGATTCTAACGTATAAAGACGGTCCCCGCGCTGAAAGGGCTAAAAAATTTCCTGAATATATTCGTTCTAAAACCCTTAGGTGTAAGAAATTAAGTCATTTTCCAGGGATTCGATATGATACTATGATGCATCATGAGGGTCAAAGGTTTATTAGCGCAAAAAAACGACATTTATTTTTTATCCTAGCATATCAAGTGACAGTTATTGAACCAATATCAGTACAATTTTCATTGGCGTCAAACTTGTATTATATATAAAACGGGACAAGGATTAAAATATTTATTCTGCATTATAGCTAATCACCGAATATTCTTCTACTGCATGAGTGCCTATTCAACATGTGTCAGTGTAATTCATTGTATTTTTTGCATGCCATTATCTGATTCAATTAATTAACGTCAATCAAATCCATCATCACTTTAATGCGTTGTTGCTCTTTTTTTTCATATTTATTCAGGAAGGAAACATGACTCACCAGTTAGCCATGGGTTAACACAACGGTAAACGTTAATAGGCATATTTATTATTCCGAAGTCATAAAATGATCCCTCAAAAACGCAACACTAATATTATTTATGAGGAATGCTGATTTGCCAAAGTGATCAGCACATTTGGTCGGCCACATTTTAAATGCGAGAGATTATCATTAAGGATAGCATAAAATGTGTGATTATTTCAAAATGTAAAATATCAACGTGTTTGCTCTATTTTAAAGCAGTAGTTTTATTTTGTGTCTGACAAATGGATTCATGGTTGGATCAAGTGCATGATCGAATAATTAATTAGTACTGTTTAACAGTACTGTATGCCGTGTATGGCCATCATATCTCTAATTACCGTATTGTCACGACCTCTCATGACCTTAACGTATCCCCAACTATAGTATAACGCACTAATAATCAAACGCATTTCAAAATGTTGAAAGGGCAGTACTAAATATCAGAGTTCCGCGAGCTCGTGACATTTGGGCCAAAGTTGTTTACGTGGTATGCCATCATTTAGATAAGGTGGCACAAATGTCAACATGCTGATCCCGATTTCATGGCGTGCACGATCAGACCAGTAAGCACAAAACATTTGTATAACTTTTATACAACGTCGGCCCAACGTCTTCGAAGCTGGTCCGACATTGTATAAATGTTATACAAATGTTTTGTGTTTACTGGGAGTGTTTGACACCAGGCAGCATCACTTGAGCGTCTGATCTGACATTTTAAGCAGAGACGATCTTCACAATTTCCGTGACAGGTTTTCTACGATTTGTTGTCCTCGCAGATGATTGTAATTTCGCCTGCTTACCAATCCAAACAACGTGGTGCAGAGACAAACGACAGTAACTGCTTTGTTTCCGTGGCATGACAAATTTTGATAACTCTGATCCAGATTGTGTGGCCGGTACGTTATGTTACAGTCTTTGACACCATGCAACATCAAGCGGTCAGACATTTTAAGAAGAGACAATATTGACAATTTCCATGAAAGGTTTCTCTACCATTTTGTTTGTTGTCATCACAGATGATTGTAATTTGGCCTGCATACAAATCCCAACACTTCAGTGCAAAGGCAAACAGCAGTAACTTTACTTTACAAGTAAACAGTTACTGCTGTTTGACTTTTCATTGCAGAAATGTCCAACTTTACGTCATCGTGAATGAAGACACGGCATTCATCACCAGATGGCGTGACTACTGTACAAACAAAACCAACACATCCCAGACATTGTATCTTGTTCAATTCGATAATCGGTTCAATGCTGGGCCGACGTCTTGAACGTTGGGCCAACATCGATCAGACATTTTAACAGCGATTTACATTTGCTGGGATATAAAAACTGCTAACAGAAGAGCGTGCAAACAGAGTCCTGATTAGGTGTACACACATCTGTGGTCCTAACAAGTGCTTCTGTTATCAATGTGGCTAAATATATAGACCCGCTCTGACATTGGTTTTAGAAAAATTAATGCTTCTTGGCTGCTCACTCATAAAGATTCAGCATTGTGGGGACACTCCGTGACCGAGAGGTAGCATGCGCGATCCCCAGACTGCCATGTTACGAACTCCTTCTGATTCAACTGACACAGTTCAACTTGACACGAAACACATACATGCAAAGTGAACTTTTGGTTTTAATCGGCTGTGTGTATATAAATTTCGAGTGTTAATTAGATAATTAGAGTAATGTCATCATGGTCATAATGTATCTTGCTGTCTCATCTGTCACATGGTAATGAACACAATGACGGTGAAAAAGCACACAATTTACTAATTAGGATGGGGTTATGTCCCTTAATGTAAAGATGAAGGAATCCATAAGCGAAGACAGAATTGTAGCATCTATCTCATCATATGATATAGCGCCTACTAATCCTTATCCTACTCAACGGTCAGCTGGTAGTTTTTCACTCATTTAAAGCTGGAATTGCTGACGCAATTTCCAGCTTCAATTGACGAAAAACGTGTATTTATGACAAATAGACCACTCCTAAATTGAATTATTTGATTCCATAAGCATCAACCACAAACTATTTATCAATTTTTGTGCCTATGTTTTATTTCGTTTAAAACTAGCATGAAATGATATAGTGGTCTAACAGGACTAGTGTTATTATACCTGCTGTATATAATTTATTATGATTTATACAATCTTACAATTTAGTCAGCATTCCATGAATGGATACCGTTTTTTTTACAAATATAGACTATAGATCATTGCCTACAATACCGCCGTGCAAAGTCACCCACTGACTACCAAGCAGTTACTGCTGTTCGCCTTTGCAGAACAACGTTTACAATTCAAACTGCAGCAACTGATAACGTTTCTTGTAATCAGTTATTGTTGTTTGTCTTTGCACTGCAGTATGATACAATTGAGGAGAATACCTCGGCTCTCGTGTCAGTGTTGAGCAGTTTGTCTCCATGTGCCTGTAGCCAAAACACTCCAGCTAGCCACGTAAGCAAACAACACATGAAATATTTAGACAAACAGCCTCATGAATGGCTGCTTTCTGTGAGCGTGTGTCTATCAGACAGCTAGGGATTCCCTGTGTTTATACAGTCCTCTATAATCCATTCATCAGCAAGCAATCCCTGATTATCCTGGATCTGTCTAAACCAACGAGAACCACATAAAGTGGATTATCTCAACCTATAAATTCAAGGTTATTCACTATATATTTATTATGCCACCCAACATTATTATTAATAATAGTAGTTAGTAATTTGACATGTAAGATCACAAGTATATCAGGCACTCAACCTTTCCCCATGCCTCCATGCCGAACACGGGCGCGGATTGTGGGGAGAGAATTTGGCTGTCATTTTGAATATATATATTTTTTATATTTAATTTGGGAAAAATATTTTGTATGTATACAATATTTAATTAGGATTTCGGTTATGGTCAGAGTTATGGGCAGGGGGTTGAGTGATAGATATAACTAAGATGGGAATTTATTAACCATGCTTTCTTCTGAATAAAAATTTCATTACCGAACAATTCTGCCAAAAACTATACAGCGCATACTTTGCTGGTGAAATATTCAAGGAAACTATTCCGTGTCCTTGGCATTATGCGTTACGGCGCATGTTTCTATAAGCTGAGGGTTTTCTTAATTCCCCTGGTGATCTTCTAACCACCAATCACATAGGCCTCTCCATTAATACAACCAATTAACCTGTTTTTTGCAGATTTTACCGAGATTTATTTAAGTAACCCAGCAACACGGACCATTTAGCCAATGTTGATTTAACTCTGAAAAAAAGTGTATATAAACCAAGAAACCAACGGATTTTGTTCAACTTGAAATCTTCATAAATGTCTTAGCTCTGTCCGCTTTATTTGAATACCTATGTTATGGGTGTACGTTCATTATACTTTTGTTATTCTTCCCGTGCAGGGATCGACTTTAGATTAGCATTTTTGTCGTTGCACAATGTTTCCTCTTGTGCGATTTTGGAGCAGCAAATAGGGCAAATAAAAAAGTGTAACGTGGGAAGCCTTATAGGTTAACTTGCTCACCATTTCCAGACCAGTCGTTTTATTCAGATTGGATTTTCTACAGTCGTTCGACGTCTTCGCAATTACACCACAAAATGGTGACCAATTTGGCTGCATAAATCATTTATTTTAACAGTCCAAGTTATGTGCAAGTGTGGAGGGACTGTAAGACCAGAGAATTCCCAACATGATTGAGAAGTTGAGTGTGGTATCATTAAACACCCTAACTAAAATTTTTTTAGAGAAATTTAACAATGCAATAGGATGCTAAATTATAATAAAAAAAACAGTGAAAATATTTAAACTTTGACCCATTTAATAGATTGATGACGTTAACACAATCATTGGAATGAGTCCCGTACATAGGGTGTTAATTAGAGCAGATTACTGATGACACTAATGCCCATCACATCTTCATTAATCTCCACAATTACCGCAGTTCAACAGGCCTTGCCAGCATCTCGTCCTCTATTGTGCATCCCACAGGCCCAGAGAGATAACCGTTATTACGTGATTTAGCTACAAACAAGGGACTTTGACCCAATGTTGTTTTGATGTTGGGCCGACGTCGAAGACGGTGGGAGAACTTTAAAACAACATTAGGTCGACCACTGGCGTTTGCTGGGATTAGCTGTGCAACTCATCCTAGGTCCGTAGAGACATCCCTGCAAATAAAAACATTGCCACCATCTTGAGATAAAATGCAGACGTTATCCCAGCATTGGACCGCCCTAGATAACGCCTGACTTGGTGCGACTTTTATTTTATATTCATATTCTGATCGACTACTTCTCATTAGCAGGCTAAAATATGATAAACATGATAAATGAATGGTGTTTTAGGACGCATGTGTTCATTAGCAGGCTAATTGAACTCAACATATTAACAAAATCAATAGTAAGCCTCATTTCACGTTTTTTCTTATCGTCTAGCTCATAATGCCACAACAACCTCACATAAGACCAGCACTTCAATATTTGCAGGTGAAACAAGAGAAACGTTTTCAATTTTTTTAGTCATTGTACGCCATGTTTATGATATTAGAAATGCATTTCTGATGATATGTAAGTAATTTAGTGATAAATCAGGGGATGTGCTCAATTGTGGTAATATATAACATTTCATAGATCTCAGGGCAATGATAATTTCTCTATTACAGCAACGGGAGGAGTAAAATATGAGTGATTTATGACTTGAAGGTTCTGTGTTTTTGATGTAGGTCTATTAGAGATGCTCAGATGCAGCATGCCCCAGGCAGCAGCTACTGCAGGAGTAAAGGGCGACAAATGCATCTGTTTGATGGAGGGTTTCATTTCCTCTCATTAACTTACAAAAAGTTATAATAGGATATTAATAATCCCTTCATCATGCTTGAAATCTCACAAATAGATTCTCTCTTGTACTTTTTTATGTATCCACAGGAAACCTCCGCTTCCTTCGTCCTTGAATAGGTTTCTCATAATACACAGCTTTAAAAAGCGGGTTTGGTTCGGGATGCAGACTAAAATCAGGAGCGGTGTTGAGATCTGACATTTTAGTGAACAGATTATAATTCCTAGCACTTCCATATCCTATATGTTCATTATGATATGAATAGTGATCATTAAATCTGATAAGATGTCAATAAATTATTTTATTATTCGCCATAAAATACTCCCTCTTTTTACCAAGGCTTACGTAAAATCGTTAGTTCTATTCCAGGAAGAATAAGATAACAAAGATGACAACATTTACTAGGCTAGATTTTAGGCTATTAACCCTTTGACTTCCAGGCCGGGGTGCATGCCAGGATCCAGATATACTGGTGTAGGAGTTCTATTTTTCGTCATTTGAAGCTGGAATTGCTAACGCAACTTCCAGCTTCAAATGACGAAAAATACATAAATGTAGTATATATTTGACGAAAATTTGTGATATTTTATGGTTACGTTCATTGACGCATGACGACGGGAATTTCCGTCATGTATGGTAGTGAAAAGGTTAAGTTATTCTTGTATTATTTCATAACGATTATCGTTATGAGGGTGATCGTATTTTGCTATACTTGGAATGATAACCATTTGGAATATTGTGCTATTTTCGTGAGAAACATGTGACACACCGAGAGATCGTTTTATTTGACAATTAGTTTTCAATCACATATAAGATCATGTGAATTATCTTTAGCTTTTTCCGTCGGACACAGCACTAAAAATGTCACAAACAAGCCATCATCAAGATAACTATGGGATGACAATGGGAATTTTCTCACAAATTAGTCTTTATGTTTATATGACTGGCCATAAAATGACCAAGGTGCCTGACTGCCATGCAGGTGGTCAAAATAATTGTTCTGGTCATCATCTTAGTATGGTCGAAATGATTGGGATGGTCAAGATGATGGGACACCTGACTGACCTGAAAGGGAAGTAAATGACAGGGTATGGGCGATTTAAACTCTTGATATGCTAATCAACAAACTATAGCTGTTCAGCAGCGCCAAGCTTGTTTGACACTTTCACACCCACTCCTGTATAGTAGGGTTTCTAACATCCATCTTGCCCAGCCCAGTCTACACCCTCGTAAAGCGAAGCTTAGGTTTTCGTAGCGCACACAATTTGACGATTGCAGATGCTAACAGCGCGATAAAGGATCCAAAGAAGGGGCGGTTTGCATGTAAGCCTAGCCTATTCGGGGGCTTTTTTGAATCACCCCCTCCCCCCTCCCCCCAGCCTGGATCTGCTGATGGAATAGAGTATGCCTATTGATGATTATTGTATTAACCATGTTAACAAAGTCTTCATAAATGTAACAAACATTTGATGATAATTATGTCAGGCAAACTGGGTGACAGATTGTTATAACAAAGTCGTTAGAACTGTATGTTCTGTAAATTATCGTCAAAATTAGCGAAAATTGATCAAGATTTCATTTTCATTTGTTGCACCATAAAAATCACAAATTCTGTATTCTCGCCGCTACACACCCTACTGGATGTGAGTTGTGACACTGGAAATGACTTTACATTCAAATATATTTTCTTGTGCAATAATTTGACATTTATGTACAAATGGTTATTTGCACAAACTAGTTTTATCGTAAATGTCTTCCTGAGCAATGATTTATTCATACTCAATAATCATATGCATATAACATATAATATATATTTATAACATACATTTCCCAAAAAAAATATCTCAGATAATTTATGTGACAGCAGGTCAACCTGGTCGGCGGCGGCAGACCGCATAGCGGGGGGGGGGGGGTCTCTGACTCTCAGTCCAGCGAAGCGAGCCCCAAATTGGTCCATCATCCCACGTGACAGGTCATGTGACTCTGTCACTGTGATGTCTCTGGAATCCCGCTGTGACGTCATCATGTACGTGGATACAGGACACAATCACACACTGTAACTCTGGTTCAATGTTGGGCCAACGCCTCCAACGTTAGCCCAACATTCAGCTAACTTCGGTCGAGTATCTCAAAATATTACTTACGCTTATTAAATTGCCTAATATGTTACCTTTGGCTGATTTACCATCACGCGTGTATGTGTGCACACAACTGTGAACACAACAATATTATGACGATCTTTAACGCCCGAGGGTTAATAAGTTTTAATCCCCTCATGACCTAGGGTTAAATGACTTTCTCTGTTTTTTTGCCGTATCATAATAATTACATGTACAAGATTATATACATTGTCGCCAAGGCGTTTGACAAAAATCAACTGGCAAATATACTGTGTAATATAAGTGCAAGATATTTGAAAGAAACCACATGAATTTAAAACGTTAATAGTTTCCGTAATGTGAATTTATTCAATTAGAAAAATACAGTGGTACGACATATTTATAATTATATATGTCTGGGCCCGTATTCTCGTACAAGTTACGATATATCGAAGGCTTCTGATTGGTCGAGATGGCCATCTCGACCAATCAGAAGCCTGTGATATACCGTAACTTGTACGAGAATATGGCCCCTGTTAATCAGGTTTATATGTCAAGGCAGCATTGCTACAATGTGTTGTTTTCCGGGAGTAAATAACAGGAACATTGAACACTATTCTTATGCGGAAGGTTTTATTCTAGGCTCATTGTCATCCAAAACCAAAAGTATACGTTTCCAAGCATAGTAAGGCGCACGTAGGAAGTCGTTCCCATGTTTATTTCAAAATTAGATTCTTCAGCTGTAGTTATTTTTTGGGTCATTTTGGAAATTAAGGGGGGGTGCTCGAATAGCCAGAGAACCCCCTTCCCCCCTCCTGGATGCGCCTCTGTGGAAGACGTACGGATGACATAGATACATACCCTCATGCACATGAGTACGTAGCTTTAGATTTTATTACCAGTATCATCGTTTATGATCATGAGCCAGTATGTGGAACTGACAATTTAATGTCCTCTCATTTATTTTCCATCGATATTTACGGATGCACTAAGGCATCTTAAGGACATAGTATAAGGAGAACTGCACTCAGTAACCTCTGTGGTTGTACACAGGTGTAGTAAATAATGCATGGCACGCAGACTTCTCATCTACACATTTATGGCCATATACCGCAACCACATAACAGACAATATAGTATAATTACATACAATCATCCCTCACATATAACTCACACTTTCACATAAAATAAAGCATATAAAAATGGGATTCCAGTTATTAGTACCCTAGCTAAATATTTGACATGTAATTATATGTGGTTCCCTAGCAGTCAAAGTGTCTATGGGCGCCACTCATTTGAGTGGCGCCCATAGACAAATTGACTGCTAGAAATCTATATAATTATATGCATGGAATATAATATCATTTTTATTGCGAGATTGTGTTGTATATTGTTGGATACATTAAATTTTCTGTTACATCTCATTATACTGCATGTATATTATTTATGATCATAGGTCGTGCATTGCATACGTGATCATGGTAGCAATAAAAACGTATACTTCTTTCTGGAAACCTAACATCACGTGTCCAAATTTATCTTAATAATCACTTCATTATCTCTCCAATTCAGTGGCGGATCCAGGATTTAAAAAGGGGGGGGCGCTCGGGGTTTTGGGGGCTTGCCCCCAGGATTTTTTTGTTCTTTGAGCCAATTTAGGGGAATTTTCAAAGTATTTGCCGAAAAACAATGCTGGGCGAATGTTGGCCCACCGTCTACGACGCTGGGCCAATATTAGCTCGGCATTGTCAATGAATCAGCGGGTCCTGTTTGCTGGGAAAAAGTTCACCATTGACTGCCCGGTCTGTTCAGACGCTTCCTAGAAATGCCGGTTACTTTCTGAGAGATTCACCTTCTGAGAGATCCACCCCACTCCGTGGCGCCATCTACCGCATCCATTTCAATTTAGCCTAAATGGCTCGCCCGTGTCTAGCGATAATTACTATCCCGTCGCCATGGCAACATATTTGTAAAGGGAGACTTGTGTCGCTCTGTGTTGCACGTTGCATACAGGTGCAAAGCCAAGCTGGTGTCTGTACTGTCACCTGTATATACAACGTTGGTTTAACGCTAGCCCAACGTCTGAGACGTTGGCCTAGCGTTAATCAAACGTTTGTTATTGATAGTGGCATGTCATTCTACCAGAGACGTTCCAAGAAACCCTTGTAATAATAACCTACCCATTAGTCTTTGTAATGCTGAATTTTCACACAGATTTTCATCCATTTGCAGATGGAATAAATTATTGCTAACGTTATATCCAGCTATAAATGACGAAACATATTTCCTATTCATGAACATAAACAACCTTAGAAGTTTGGTTTATTTGATTAACCTTTAAACAGCCAAGCACGAGTAAAATCGTTTTCAATCCATGTTATTAGCCAGTTAAATCTCAGTTATTGGGAACGTAATGAATGTTTTTAACATCAAGATTTACAAATGTTTGGTCTAAAATTAAACAAATATAAGTTGTAATTTTCACCCACTTGAAGTTGCGGGTCGCGGTAGAGGGACACAACTTAAAGTTGATTAAAATTTAAATTATTTAATTTGGCGCTTTAAAGGTCAGGGTCACTGAGCATCCACTACAAAACATGTATTATGTCCAGTGACAGTCTACTAGTACTAATTTAAAAATATAGATTTTCTTTACTCAGGAGGTTTTTCTCACTCTGCAACTTCGACAACGTTGATTTATTCATACTCTTCCAGATTTTTTTCAAATATTTTACGTCATCCTGTTCATATCTATTTTAAGGTTATATTTCGTACCTCCTGATCTGATTAAAACCATTATTATTTATATAATTTGTGTTATTATTTCTGTAATGTATTTTCTACCTATTTGTTTTCCCTTGAATATCGCTGGTGGTTTTGCTGATGGCGTCATTCTTGTTTTCATGGTGAGTATTGAGGTTTACGTCTGCATGTCGCAGCCAGTGTCTCTGCTTCTATGTCTCTGGTGATGCTGCTAGATATAATAATGAACTCACACTTGTTTCGCTTTATTGAGAAAAATAGAAGTAGATTCTATTTTCCTTGGGATTTTTAACATATTTGTAGGCTCAGATTATTAGCTGATATTTTTTAGCAATCCATAAAAACAATTGGCACCACTTTATATTCACCACGCTTTTGATCACCGCGCTTATTTTTGAAGACAATTGTCATCTAGGTATTAACCCTTTCACCACTGAAGCCCGTTTTTATGTGCTGAATGCTATGGCATTCAGCACATAAAATGGGCTTCAGTGGTAAAGGGTTAAAGAGTCGTATCATAAGATACGACCCTTTAAAACCTAGATAACTGGAATAAAACGTGTTTCACAATGCATGCGTGTTTTTCACGCGTCGAGGCTTGTGTTCAAATGTCCTTTTTCTCCAAACTTTTATGATTGCAAAATATTGTTATTAACACGCAACTAACACTCACACGCTACGTACTAACAATAAATAGTGGATATGAGGCTACGAATATTTAATTATATTAGTTTCATGACATGTATGACTTACTAGTATGTGACTAACCACTCATCATCAACTTGGATTAAATGTCACATATCGTCACATTAGAAGTAAATAGTGCAAAATGTTACTTTGCGAAGTGTAATTTAGCACCTTTAAATTCCAATAAGCCGAATATGCCAATTAAAAAGTCATATATGCCAATTTAATCTTAAGAAACACAATATTTTAATTTCTAACATGTTATTTGTTCTGACAAAATAAATTTGTTCTGCCGTTTTGCTTGAATAACAGACTGATTCACATATCTTAACCTTTCATCACGGGGACCGACTTTGGTCGTCAGATTCTGACGATAACTTGGGTATTTAAATGAAGCGGAAAGAGCTAGCTAAGATATTTATGATGATTTCAAATTGGAAATAACCATTTTGTCTCTTAGTTTACCGATAACATGGGTATTTAAATGAAGCGGAAAGAGCTAACTAAGATATTTATGATGATTTCAAATTGGAAATAACCATTTTGTCTCTTAGTTTATATACAAATACTTAAGCGCTTTAACACTGTTTAAGGATTATTAATAATTTATTGAACATTGATCAAATATTTTACACATTGAGCCTCATGCACATTAACCTGTAGTGAATACGTGACGCTGAAACAATGTTGGGATGGTGTTGGCCCTCAGTCTGCGACACTAACCCAACATTGGATCAACTCCTCATGTCGGAAAGCGTTACATTTCCTACTCACTCGAGAGGCACCTAATTTGTAGGTCTAAGTGGAGTTTCGATAATTTAACAAAATTATATAGGCCTAGTTATGGCAAATTGTCGTAAAATTGGTTCCAGTGGCTTATCTCACTTTATATGGCATAACACATATTGTCAATATGGTGCTAGACTGTCGTGTGTAGTTTTTTCTTCATCCAGGTATATACAGCTGATATTGATTAACAGATGTGGACGTCGGCCCACGTCGTTTGAAAATGATATATAACAGTAAAATTAGACGTTAATAGCTACCCGCATCTAGGGGGGATAAATGATGATTACATTACCGTGATGATGATCAAGAGCAAATGAAAAACCGAAAGAGCTTCAAAAACAACAACACACAGCTGTAGGTGATATATGCAATGTCACGTAAAAGGTCTATAATTCATTCCGGCAGTTTGAAATTTGACATCATATTTGTTGTTTTTCCCTATTAATTTGACTAGACGTTACTAAGTATTGGTGTACCGTAATACAAGATGGTAAATATAAATGTACAAATGTAACAATAAAGCTAATATTATTACATTAAGAACCCATTCCACTATAAATGTTAATATTATCTCAACTTTCTCTCATTTCCATTGGAAAAGTTAAGAGCATCCTAACTTTTCTGGTGGAAATGAGATAAATCTATGAAAATCATAATTTTAAGAATCTGAACCCTTTCGAACTTTCTACTGAATATTTGCTTTTTTGGTTTCTAGCTTCAAAAATATAAATGATTATTTATTATGAAAGGCTTGATATTTTAAAACTACTTTACTGCTTTATGAATTGAAGGGTTAATTATTAGAATACGGTATGTCATTTATCAGACATATGGTGCACAAGGCACTGTTTTTATCATTACCATGTTGGGAAATACAGATGATTCAATATGATAGCTTGAAAATCAACCCGAATACCATTATCCCTTTCACCCAAGAGGCCGACTATAGACGTTTTTAATCCGTTTAATTAGCCGCTTAAATCGCAGTTATTGGGAACGAAATGTGTGTTTAAACATCAAGATTTGCAAATTGTTGATCTCATATGAAACAAATATGAGTCATTTTCAGCCACTTGTAGTTGTGGATCGCGGTAGCGAGACACAACTACAAGTGGGTGAAAATTTAAATTTCAAAATGTAGCGCTTTAAGCATTAATGTTAATGTAACCCTTTACCTCCTGGTGGGCCTTTTACATCCTGGTGACCTTTATACCCGACATCTGCTATAAATTGTGAAAAATCAGCATAAATTAAAACATAAATTCATGACAAATCACTGGAGCTTCAATTTTATATATTGCACTATTATATTGTGTCATTTTCATTTACTGTGAGGTGGTAATTTAGGCAGCAAATCACAGTAAATTAAACAAATATTATAACAGTTTCTGATAGGTAATAAGTTTCTACATCACTATAAATAGATGACATTTTATTATATCAGTGTAATATGTAACTGTATCGGGCTTTCAAATTAACTTTGGGCTTTCAATTAATTTGGATAATACATAAAAATAAAATAAAATACATAAAAATGTCACTGGCATTACCTTTGTATTATTTGTTCAGATCAGTATATCACTAACCATACAGAGCCAAGCAATCAGCTGGTCGTTATTTGCAGATGGTCGCTGGTGACAGGTGTTTTTTATGTCAGGTTGTACTGTGGGCCGTCTGGTCACCAGCAAACACTATGCTCCAACCCAATGTTGTATAAATGCTGGTCCACACTTGCCCATCACTTATTCAACCCTTAATGCGCTGAGTTTAATCCTTACAGCGCGGGTATCGACTTTAGTCGTCAGAATCTGACGTCTGTAGACGTCAGATTCTGACGACTAAAGTCGATACCCGCGCTGTAAGAGTAAAAATATTTCTAATGACCGTAGACCTATATCATAAGTATTCAAATGAATCGGAAAGACCTAACTAAGACAGTTATGATGATTTCAAATCGAAAAAAACACTTCGGCCTCCAAGATTTTCATTAAAAAATTCTGCGCTTTAAGGGTTAAACATACTTACATAAATTATGTACAATTTGTATCAAAACATATGCCAATCTAACAATTCGAAGACACTTTCTTCTCCATTTTATCTTATTTTATGGACAAACAGAAAGGCTATAGATGTGATTAACACGTCTGATGTCAATCGCCGCATTGAAAGAGTAAAATATGAATTATGGCCTTAGATCCATAACATAGCTATTCAAATTAGGCGGGAAGAGCTAACAAGACGTTTATGATGATTTCAAGTTGAAAAAACCCCTTTGCTTTCTTTGGTAAACTTGTAATAAAATATTTGAAGGTTAAGGGTTCGGTGTTGATATTGAGTGAGTGTGGAGTGTTTTACATTATTGAGGCTCTGTTCTGGTCACTGACAAAAACACCACCACATTACCTGTCGATGCTTGATAAATGTGTCTATTTATCAATTATTCAGTCAAATGACTCATATCAGGAATAATCCACAAAATGGAACTATAAATAGTGATCATGTTGATTTCATATTTTGCACTCCCCCGTCGCATTTTTGCACCAAATGAATACAATTAATTGCATCAAAATTGGTATAATTCATATAAATGGTATAATTAATACAAGTTATGATGTTCTGGTGTATCATTAAAAATAACGTCTTTTGATGAAATACTTAAGTATGATATCTCACATTTTGAGATATCATAATTGGGTGTTTCATTAAATGAGGGCATTTTAGTGGGAATACATGTAATACTAGAAAAGTACATTTCAAGGTGAATGGCGATAAGCCTGTATAGCTGGCTTATGGGAGGTTTTAATTTTTCTATTGTACGTTATTATTATACTCACATGAAATAATGATATTGTGCCATTTTTTGCATGTTTTTTAACTGGAAAGTCAAAACATAAATATAAACATATCAGTGGATCACAGCCTGGGTTTACACTTCGAATTTTCTGGAACACTCTCATATTTCTGGATGCAGATTACCAATCCAATGCTGCTATAATGTTGATCTACTGTCTACGACGCTGGCCAAACATAGAACCAGCATGGTCTACTTTGAATCCCATAGCTTTGTTAAAACTACACAATTTATAGAGTATCATCCACTATCTGCAACTTCCCCTCGCGAAAACATGGATCCGCATTACCAGAGGCAGTCATAAATACAAACGGGGTGGAAGTTTACGTGCAAGACAAAATACAAAATCATACTCTCCATCTCTTTCGCGTAAAAAATCTGGCATCCGTTTTTTCCTGGTCAATCAATCATTCGCTAATATGTTTTCCAGTGGGGTTCCCGGGTAAAACATGGCCCACGAAAACGAGACATTCACCCAATGTTGCCTTAATGCTGGACCACCGTCTACGACGCTGGCCCAGCATTAAAACAGCATTGGGACAGCGTAGTGTGTTAGTTATTGTGTACATGCAGTGATGGGTTTACCAAACCTCGTCACGCGTGTCATGTTATGTACAGCCGGATACCACTCACAAGTTTTTTTGCGAAAATATAGAAGTTAAAAAGATATGCGAAACTTTGATCAATGCGTTAATATGTTAGAAGACTTAGCATTATGTATATAAAATTATACGACCATCTTTATTATATTTTCGTTGCTTCGATTTTTTTTCTGTTCTGTTTTTCACTCAATAATTTAGTTTGATAATTTGCATATGGTTTAATTCATTTCAGCCATCATTTTATGCGATATTTTATATTTAATCTTGCATTGCGATAGCAAATTTAATACTAAATGTTGTGTGAAATATTAAAAATAAAAAAAACTACACAAATTATCAAACCAATGGGTGGCGCTAATTATTCGTGTAGACTGACGAAGGTATTCCACCAAGCAGATGAAACATGTAGTCATTTACCGTGTGCATATTCACTCCAAATTCAAGTAGGCCTGGCTAATAGCTAAATGATCTTTCCCTTATGTACCGTCGCTGATGTTTAAAATGTTGTATCTGCTATTTTGTAAAGTGTCAGATACGACCTGCCAATCCTCAGACGTTGTCTCGGTGCCCGGTAAACACGAGACGTTGACCCAATGTTTGTTTAATGTTGGGCCACTGTCAACGACGCTGTCCCAACATTAAACCAGCATTGTGTCAACGTATCGTCTTGATGGCTGTCCTACATCAGACCCGTACTGGAGGGAGATTAGTTAGGGACATGTGACTTACAGCCGCCCTGTCATTCCTGGCCCCCGCCATATAGTGATTCATGGACACACAAGGACGACCTGCCTCTAAAATACAACTATATTCTCCTCAGCCCAGGGAGGTATTAACCCTTGTGCTGCTAGGTCCGTATATCTCCTCAGCTGAGGCAGGGATTAACCCTTGCGGTGCTAGGTCCGTATATATATATAGGGCCTACAAGTCTTCAAGGAAGTTCCATAACAAATACATGCCACTGAAATTGGTCACATAGTTTGTGGTAGATGCTATCATAATCAAATAATTTAATAATGTCAATTGATCTTAACCCTTCAAGCCCTCACGATGCATTAAAACATCATTTTATATCCCTGAAAACTTACTTAATATTCCTACAACAAGGGGTTTTAGAACAAATATTTCCATGAAGCTGGTTTACCAATACATGACAATTTTCTTAAATTTTTAAACCACTTCAAGTCATCTCCATCCACTACAAGTCGAGAATTGCGACAGCAATTTGCGGCCTGTAGTGGATGAAGATGGTAAATTCAGGCTTGAAACCCTTAAAGCGCTGAAATATTTTTATATAAACCAAGAAACCAAAGGTTTGAAATCATTGTAAATGTGTTAGTTAGGTCATATTCTGATGTCTATAGTTGGTCCCCGTGCTGAAAAGCTTTTAATTTTCACTCACTTGAAGTTGCGGATCGCGTGTTAATGGAAATATGTTTCGTCAAAACTTCAAATGAATGAAATATATAGTAATTGTCAATTCCATAGAGGTACAACTGGCTGCGACTAAAATAAAGTACGTTCATTCAATTCCGATTCAATGCTGGGTGAACGTCTCAGATGCTGGGTCAACATTCCATCGATACCGGAATAATCAGTCATTATTGAATATTTTGTTATACGGTTCAGATAATTTTCCTGAAGATACAAATTTTAATATATTTTCTCTTTTACAAGCTTACATAAGTAGCTCAAAACGCTTTTCCACCTAAATTATCATAGTAATAATTTTGTTTTTGCTTTTCATTGTATCTTTAATTAACTCATTCTTACTTATCATATTCTGTATCATATTCTGTATTTTTTCGGCGGTTTGATATTGTATTTGCTATTATTAATAATATTTTTCTGTATGTATCACGTGTATATATGACCATGTATGTATGTATGTATGCCTGTATGTAGGAAAGCAACTTGTGGCAATATTGCTGTTTGCAATCCTTTGAAAATAAATCATGTTTACAAAAAAAAAAAAAAAAAAAAATTGATACCGGTTAGATGTTGGGGATACACAATTATCTTTTCATTATGTGATCAATTTTCACTGACGTTCTTTGCTGTGGATGTTTTCCCATAACATACTTTCCTACTTCTACACTGTATGTTTTATTATTATATTGTTATTTTATCTCTGTTTTTTGAGCTGGGAAAATATATTTACATCTAACCTCGCTTATTGTGATCACTGATATGTTTTTCAAAGATTTACTGTTAATGTATTTTGAAACACAACATCTAATACGGCATATAAAGATTTATGCACCAATACTTAGACCCAAGCCCAAATGTTTGCCATTTGTATTCACCTTCAGATGTGAATTCCCATCTCAAAGTGAATAAAATGACCTGATTTTATATAACACCCAGGTATAATATTAAATGAAAACAATTATTCTGACGGATTATACCGCTTTTTCATTTGATAAATTGTATTCAAAGATAGCTTATCATTGGCTATATAAATGTGATGATGGGGCTTAAATGGTTAAAGTGTGAATAGCCTGCTCTCAGTGTATAGCTGTAAAATAACACCAGAGTGACACTTTAATCCAAACAGAGTAAAATGTTCTGGGGAGTGGGTGAGACCAGTACTCTCTGCTTCAGTCTCACACCCTCATTGTATACACAGTAATCAACATGTGTTGACATACTGCTGATGGCCTGCAATGTGGCTGGGGTCATGGCGACAGGTCACGGGGTCATGAATAGTGGTCAGGGGTCACACTGATCCCTAACATATCCGTGACGTTTGTGTCACCAATGTACAATGATTTACCCAATGCAGAACTTTTATTTTGGTAAAAATTAAATACATTTTCCGGCATGACGAGTTTATTTTTCTTCAAAGTTGCTGAAATTATACTATAAAATTATTTCATGTTAATAAAATATGTCCTTATTATCGAGAAATACAATTAGAAGCAACATAATATTCTACATTTAGTCACCACTCGGACTAACGACTACGCTCGTATTGGATGGAATTTCTTACATCATACCCTAGCAGGCAAAATGTACCCCTCAAATGCGTGGCACTTACGACACCTGAGTTGCTAAGGTTCGCATTAGCTCTAGTCCCAATATGTTTTCTATGGGATCGAGAGATTTAAACGTCTTTATTTATATTTATACTTATCATGCCCTAACAACACCCTTCGGACCAGTAAAGTATTTTCATTCAATTTTCCACGATTTCGTATACAGTGCACGCAAAGTTAATTGGAATTCTCTGTGGGATCTTTGGGCCCAAGTATGGTACTCTACTCCAAGCTCCAAACATGAATCACAGGCTTCATTTAGTAACGTTACCTTCTAACGGGATTGGGCGTGGTTTTGGAGTTGAGACTAAACTTGTTGGATATTATATAGTTGTTTGACCACAAATTGTTAGTTAGTAAGAGATATGTTGAAAGAATGTTCAATGTGAAAAATATATTAAAATATCCTTATAGTTATTTTGCATTGAATAATACGTTGATATGTCCCACCTACTGCGCGTCATTTATTATGCCGTTAATTTCGAAAAAACCCAGTTTTTTCAAATTTAACGACAACGTGAAATCATCTACGGTAGATGTTTGTTGACGCCTGTCGGGTTGTTGACACTAACACGTTACGGTGGAGGGCGTCCGGGTGTAAGAGAGTTCGTGCAAATAGCCCTCCCGCGGGACAGAGGGAGAGGGATCTCACAGTCAGCTGTGTTACCCCGGTATTGGCGGGCGGGGTATCACCCTGTCATAGCACCACATAATCCTGGCAAGAAATGACAGCCTGATGGAGAATTGATTCAATGTCACGCCATGCAAAATCACGCAGGATAGCAGAATCTGACATGTATCCCACGTTCAGTATAATACATACCAGGTATATGGAGCCTTTCTCTATATTATAAAACAGAACCTTGAAGAATATTTTCTTGTAGGAGTGTATTACTATCCCATTTTCTAAAACTACATTGCCCAAACATTGATGAAAATTGCCAAAATATCGGTATTTGACATTCAAAATTCACTAGAGTAGTGACTCAACTTGAGTCACTACCCTAGTGAATTTAGAGTGTCAATTTCCTATATAATTATCTGTTGATCGACAACTTTTTTTTTTCAATT
Organism: Flabesymbios commensalis; assembly: GCA_964017125.1. Lineage (NCBI taxonomy): Eukaryota > Metazoa > Annelida > Polychaeta > Terebellida > Flabelligeridae > Flabesymbios > Flabesymbios commensalis. The sequence goes on from OZ024913.1 coordinate 69,057,156, forward strand.
AGACTCCCCATCTTTTTTCAAAATTCTAGATCCGCCCCTACGACAGCGAAAATCATACGCTTTTTTAAAAGCCCTAATGTGAACGTGGACGTGTTTCAGAGACCTAGAATGTGTACCACTGTTAACCCTTAAGGCGCTTCAATATTTTTATATGAACAAAGATAGCAAAGGTTTTTTTCAATTTGAAATCATCATTATAAATAGTTTATTCGTTTAGTGCGGAGATCAACTTTAGACTTCAGAATCTGACGTCTACATTCGGTCCCTGCACTAAGGGGGTTAACCAATCTCGAAATCCTATTTAGTCCTCATAAAGGTTGCTTAGAATATTATAGATTTATTTATATTATTTTTCATAGCTCTGAATTGACATGACAGAACACCGTTCCTATATGTAGTACATAAGTGTATTACTAGTGAATGGAATTTTAATCACAATTTATTTAAAACTACTGAGTTAGATTCGATTTTTATAAGAATGTTGCCAACAGTAAAAATATTTGCCATGTAACACAACAAATTAATCACTACCCCATGTCTACTGCTGGGAAGTTAGGTTTGATCAACTACTCGCCAGGATCAACACTAATACATGGCATCCATCATGTCTCTAGTGCCATCTGGTGAATAGCGTGATAGCTTACAATGTTGCTCAACACTATAATATGAAATGGGCTTGCCCAGCATTGAGATCGCAGCACAAGTCGGTACTAGACTATTTGGCGTTGTGAAGAGTGGCTTGTGCCAAGAACCAATAGTCAGAAATATTTTGAGCTAACAGAGTTGTATTTGTCAACCTTTTGCCCTCATCATCATTATATTAGTACTATTTAAAAAAATGTTTTTATCCTTTTCCATATTTGGCGGAGAGTTTAGGTGTTAATAACAATGCTTTATCTAATTTGTTCCTTATCTCCCAAATCATTATCTGCATTCAATATGGCGGAGAAAACAAGATTGCACACTTTTGGCTCAGGATGCCAGAAGTCGCCATATCGTCGCCTCGGAGCTAAAGGATCCCATCTGCCACTCTGACGAGTGTCAGATAGGATCCTTTAGCTCCGAGGCGACGATATAGTGAGATAGGAGTTCAACTTTTATGATTTCTGAACAAGTAGACTATATACACGCATTAACCATTGAGCTCTTTCTTCATCTGTATTATGTCAATCAGCTCATCAATAATCTTTTTCTTTAAACTTTTACAACTGAGTTAACATTGTTGTGTTATTGTGTTATAGATCTAGTTGTTGATGGAGCGTGGAGCCAATGGAGTGCTTGGAGCGCCTGTGTAGGTGACTGTGGAGCAGGTCAGCAGACACGATTCAGGGCCTGTGATAACCCTGTACCCCTGAATGGGGGACAGTTCTGTGAGGGAGATACAGCTACATTCAGACCCTGTAACACCTCATGTAAAGGTAAGGCAGCCGTATAATCTGATAATTCATCCTCCAATATAAACTGTAAATCAGGCTACTTAGCCTCATAGATAAAGCCCATTTTAGACTCATGAGCCATGCAGGACATTTTTGTTGAAATCTGTAAATGTAGGGAGCACATATTTACGTTTTTCTGTGAGCCTAAATATTAAATGGCCTATTTATCAAATCTTAGCAAAACATGTGGACCAGCGGCAATGCCCCCGGACCTCTTGTCTACTCTTAAATGTCAGCACATTTTATTCAACTGTGAGATCATTGTTGCCGCAATACCCACCGCAAAGTCAATGAAAATTATTCAATCTTATAAATTCAACTGAGGCCAATATAAATGAAAGCCTAGAGCCTCATCACTTCGATTGGATGTGTCCTTTTCTATGAAATGTTTTAATACAAAGTATCCCCATGGCGTATGTGGACCTATCCGCCACCAGCAGATACTATAGGCGTTTGTAATCCATTTTACCAGCCAATCGAATCACTGTTATTTTGAGCGAAGCAAAATTTGCAAAAAAAATTTAAGGCTTAAGATATATGTAACTCAACAAAACAAGTTTATAATGAATGTCATTATATATTGAATGTATTTCCAGGTGGTGCCACCACTTTACCACCCAAGGTGTACACGTCAGCTCCCGGGTGTAGATGTGGATGTATTCTGAGATCCGCAGAGGGTAAAATAGCCTCCTCCAGGACCTGTGAAGGATCCAGTAGATGGATCATTAAGGCGGATCCCGGCAAAGTGATCAAGATTAACTTCCAACTCTTCACTCTGGACTCTGTGAATCGACACACATGGCTTAAGATCCGCGATGGGAACTCTCGTATGTCTAATCTTCTGCTGAACAGTGCAGGTGGAGCGGTCCCAGCATCGCTTAAGTCCACAGAGAATGTCATGCAGATAGAATATATGGCTGACAGCATATCTCTCACTGACACCTACGAGATCAACCAGGAAAGATTCGCCATCATCTACAAAACGATGGGTAAAGTAAACTTACGTTTTGTGATAGTGAAACATAACGACATATACAAGCTCTGAAATAATCCCTCTGGTAGATGATGAATACAACGGAATTATTAAAAGTATTGCCAATTTGTTTATTGTTGAAATGTTTTACTAAGTACAGGGAACTTGATAACATGACAATTTACATGGTAGTTATTTACAAATTGAAAAATATACCCTTCCGGTACATGTGTTTTTTGTTAATGTTTAAAAACACTTTAAGTCCAATATTTTGTTAGATCACGAAACTCTGTGGAGCTTTGATTTTGCAATTTTCACTGTGGTTGTTTTTTAAGGAGCGGATACTGTTTCAGTCGAATAAAAAAATCACTGTTCTTTTCTTGGATCTAATGCCAATACTTCTATTGATTAACTTGTAATGTTTTAGTTGTTGACATTATATAATCGACAGTTAGCTAAGTATCATAACCTGATTTGCTATTTAAACATTATTTCTTTATAAAAACTAAAAACTAAATCTTTTTGTGTTTGGGGCGAAGCCCAGAACACTGGTACCTCCGTCTATAACTGCAGTTTATGCACTAACGTGACGGTCACTCCTTTCATAAAACTCGTGTATACATGTATTTCATTCATCTAACAACAGGCTTCAGTAGGGCTCCTTTCAAATTAACGAATAGACTAGAGCATCTACTATCAGTATGAAAAGAAAATTACAATTTTGGCTAGACTACTTGATACAGCGCTGAATTTGTCATTTCATGCGAAGGTATTTCACGCGTTTTCACATAGTAATCTAGTCATTTTGGACATGGTCCCTACACTGGTATTATTGTAGTTTGAGAGTGGATTGATGTCGAAGATGATGACGTTGATTTTTCTTTGCCAATCAGCTTTCGTAAAAGCTAAGCTCAATATTAACTAGCGGAGGTGATACAATTGGCATCGGACTAGCTAATGAACACACGCTGCTTACACACATGGAGCACCCAGTTCACTTTTCAAGTAAGCAGTCTTTTAGCTTCGCAGAGCAGAAATATGTATAATTGTATAAATAAAACAATGTACTAATCCTGTGTTTTTCTTTCAGAGAACAACAGTACATTGCTGGTGATATCTAGAGAGGAGGAGGGTAGTACTATGTGGCAGAGTGCTGTCACTCTGGTTGGTATAGCCCTCTGTGTGATCATCATCATAGTGTCTGTGGTGCTGGTCCTCCACCACCGCATGGCACAGAAACGTAAACTACGTAAACAGGCAGCTGTGAACCAGTCACTACTGATCAACGGTGAGATCCCCAACAGTCCCAGTAACAGTGGTCAGAGTGTGAAGGGCAGCACCAACGTGTCATTTGGTGATGCTGAACTGAGCAGTCCTAGTAAGGCTAGCCCCACTAAGCGTGATTATGTGATGGCACGAGGTACATCTACAGACCCACACAGCCCTGACAATGTGGGTAAGGTGGTGCACGGTAAACCACCTAAAGGACGACCTGTAGAAGGAGGCAGACAGGGATCGTCCACTGCCAGTCCTTATGCTGTTAATGCTAAACATGGTGACTACACTCACTCACCAGACTTACTCCACCATGCTCCTGACTCGCCAAGTCGTGCTCGTAGTGGTCGTAGACATGGGGCTTCTCGTAGGAGAGGCTCCACGTCTCCACAGGTGTCTCCACACCGCTCATCTAGTCCCAGTACACACACTCACCATGGTGGCTCCAAGTCACCCAGGAAGACCAGTAAGGATAGCTCAGGAGCTCCTCTAGCTGACCTGGAGGACCTTAGTCCATCATCTCCTGTGAGGAATAGTCCTCAACGACAACTAGTCTACCCTTCATCTACTCCACCACAAACTGCCAGGCACAGGAGTAAGCCCCACCGCCCTAACACAGAACATATACCCATGGACTCTATGGCAGCAGCCCCTAAAGACGGTAAACGCTTCAAGGGTACAGTGGGTGGTGCTATACCCCCTGATGAAGTGCCAGATACCAGACCTCCTGTAGAAGGTAGAGACTCCCTAACTCGTAAGAAGAAGCCATGGTCCCCTGAGCCCTCAGTGGCTACCCCTTCTACACCTGGTCGCTACCGCCCTGCCTTCACCCCCACAACACCAGACATACATAACTCTAACTACTCACCGTACGCAGCGTATAAACCCAAACAAAGACCAGAGATTAAACCTCTGCCTCTCAGAGAGATAGAACGACCTGACGGCAAGAGTCCTGAGAACAAGGCCGGAGACCATAACGCCAATACCCCGTCCTCACACGGTATGTCCCCAATGCTGACTAAAACAGCCCTGTTCCCAGAGACCACCAGCATAGCCTCAGAGTTCATGCCAGCTGAAAATGACTTTGAATATGACGACTATGTGCCAGAGCTACCAGGATCTTATTTTACCATGGATCCTCACGCTTATACACTTACCTGGTCCCAGAGACAACCCTGGGGCAATAAACCCCCTCCCAGGATGGACAGTGAAAACAGCGTTGTTACAGAGGATGTACCTAGAGGCTCCCATTGCTGATCTATAGGCAGTGTGTCGGGGAAACCTTCCGAAATTTCACACTGCTAACCAGCTTTATTGTGTTTGGAAGATATCCTTCTAGAAGTTCACAGTGTCGACCAGTGGTACCGTGCAATGGCTTACGTGTAAAGTAGTGCAATGTGGACAGTATCCTTCATGAAACTAGTCCTGAATACAAGGCTATCCCACCCGAGCTGAATAGCCATGAGTCCACCAATAGAGTATATCCTGGGTTTCAGCTGTATGCGAGTATAGTGAGCAGCGACAACAGATCGAGTCGCTGGTTCACTGTACACAGTAACGCGCGCACAGAGCAGAAGCTGGGTTTCAGAAGTTCATACTACAATTGTCTAAAGGGTATCCTTCTAGAAGATGACACTGTTGATTACTGGTGCCTCACAAAGGCAAACGACAGTTACTGCTTACTTGAAAAGTGAACAGTTGCTGGTGTTTGATTTTGCAATGCTACAGAGTGTAGGCCTACAGAGTGTGTGAGCAAAGATAAATACCTATGTGGTTATATTTCAAAGTAATACGACTTTGTCATATAGTTCACATGTATTCAAGTACACAAAGTGAAGAGTAATTACGTGAAAAAACTTTATTGGCCTGCAATAGAACCTGGCCTATTTTCACAGTATCACCAACAATACCTAGCCGCGTACGTCTGTTTGACATCGATCACTTTACAGCGAAAGTTTCGCATACGATACTTTAGCTACAAAGGGGTGACATGTTGCATTGTGTATGCAATATTATATATTTATGAGTGATACACATTACCAAGTATATTGTAGCTATTCAAATCAGGATAATAAGTACATGCAAATTTATATACAAAATCAGGAATGATAAAGTTAAGTAATGTTTCTACACACTTTTAAGTAAATCATTATGTGATCCTACATAGTCTGTGTCCCTCCCTCCTATAATTGCATTTGTATATGTATGTCTACCAGTAGGTACTCAAAGATAAAACAAAATAAGAGGTTTTCTTAGATAGCGCCGCATGTAGGTGAAACATTTCTGTAGTTTACCATAGAGCAAAAACTATTTCAGATCCTATCTAAATGTAGCCACAAGTTCGTGGGATAAAATGATGGATTGTTCCAGATACGTTTTTTTAATGTCTTGAACGATTTTAAACCAGTCGCATAGTGCAGACACATCAAAGGCACAGTTCACGTTCTCATATTATTAGACTGATAATATGATAGCGAGCAACTTCATGACAAACTCAGACTGTTTTTGTTTTAATGACAAGTGGAGAGATGTGTATCTGTTTAAATTCTGAATTGATGTGTAAATAAATATATGTGGTATAAATTTAATTCATAACAGTTACAAGGCAAGGAAAATAGTCATATTCTAGGAAGTGTTAATACACATGATACAGGACGAACGAAGTGGCTTCTCAAAACCGTAGTCACAGAGTATTATGATACTCGCTTCATTTATAACTATGTGTAGTAACTTTGTGATGTAAACCTCGCTAAACCAAACCCGAACACTGCCATTATTATATTAGTTTATAAAAATATGTATCTGAATGTTAATTGAGATACATAATTAAGTTGTACTCCTTGCATTATTAACTGTGACTTAAACATGAAGGGTTTGTCTTCAAAAGGAATTTAAAAACACAACTTAAATATATACGTTTACTTTTATGTTGACGATTCAGAAGTTGCATGGATAAGAATACAAAAATTGCTGAACCCGCGGTTGTATGGCGTCGAGTGAGCTGCTACGAACATGTTAAATGAAAGTATCTTTTTTTAAAATGCCTAATCAGTTTTCAGATTGTAATATAAGAAAAATATTTTCAAATTATAACTGTGATTGCTAGCAAGATAGCGCATATACTAATATTGATAGAGGAATCAAATTATGTTGGATTTGTGAATACATTAGCAATGACTTCAAGCTATATGTGCAGACGTACAGCTCAATTGCGTACACTTTCAATTTATTCTGGTCGATGTTTTAACGGATGTTACTGGTAGTAATTAATATTATCTCACGCGCTCATTCACCATCCTGGCTTTGATATTATCCAACAACATACTTCTCACGCCGTTCTACTTGAAGAATAAATACTTTTGAAAAATTTGAGTAACCACAAAAGGGTGACTTTGTGTGGTTTCTAATGTCTGATAATAATTGTTAAAGATACAGTCATGTTCTGAACTTGCATACGTATGTCTCGTGTACGCCGTCAGCATGTACAGTACAGTACATGTTGATATGTTGATTCAGCTGAGTAATTCAACCTGATTACAAGAATATGGATACTACTCCAACGACACCCAACGCAGTTTTAATGTTAGACCAACATCTGCGACGCTGGCCCAACATCGGAGGAGTGTACAATGTTTGAGGGAAAGCCCTCCTGTCAGTACATGCGTGGGGTCAGCTGTTTCGAGATCCCCACAGTAATACAGTCAGTTAGTTTGCAAACCCAACGCACAGCTAAGAGCCAGGGCTGAGAACTTTGAGCTTTGGTGGAGTTATTAACTAATAGATGTCGCCCTATATATGGCAAGTATATATATAGCAAGTATATATGATTTGGAACTTGCTCTTAATAATGTTAATGCTGCGTTGGATAAGAAACACATATTTAGTATTAATATGGAATATGGCCTAGGCCTACCCACGGACACTATTGCATTCTGGAGGACCCATCTCCTGCATATTTCAAATGTTGACTATATCTTTAACATATAAAAAAGCTTCAGTAACTTTCGTTATTCCTATGTAATAATTAAATCATCTTGATGTGAATAATACACTTTAAATTCATCAAATCAAGGGAACAATTGTATTCTTACTAAGATATGCGTTACTTGCACCCTTAAAAATCTTGCATATTTTTGACAAGTACTGGGACAGTGGGAAAAAGTTGTGCTTAAAAAATGAGGAATTGGGTGCATTATCATGATTACCAACCAGTCCTTTAGTTTTGTATGCTGTTGTCATCTAGCTTCATCTCATCATCTTACATCAGTATACCACCCATCAACATTTGTATTACATATTATTCAGCTAGAAATGCATTTCTTTGCCATTTGTACATTGAATTTGTTTGTGTATATTATTATTGTTACCGCACCGCAGCTTGAATGTCAGCTTTTTACTCATCTTGTCTTTGTCGTCCCTGTTATTATTATTATTATAGTTATTATTGCTATTATGAATAATATTGTACATAATAAAGGTAGTAAGTTATTAGCAGTCATTGTTGTAGACGTAATAGGAGCTAAGGATGTTTTATTATATGGACATATTGTCGCCTGTCCAATTAATTGTTCAGTACCAGCTTTTCTACAGTATGTGTCATCCTTCATGAGATGAGGAGAATAAAGAATATTGATGTCCATGAATCACATAATAGTGTTTTGTTTGTTTATTCAATGGCACACCTCCCACAATTCAGCTAATTGTAATACACTCACGTTCTATCACACCAAAATTATACCCGAATTCTAACTTAGGCATCAAGATGTGCAAATGTTTGGTCACAAACTAAACAAATATATATTATTTTTATGTGGGTCGCGGTAGCGAGACACAACTTAAAGTGGGTGAAAAATTAAATGATTTAATATAGAAAAATGTATTTTACGACAATAGCACCACCTGGTGATTTGTTATGAGACTAAAGTTAAAGGGCTGCCGATTTAATAAAAAGAAAGAGCTGCATGTTTGCTCTACAGTTAGTTCGTCCTGACCAGGCTCCAAATGTTGATTCAAGTAAAAAGTATTAGTAGAAGTGTTGACCCTAATAACCCAACTTTTTTATGTCAAAAACTAGCAAGGGAGATACTGTGTTTTGAAGGGACACCTTGACCCCCACCCCTTTCCTTCACCCCACCCCTCCCCTCGTGACGGTGACCCATTACATTGATTGATATTTAATTACCCTATATTAATAATATAAAGTAATCTACTACATCATATAATAGTGACGTAGTTGTTCCAACAGTGTGCCAATGTTTTTATCTGAGAATATTAACAGTCAAAGTGGTTCACTAGAGTATTTACTTAATATTTAATGACAGGAGTTTGTTTGATCTTTTGTATGGGGGTAAAGAATGATGTAACATCCTTTTAGCTGCCTGGGGTGGCAAGGTGGCAAAGTATGACATGAATAGAAGGACGTAACATGTTTTTAGCCATTTATGGTAGAGAAGGGTAGGGTAGCATGATTATACATCATGTCTGGGTGCACAGCGGACAGACAAACTTGACTTTCGTGTTCAAAATGACCTGATTCACTATCAGGCAGGATAGCGCCACCAGCTAGTCAATGATCGTGTAAAAGGCCTTATAGCCCCATCCCATAATCCCTTCTGTACTAGAATATGGATGGAAGGTTTCAGCTGAGCATGTCAATGTAGTTGTCGCAAATCAAATACGACATGCACAGGCTGCTGCAAATGTTCGGCAGGCCCGTGCCCAGGTATTTTTGACGGGGGGGGGGGGTTGAATTTTGGATTGGTGGTGTATTTTAAAAATAAGTTAAAGGGACCCCTTGGGATGAGACATTTTCAATGTTGTCAATTTTGAAAATTTAATTTATATGAAGCTATATAGCCTACTGATCTTAAATGAAAATACGAAAAAGTCAAAAAACAATTCTAAAGCACTGAAAACGAGGGAAATAGTTGTATTTCCAGGTCGTATATTGCCATGTAAACAAAACAAGTCAGCAATATTCACCACTTTAGATCACATATTCCCACGTATCAGACGGTAAGATCAAACCAGTCGCCGCTAATTGGTGTCTCATAGTCAGGACACGGGAGGACACACCTGCAGCACTGATTGTCTACCCAACGCTGGGTCGATGCCATCAGCATGTGGCCCAATGCTGTGAAAACATTCAATCGTCCTTCAGGTATACAAATAGTTTGTTTGGGTTACTTCTGGTTTCATAGAAATGTTGATTAAAAATATTTGTAAAAATATGAAAATTCTGAAAAAAATAAAACCATGATCCGTGGGATACACTACTTCAGTACGGAACTAAAAACGAAAATTGATGTCATCCCAAGGGGCTGCTTTAATTTGACCTGTTATGATTGATAAATATTGTTAAAATAAAGATCAACAGGATGCAGCTAAAAGGATGTTATGTCATTCTATTCATGTCATATTTTGCCACCCTAGGCAACTAAAAGGATGTTACGTCATTCTTTACCATTATACAAAAGATCAAACAAACTCCTGTCATTAAATATTAAGTAAATACTCAAGTGAACCACTTTGACTGTTAATATTCTCAGATAACCACATTGGCACACTGTTGGAACACAGTACCCACTAGCACATGATGTGATAGATAAGTTTATTTTATGAAAATAGGGTAATTAAATATCAATCGATGTAATGGGTCACCCTCACGAAGGAAGAGGGGGTCGAGAAGAAGGGGTGGGGGTCAAGGTGCCCCTTCAAAAAACAGTATCTCCCTTGGTAGGATTTGATAGAAAAACGTTGGGGTGTTAGGGTCCACACTTCTACTAGTATTGCTAATTTCACAATTTTTTGTGACAATAATTATATTTAAATATTTATGTAAATAAAACCACGATCGTGGCCCATCGCACTTTGCAGTAAAGCCGTGATAGTGGCCCAACGCACTTGAACAGATTAAGAGTGACGCATCGCAAAATTTGAAAAAGAAATTGTCATTAAATTGGGAAGCTGCCATATGTGTTGAATCAAATTGTACAGTGAGTATTTTTTACCCCCTTGAATTTGTTGGCCGCAGCAGCGAGGCACAAATTCCGGTGGGTGAAAAGTTAAATTTTAAAACTTTGCACTTTAAGGTTACTACCGAGGTGAAGATGTGTAAGTAATATCGGTATTAGTGAGGCTATTAGGTTTATGTATCAATCCCAGCTAGCAATTTAATGTTCTGAAAACAATAGGAGAATATTCCATATATAGAGAGAGATTTGGGGAACATTTTGTGGGAATGTGAAGGGAATGCAATGGTGGGGAGTTTTTAGAACATTACTTTGACAAAGAAACACATTACTCCAACACATTTTCAGAATATTTAAAAACTATTCTGTGAATGTTCCGGGAATGTGCTAAATAACATGACAAATCAGAAATACTTTGAGAATTGCTAACTGGAAACATTCCAACAACACGCGTATTATATTCCTTGATTCAGAATATCCACAGAATCGTATGCAAATGTTATCACGACAAGAAAAAATCGGGAATACTTTGAGAATTGTTAAAACGAAACATTCTTGGAACATGTGTATAATATTCCCTGATACGAAATATTCCCCGAATGTTATGCAAATGTTTTCATATCACAAGAACATCGCGGAAACATTTTGAGAATTGTTAGCAGAATGTTTTGTGCTGGGTGGCATGATTCCAACACAGGATTCCGTGATTGAAAGTCTATCCACCAGAAACACAATTGAGCTAATAAATTTTAATGGATTGGACAATTTCGCCTAATGATCCCCACCTCCTGAAAAAATATTTTTTGCGAATAATTAGACCATGTGGCCCATTACCATAAATACATCACGTAGCAGCTAAAAATAATAAAGACAAAGCAGTACCTTCCATCAAAAAGTTATGAGATTTTTAATTTGATATATAATATATAGCCTATATATTGCAGTGGCACTGGTGACAAGCAAACTGGAATACTGTAACTCCTTATTACACGAAATTACAGCTGAAGATATACAGAAATTACAGCGTGACTTTCATGCCTGTGCTATTGAAGCCAGTGAATAATTTTCTGGGTCGAGTCATAGGAAATGCGTCAGAGGGGAAATACAATACTGTGAACACCTCTTCATCCGGGAAAGTGACCTTTCAAAAATGCCTGAATTCGGGGATTACACTATTTTCATCTAAAAATAGTAACGAGTCACAAACATTCGCCACTGGGCCATACCAGAGGCTACATGAAGCTCGGCCACGCCGCGTAGTGTGGCTCTGGGAATCAGAGTACACATAGGCCTACTTACAGGAAAAGATCTATGGTCAAAGTCCCTGATTATCGCCCATGTGAATGTATACACCACCTAGCGAGTAGAAAAATTCCCTGCGAGAACATTTCCCTTACAAAGTTATTTAAGACCAAACTGACTGACAGTTCATTTGGTCTAGTTCAACAACATACTTGGACAACATCTAAAAAAATTGCTTCCGTTTTTATTTTTTCAGACACTGACGATGTAGATAACACTACATTTTTGTAAATAGTAGTGTATTCTAACTCAGTGTTGCAGGGCCCAATGTAATGGTTGTTCTTTGTTTGGTTTAGACTTTAGCTAGCTCGCAAGTAGGCGGCCTGAGCCTTCCGACAATATATGGATCGTTCAACACCCTGCGAATAGGGCCTGCCATTTGTTGTGTAGTCTAGCCTACACGTTATCCTCACGTTACATTGACTTATACTTAGGCCTATCGCCTATGCCATTACATGAGCCCCTACTTTAGTTCATAATAATTATTCCGCTCGCTTTCTAGGCATGCCTATTCATAATAATTGTTCAGTATTAACCATACTATATATTTTTAAATTTATAGTCTTATATATATCGTTGGTAGTGAAATGGTTCATCTTTTATTCACATGTGAAACAGCAACACTGTGTTTAATCCGCAGTAGATAACAGGCAGCGCTGTTTATAAACCAACAAGAGCCACCTGGTGAGTGTAGTGAACGCCATATTCGATCACTGTCTCTGCCGTCTCTTACACACTGATACGCAGAAATGTAAAGTACAACCACTACCCAGCCAGCACAGACAGTTGGGTCCCACATGGGGCCAAAATGGGCTGCCACATGGGCCCCATATGGGCAAACGAAGCGGGACCACAGTGGATTTGGCCGCGGGATCCAAGTGGGTCCCACAAGGGCAACCCAAGAAGGGCAAAATAGGTGGGACCCATCTGGTTAGTACATGGGCTAACCCAGAGAGGTTTAAATGAATGGGACCCGATCAGGACCCACGAGAGCTAGCACATGAAGGGTTAAATGAATGGGACCAGATTGGGACCCACGAGGGCTAGCCCACAGTGGGTTAAATGAATGGGACCAGAGTGGGTCACACGAAGGCTAGCCCGCAGAGAGCTAAATGAATGGGACCAGATTGGGACCCACGAGGGCTAGCCCAAAGAGGGTTAAATGAATGGGACCAGTTTAGGACCCATGTGGGCAAGCCATCAAAAGTGAGCCCCCCTACGGGGTTCCATATAAACTAGTTGAAAGCTTAATTGGCAAAAGAAAGAGCTACTCCTGACAAAATGACGATCCATTGTAGAATCTAAATACCCCTCAAATTGATGCATCAACAATTAAATTCACTGAACTCCATGAAAAAGTGCAGAAAAAAACATGCGCACAAACAGTGATTTTTTTGAGAAAAATGAGAATGAATACCTGGATGCTAGATTAGGAAGGGCTAAAGTCAAGAATGACTCAAATTCAGAATTTGAATCAATTTTTTTTAAACAATGGCTCTGTTGCCACAACTGCAACTTGACATACACGAGTAACAAGTATGACAAAAACACAACACAAGAAGAAAATTGCATTTAATGAACGTTTATAAAATAATTATAATTATGCATTTGATTAAGGTTACAAGAGCAAAAACTAATTTAATCACTCTATTTTCCGAGTGACTCTGGTCACTTAAAGCGACACAATCAGGCTAAAGTCATCAAAAAATCATTATTTCTATTTTGGCTTTTTAATATGACCATAATATGATGTAAACATGTCCATAGACTAAGATTGCTTTACTTTTTTTTACTTTGTGTGTTCCGCATTTACCAGTCAAGGGAGATATAAAAACAAAATTAACGTATTTTTTATTTTGGACATGCATGTCCGAAATAAGAAATAGATAATTTTGTCTATATCTCACTTAACTGGTAAATGAGCAACAAAAAAACAGTATTTTTTTTTTATTATTTCAGCCTGATTGTGTCGCTTTAATGCTTTTGCAATTTAAAAATGAGAAACAAGTACTAGGAAATAGTATTATATGTATAGAAGAAAAGTATATATTGAAAAGAATAATCTTGTCTAAGCAAAAACATTATAAACATTTATCTGCACAGCAGTAAATATTCAGATTTGCTATAATAACAAAGACGAGTGGCATGCAAAAAAATGAATACAAAAACATTTCATAAGCTGTTCATTCTAGTCCGGCATCACAGAAATATAATGAACATTATTGATTCAATTTTAAATGTATTTATAGTTGCACAAAGTGTTATAATAATTTTGTGCTCACACCGTAGCATGTTTTATGCCACAACTGTAGTTTTTTTCTGATAGAGCATGACATTCTCATTTTAATTACATTATATTGACAGTTCACAATCTTCGAGATGCATATTTTATTGCTACTAATTGTTGTGGATTGGCAGCTGCAATCAACATCATGAAAGTAAATGAAAATTTCAATTGACCGCCAGAGGCTTAAATCACAGAAAGAAGAGACGCCACAAAGTGATATCAAAAATTTAACAAGGAGTCAATTTTATGCAGTTTGTAATTTTTAAAATGTTTTTAGATTAGATTGCAGAGAATCATATCATTTGACACATTCACATCATTTGACATCAGAAAATAAACATTTCAGCTTGCAAAAATAATGTCCCCCCGAAAAAAACAATATAAACATTATCTATACAGTAGTGGATGATAACACTCCTTCAGGCTAGAATTGCAAAAAAACAAGATGCAGCAGACTTTATGTCTAGTCCTGACTTTCTTGTCTCTCTTTGGATCTCTGTTGTTTCCGTTCCCTCTCCACCAAGGAAATGAAATGAATCGGGCTTTAGGCCACCTTTGTGCACATATAGGCTAAACTGGGCCAGGAGAACCTCCTGAGGATGGTGAGATGATTGGGATGACACTGTCCTCCAGACACAGGATTCGAAATTCGAGCCCTGGCGGTCTGAGGCCGAGCACGCTACCTCTCGGTCACGGAGGCTCCCAACAATACTAACTTTCACACGTGGATGGGGAAGAAACAATTTTGTTTCTTTTAAACCGCCGAGACCGGGAACCGAACCCCGGACTCTGGCGTGAAAGGCAGCGGTGCTAACCACTACCCTAGGGCCCCCGCCCTCTCTCTCCACCAAGGCACTCCCTTGCTCGGTTGCCATCCCGGTCCCGACTGCCAGACAGCCACCTATATATTTGTGTGATAACCATTCCCTTGTCAGCATTTGTTGTCTGAGCATTCCCTTTGACTGCACCTGAAAATATTAAAACTGAACTTACAATTCATAAAGGTACTTTCAGAGTTGCATACAAGCAACATTTCCAAATTTAAACAGCGGCAAGTAGGAACAACTTCAATCCCTTGGCTTAAGGGGGTCACAGTAATATAATATGGCCACTATTTCAATACAGCATGAGTCAATGCTGCATGATCCTGAATGTTATCATAAACTGATAACGCAACTCCCCCCACCCGCATTTTGCGCTATAAAATTCACGATAACTAAAAAACTATTTACCCAATCAAGACAAAGTTCACTTGTGACTTGATCAGACAACTTTGAAAATATCGTTGGCCACCCTAACAGTGGCTAGAGAGTGTATCAGTGGTTATATACAGTGAGGGGTTCACATATGAATTACAGGCTGGGGAGGATTTGACAGGTTAGACCTTCCTTGACGGCCTGCACCGTTGGAGTTGCACACAGAATAATTTTGAATAAAAATGAGATAGGCATAAGCCCATATGGGACCCACCCACGACCCACGTTATACTTATAGGGTGGGTACAGCCCGTCAATAGCCCATGAATACTAACGTTAGACAATTAACACTTGTACAACATTGGACCAACGTCAAAGACGTTGGGCGGCAAGTCAAGTGTATACAAATGTTGCGTGTGCTTGTGCTTGCTGGGTACGGACTGGCTACAGGACCAGAGCTGCCCGTCATTCAGTTAGGCCTAATATTAACTATGACGATAGGAGTTCCCTACTCACGTTTAATTAATTAATTAATTAATAATGAATGAATGAATGAATGAATGAATGAATGAATGAATGAATGAATGAATGAATGAATGAATGAATGAATGAATTAATTAATTAATTAATTTATTAATTAATTAATTAATTAATAATGAATGAGTGAATGAATGAATGAATAAATGGATGAATGAATGAATGAATGAATGAAATAATTAATTAATTAATTATTAATTAATTCATTCATTCATTCATTCATCCACTATACGTCGCGAATTGCAATGGATGAAGATGACTCGATGTGGATGCTAAAATAAAAGAAATTTGACAATTTTTTGTGAAACAGTTTCGTGAAAATTTTCGTTCTTAAATGTGTGGGAAATAAAATTAGTTTTCTGGGAATTAAAAATGCACAATAGGGATTCAAGTTTCCTGAAAACTGGGGCCCATCAGCACAAATTGGCACCATTGGGATTCAACTTGGCTGAAAACGTATATATATATATATATATATATATATATATATATATATATATATATATATATATATATATATATGGGGATCTAGCACCACATGGGTTGCCAGCCAACACCAGATGTTGAACCAATGCAGTGCTGCATCATTACTGGCCCACCGTCTGCCACGCTGGCCCAACCTTGAAACAATAGTGGGTCAATGTCTCGTGCTTACTGGATGTTAATCACTCCAATGGTAATGGTATCTCACATAACAAGATAAAAAGTATATATAGCAAGATATAACAAGATAAAAAAGTATACATAACATATTCAAGCTGTTACGTGTTCATATGTGAATCCTCACGCTGCCAGACAAGAGTAGAAAGGAAGTAGAATGAATCTTCAGAGAGCCTTGGTGACCTTGATACTCGTGTGGTGTCTCAGTGCTTTAGTTGAATGTCAGCAACATACTGGTGAGAAAACAAAAAATTACAAGGAAGGGAAATTGTTAATTTCTACAAATTTACATTTTTAAAGTAACTAAGCAGTTGTTCATATAGTATTTATATTATCAAATTATAGGTTTGGTTTGCAGATAATCATACTATTTACGCTCGTATTGACCCCCCCCCCCCCCATCAGCACAGTCAATGGCGTCACAATCCGGCATGACCAGACTGCTCAATTCACTGGGCGGCAAACCCGCAGCACTGACTTCACTATCCGCCATGGCCAGACTGCCTAATTCAGTTAGCGGCAGACCCGGCTGCACTGACGTCACTACAGCCTAACACAACATTTTGTGTGCAAGCCACATTAGAGCCTACTGTTTCCAGACAAATATATGAAATGGATTTGGATAGGTCTAGTGATGACAACTCCTACAGTACATTCAAATGTGTACTAGCTAGAGCTATAACCATTTCAAAACTTGGGAGGAGACGTTGACAAATGTTGGTTTACTGTTGGGCCGATGTTGCAGACGCTGGACCAATAGTCAAACAATATTGTTACCGGTTATGTGCTACAGCATACCATGTCTGTCCACAGATAAATTGAACCAGCGTTGGTTTAACGTTAGTCCATTGTCCGCGACGCTGGGTTAACGTTCAACCAACTATTGGGTCAACGTCTTGTGTTTTCTGGGTGTGTAGCATATGTTTACACACAGACATGGTAAATTGAACTAACGTTGACCCAACGTTGGCTCATTGTCTGCGAGGCTGGCCCAACATTTAACCCACATTGGTTCTATGTCTGGTGTTTGCTGGGTGGATATGCTGACTGACCACAGATATTTAAAAAAGAGCTATATAACCTGTCGCTCACAATATGCGCACTCCTCCAGAGGCGTTTGGCTTCAAATTCCCATTGACCACCTTCTGGGTCAAGGCCTGTCTTTGTGTAAAATTAATGGCATTGATTCATAAAGGGAAAGGTGGCCTGTACAGCATGACTTACATGTTCCGTTCTTGTAGCATAATACATTTGTGTGATTGTATATTTCAGCTGCAGCGTGTACAAATCCAGGTAGCTATGGACTGCACAGAACACGGGGGAGTTATTGATATCATGTGGAATAGTCCCAGAGCTAGGGGGGTTTTATTTGTGTTGAAAGGTCCATACGATCCAAGAGTTCCACCTATAGTGAAATTTTCTCAGGAATCCGAATCTGCGCGTCTTACAAAAATCATCCTGTCCAAAAGTACCGTAAAAACCCTTTAAACACTAGTACCGTCAAAATCGCAAACCGCAATTTGAAATATTGCGTATGAAGTGATTGTTTGCTGAAATTGTGGTGATTTTCTATTTAAATATTTTTTAAATTATTTATTATCCTCACATATGACACAGGCTTTCACATGGATGTAAAATATTTTGTGTCTGATCAATGACAAATACACAATATAGCTTTAAGTTGGTATTTTAACACGTAATTTTACTCATTTTTCATACTTTTTCACTAAATGGACAAAATACTTTTCTTTCAGCCGATTTTTGTATGGTACAAATGTTTAGTTTTGATTCAAACATGTTCTAGAACTATTGTTGACTTAAAATTAACCCATTTGGAATAAAAATAATGAGTTATGTGAACATATTACTCGCTTTTTTCGTTAGACGTAAAATTAGCTCGCTTTTCTTCAGGCTCGGGAAAATTGACCGGATCTCACATTTTTGCCCACTGAGTAGTCAAATTTTAAGCTATATCAATATATTTGATATCAATAGAAAGCTACTGGCACATGCCTTCACATGGATGTAAAATATTTTGTATCTGATCATTGACAAATGCACAAGAAAGCTTTAAGTTGGTATTTTAACCCTTAATTTGACCTTTTTTTCATACTTTTTCAGTAAATAGTCAAAATACTTTTTTCTCAACTAATTTTTGTGTATAATAAATATTTAGTTTTGATTCAAACATGTTCTAGAACTATTGTTGACTTAAAATAAACCCATTTGGAATAAAAATAGTGAGTTATGTAAACATATTACATGCTTTTTTGTTTACACGTATAATTTGCGCGCTTTTCTATGGGCTCAGGAAAATTGTATGTATCTCACAGTTTTGCCCAATGAGTAGTCAAATTTTGAGCTATATTAATATATTTGATATCAATAAAAAGCTACTGGCACAGGCCATGGATGTAAAATATGTCTTGTCTGATCTTTGACAAATGCACAAGAGAGCTTGAAGTTGATAATTTAACACTTAATTTTACCTATTTTTCATACTTTTTCGGTACATAGTCAAAATACTTTTCTCTCAACTTGTTTTTGTGTATAATAAATATTTAGTTTTGATACAAACATAGAATAATTGTTGACTTGAAATAAACCCATTTGGAATAAAAAATGATGAGCTATTTGAACATATTACACACTTTTTTGGGTTGGATGTAAAATTTGGGCAACTTTTCTTCCCCCCCCCCCCGGGGAAATTGACAGTGTTTCACATTTTTGCCCAATGAGTACTGGTTACCCAAATTTAAAAAAATCTTTAATATCAGGTAAAAGTAGCTATCAAGGGCTTTAACGTGGATACATAATATTTTATTTATGTTAAATACGAAATGTACAACAATTAAGCGCTAACTTTGTATTGTATCCCTCTATTTGAACAATTCCCAACGTTTTCTTGGTCAATACCATTAAGACTTCTCGCTCATGTTGACTTTATATGGTATAAATGTTTGTTATTACTTTTACATTCTCTGGAGCCATTTTTCAAAAGTTATCTTGACGACTGAAGAAGTGATCACAGCCACTACAAAAGTTATTTTAGTCACCGGAGAAGTGATCATAGCAACTTTAAACGTTATCTCAGCCACTACAAAAGTGATCTTGGCCACTGCAGAAGTGATACCAACCATCTTAAAAGTTACCTCAACCACTACAAAAGCTATCTTGGCCACTGAAGAAGTAAATACAGCGACTTTAACAGTTTTTTCATCCACTACAAATGTGAACTTGGCCACTGATGAAGTAATCACAGCAACTTTAAAAGTTACCTCGCCAATGCAAAAGTTATCTTGGCGAGTGAAGATGTGATCACAGCCACGTTAGAAATTATCTCAGCCACTACAAATGTGATCTTGGCCACTTACAAACTGGTGTCAGCCAATTTAAAGGTTAGCCAAGCCACTACAAAGTGATTTGGGCCACTGAAGAAGTGATAATAGCCACTTTTAAAAATATCTAAATGACTACAAAAGTGATTTTGGCCACTGAAGAAGTGGTTACAATAACTTTAAGAGTTATCTCTGCCACTATAAAATTGATTTTGGCCACTGACGAAGTGCTCATAACGACTTTAAAAGTGATCTCAGCCACTGCAAAAGTGGTCTTGTACACTTAAGAAGTGATCTCAGTCACAGTAAAAGTTATCTCAGCCACTACAAAAGTGATCTTGACCACTAACAATCTTATGTCAGCCCGTAAAAGTGATCTTGGCCACAAAAAAATGATCTTAGTCACTGAAGAAGTGATCACAGCGACTCTAAAAGTTATCACAGCCACTACAAAAGTGATCTTGGCCACTGAAGAAGTAATCAAAGCCACTTTAAGCGTTATCTCAGCCACTACAAAAGTGATCTTGGCTACTGAAGAAGTGATCACAGCCACTTTAAAGGTTATCTCAGCCATTGCAAAGGTGATCTTGGTCAGTAACAAACTGTTGTCAGCCACTGACAAAATTATCTAAGCCACTACAAAGTGATGTTGGCCACTGAAGAGATGATCACAGCCACTTAAAAAGTTATCTTAACCACTACAAAGTTACTGTGATCACTTCTTTAGTGGACAAGATCAGTTTGTTTGTGACCAAGAACAGATTTATGGCGGATGAGATGATTTTTAAAATGGCTGTGATGGCTTCTTAAGTGGTCAAGATCACTTTTGTAGTGACCTAGATCATTTTTGGGGGACTGACATAAGATTATTAGTGGCCAATAACACTTTTGTATCGGCTGATATGACTTTTAAAGTGAATAGGATCACTTCTACTGAGGACAAGATCAGTTTTTTGTGGCCAAGATCACTTTTACGGGCTGACATAAGATTGTTAGTGGTAAAGATCACTTTTGTAGTGGCTGAGATAACTTTTAAAGTGACTGAGATCACTTCTTCAGTGGCCAAGATCACTATTGTAGTGGCTGAGATCACTTTTAAAGTCGCTGTGAGCACTTCGTCAGTGGCCAAGATCATTTTTATAGTGGCAGAGATAACTTTCAAAGTTATTGTAACCACTTCTTCACAGGTCAAGATCACTTTTGTAGTCGCTTAGATATTTTTCAAAGTGGCTGTGATCACTTCTTCAGTGGCCCAGATGACTTTGTAGTGGCTTAGATAACCTGTAAATTGGCTGACACCAGTTTGTTAGTGGCCAAGATCACCTTTGTAGTGGCTGAGATAACTTCTAAAGTGGCTGTGAGCACTTCTTCACTCGCCAAGATAACTGTTGCATTGGCGAGATGACTTTTTAAGTTGCTGTGATCATTTCATCAGTGACCAAGATCACTTTTGTAGGGGCTGAGATAACTTTTAAAGTCGCTGTGTTCACTTCTTCAGTGGCCAAGATAATTTTTGTAGTGGTTGAGGTAACTTTTAAAGTGGTTGTAATCACTTCTTCAGTGGCAAAGATCACTTTTGTAGTGACTGAGAAAACTTTTAAAGTCGCTGTGATAACTTTTTCAGTGACCAAGATCACATTTCTAGTGGCTGAGATGACGTTTAAATTTGTGATGATCACTTCTTCAGTGGCTAAGATAACTTTAAAAATGGCTGTGATCACTTCTTCAATCGTCAAGATAACTTTTGAAAAATGGCTCCAGAGAATGTAAAAGTGATAACAAACATTTATACCATCTAAAGTTAACAAGAGCGAGAAGGCTTGCTGGGATTCACTAAGAAAACGCTGGAAATGTTTCAAATGGGGGGATAAAATACAAAGTTAGCGCTTATTTTTTGTACATTCCGTATTTAACAGAAATAAAATATTATGTATCCACGTTAAAGCCCTTGATAGTTACTTTTAACTGATATCAAAGATGTTGGTACATTTTTTTATTTCGGCTACCGGGTACTCATTGGACAAAAATGTGAAACACTGTCAATTTCCCTGGGCTGGAAGAAAAGTGCCCAAATTTTACATCCAACCAAAAAAAAGTGTAATATGTTCGACTAGCTCATTATTTTTTATATTCCAAATGGGTTTATTTTAAGACAACAATAATTCTAGAACATGTTTGAATCAAAACTAAATATTTATTATACACAAAAATCAGTTAAGAGAAAAGTATATTGACTATGTACTAAAAAAGTATGAAAAATAGGTAAAATTAATGGGTTAAAGTACCAACTTCAAGCTCTATTGTGCATTTGTCAAAGATTAGACACAAAATATTATGCATCCGTGGCCTGTGCCAGTAGCTTTCTATTGATATCAAATATATTGATATAGCTCAAAATTTGACTACTCATTGGGCAAAACTGTGAGATAGATACATTTTTCCTGAGCCCAAAGAAAAGCGCGCACATTTTACGTCTAACCAAAACAGTATATAATATGTTCACATAACTCACTATTTTTATTCCAAATGGGTTTATTTCAAGTCAACAATAGTTCTAGAACATGTTTGAATCAAAACTAAATATTTATTATACACAAAAGCTGAGAAAAAAATATTTTTACTATTTACTGAAAAAGTATGAAAAAAGGTCAAATTAAGGGTTGAAATACCAACTTAAAGCTTTCTTGTGCATTTGTCAATAATCAGACACAACATATTTTACATCCATGTGAAGGCATGTGCCAGTAGCTTTCTATTGATATCAAACATATTGATATAGCTCAAAATTTGACTACTCAGTGGGCAAAAATGTGAGATATGGTTATTTTTCCCGAGCCTGAAGAAAAGCGAGCTAATTTTACGTCTAACGAAAAAGGCGAGTAATATGTTCACATAAGTCATTATTTTTATTCCAAATGGGTTTATTTTAAGTCAACAATAGTTCTAGAACATGTTTGAATCAAAACTAAACATTCATACTATACAAAAATCGGCTGAGAGAAAAGTATTTTGTCTATTTAGTGAAAAAGTATGAAAAATGAGTAAAATTACGTGTTAAAATACCAACTTAAAGCTATATTGTGTATTTGTCATTGATCAGACACAAAATATTTTGCATTCATGTGAAAGCCTGTGTCATATGTGAGGATAATAACTAATTAAAAAATTATTTAAATAGAAAATTACCACAATTTTAGCAAACAATCACTTCATACGCAATATTTCAAATTGCAGTTTGCGATTTTGACGGTACTAGCGTTTAAAGGGTTTTTACGGTACTTTTGGACAGGATGATTTTTGTAAGACGCGCAGATTCGGATTCCTGAGAAAATTTCACTGTAGGTGGAACTCTTAGATCGTATGGACCTTTCAACACAAATAAAACCCCCCTAGCTCTGGGACTAGAATGAGAACATCACATTTTGTGGACAGAAAAACTTTACAAGTTCTCCTGACTGTGAACTGCAAGATAACGGCTGTACGGCTAGTGTGGTTGGCACCGGGATGGGAGAACGGCTACTGGTTCTATGTGATGGGGAAGTGAGATGCGTGGTAGAGATGGAGCAAACGTGGATTATTGAAGATTGTGGTGCTAATACCCTGAACTATATGGAAGTCACGTACGACTGTGCCATATCAGGTACTGGTATAACATTCCTAGCAGACAATTATGCTTTAACGTTGGTCCAACGTCGTAGACGGTGAAGCGATGTTAAGCCAACATTGATTCAACGTTTTGTATCTATTGGGTTATTTTTCTATTACATTATCTCGAAACTTGCCTGATAACGTAGACATACAGGCTCAGCAGAATAAGGCTTAAATGCTGATATATCTTAATTGAAACATTATATTCACCCCATATATTTAACAAGAGCTACAGTGATTACTTAGCCCGTTAAGCTCTGATGTGGACTAAAGCATGAAATTGTATTACATGAATATTTATTATGACGTCACCGGTTTACTGACTGTAGTGTGGAGGTCACACTCAGATTGTCTGGGCTGCTTGAGTTGGCCAGGGAGGAGGGGGGTTCACACTCATAGCACATATACGTGATATCCAGGAGTCTGCCGGTGGATGGATGAAGATGTGTGTAACAAGTGGTGTAAAATAAAATAACTATTAATTCTTCAAACACATACTTATGTCGTGACTGAAATTTCATAAATCCAATTAATTTCCACTCACTTGAAGTTGTGGATCGCGGTAGCGAGACACAACTTCACGTTGGTGAAAATTTTAATTTATAGTTAAAAACTCCAATGGATAAATATGAATTAGATAATGCGTCCAATGCCGTATATCTATAATTCTATGGTGTCATTACTAATTTGTACCTTTGTTGATTTCAGTGGTCATACCTAGTGATTATTCACATGTCAAATCGGTAAAATGTCAATGCTGATCAACTGTATCTGTGTATAGTATCGACTCCTTTTATTAGAATACAATATAATCTATTGTCATTTCAGATTAATTTGAGGCAATGAAAGACGCCTTATTGAATCCTTGGGAACAGTTGAGCTTGGATGCTGAATGGGATGCCTTGTGAACTGCATGAGATGATGAGAGGACTATACAGCAGACAAGATGTATTGGCCCGATGTTGATTTAATGTTATTCCACCGTCTGCGACACTGGTCAAACATTAATCTAACTTCAGATCAAAGCATCGTGTTTTCTGGTTTCTATTGCAATTTTCACACATCAATTTTGTTCAGGATCAATAAAAAATAACAACAAATAATAGTTTAATAGTTGATAGAACATTATTTGTCAGGAAGTGAATGCAAAACAATGACATGCATCATGCTGTCATATCTTGAATCACAATCGCCTGATCAAACATTTAAAGAATGAATGAATGGGAAAAGAAATAAAGAATGGATGAATATATGAACGGATGAATGAATGAATGAATGAATGAATGAATGAATGAATGAATGAATGAATGAATGAATGAATGAATGAATGAATGAATGAATGAATGAATGAATAGTTTTACGCCGCCTGTATGCATATATATACAGGCTAAACTGATGGTGAGATGAATCGGGTCCAGCACGCTACCTCTCGGTCTCAGAAGCTCCCGAGGCTTCAGGGTCCCGCGCTGCGCGCTCCTCATATGTTAGAAACTGACACGCTGTTGTTATACCCACAGCTCAATATTTGACGCGGCATTTCCCAGCTAAACGGCAATAACAGGTACTGAACCAATGGTACCCCGCCATCTACGACACTGGCCCAATATTAAAACAGCATTGGGGCAATGTATTGTTTTTGCCTGGAAAACTCAATGTCATTGAATCAGATATACTGCGTGAGTTGGATTTCAGTGACATTATTAGTGACTTTCCTATATAAAATCGAGAAAAGTGCCTGTATTGTAATTGTCCGCCTCTGTTACCATGCTAGTACCATAGTTTTTCATGAAAAAAAGTTTAACCAATTTATATACATGTGTAAGATTTGCAGCTCAATTGTGCTTCTTTTATTTTCTTTTTGTATTTATGCATAATATAATATTCGAAAAGAATTATTTGATCCTATTTATTTTCGGTATTATGGTTTAACCTGGGCTACTAGTATGTGGTATTTTATGCAATATGGATAATTGCAGAAGTGTGCCTCTCTCTCAGGTGGGCCCCGGGGCCTCCCACATGCTTGATCGGCTGTACATGAAAAAATGTCACCACAAACGATCATAAAATATAAATTATCTCTACCTAAATTTCTACATGTTTTTTTAGGCAGCATGCTCAAAACTAGATAAACAATTACTATTTGAGTGCACTGGCATTTACGTATTGTGTATATGCCAACTGATATCGAGACTGTGATAAACACAAGGAAATACTTGATTCCTGCAATATGACATGATAATAGGTCTGATACTAAAACTCACATGTGGCGTAACAAGTCCCTTGATAACCATTGGAATAACAGAGCATGCCTTGTATTGAGCTAAAGTGTTAAATATTTTGCTAGATTGTCTGGAAATGTTCTAGATGGATTCAGTGACGACCAATGAAGTCGAAATTCTGTACAATCAAAGAAAAGTTAGCATAGTTACTATATTGATATGCCTACCAATCCATCATCATTAACCAATGAATTAATTATTATAAATAATAATTGACTAGCTTACAGAATTATCATTAGGCCTACCATAGTCACTATATTGGTACCAATCCATCACAATTAATAATGAATCAATTATTATAAATAATAATTTTGTCCCAATTGACATTACAAGTGTTCGACAAAGAGACGCTTGAGCTAAATGGGTTAAACGATGATCAAAATTGCTTAGAGTGGTTTAAATGGATTTATTGACTCTAAACTAGTTTAAATGGTGTATTACAACTAAACATTGGGTTAAATTTGCCGCATTTCGTTTAAATTGGCTGACTGACAATACATAGATAAAAAACGTATAGGCCTATGGGTCGAAATCTGGATACATAAAAGCTTGGTATGGGTCTCTCATTAAACCCTTAAACTGGTAATCACGTATACGGTCCCTTTTAACACCCGTAAAGCACTCATCTCACATAAATACACAAGATTACAGCTAAAATTATTTAAAAAAAACAGTACATTCCATCAAAAAGTTATCATATTTCATTTGATATATAACAGGGCAACTTTTAAAGTGAAGTCATTTTCATTCCCATTGATGTGTGAATTATCATTCTTAGTGTGTAAAGCACTGCAACTTCAAGGTGAATTATAATTAGAAGAAACTACCTAAAATATCATGTATTTGATCCCACAGAATGTTGTATCTGTGACGTCACTTAACAATATGACATCACTGTTAAAAAATACATATTTTATCTGATATTTTAGCAAAATGATATGACATTAATTATAGTGTCCTAATCTGGCCTAAATCAATGGAATGAAGTGGGTTTGAAAACGGTAGATAAAAACGAGGCTAGTGCCAGTAGAGGGTGTAAAAGTGTGTGTAAGGTTAGTGTATTGTTTTTAACTAAAGCTGCCAGTCATTTAACCTAAAAAACAATGAAGCTTCTGTGATAGCTAATGTAGATCTACATAATTTATAAATTATAGGGAATTGTAGAATAGAGGCTATATATGTTGAATGCCAACATTTATCTACATTCGCCGACGGGCCTACCAATGAAAGAATCATGGCTCAACCTGTCACATGACGAGATCAGTCAACCACCGCCGACATTCATATTATAGGGCGTTAGAATACCATACTTCTACATTAATGATTATTGATATGCGATTTGTTAATTTCTGATACATACTGGACAGTGGATTCTTTCATTTGTAAATTCCCTCGTGTAGGCCTATTCATTATTTATTCTATATAATATCGTGTTGAATAAATATTTAATTGCTTAATTCATCAAATAAGTCATTTGCGCTCATCCTCTCTCGTTCATTCATTTGTTCATTAAAAATAAATGTATTTATTCATTCAATATGATTAATGCATTCATTCATTCATTCATTCATTCATTCATTCATTCATTCATTCATTCATTTATTTATTCATTCATTCATTCATTCATTTATTCATTCATTCATTCATTCATTCATTTATTTAATCATTCATTCAATGGTTCATTTATTCAGACATTTCAATATGATTAATGTATTCCTTCATTCATTCAATTATTCAATTATTCAATTATTCATTCATTCATTCATTCATTCATTCATTCATTCATTCATTCATTCATTTATTCATTCATTCATTCATTCATTCATTCATTCATTTATGCATTCATTCATTCATTCATTCATTCATTTATTCATTCATTCATTCATTCATTCATTCATTCATTCATTCATTTATTCATTCATTCATTCATTCATTCATTCATTCATTCATTCATTTATTCATTCATGCATTCCCCTGGTCATTCATCCAACGGAAGTCTTTCACAATAATAATTCAGTCGATTATTCATTCATAAAAATGCATGCAGCAAATATGTGCAATTACCCATAAATCACTACAGATACAAATATACAACCCATATGCCATACAATGAAGGGAGATAATATGTCAAAGAAAGGTCAAAACGGCGGGACACGGGACAAAATGTCTTCTATTTCAATACGAGATGTCTACAACCAAGTACAGAAACAATCTGGCAAAACAGTACATACAACCAGGTTACGGTCAAGGTAATGCTATGTTGGATTGAACAGTTATGTTTTGCCTTTTGCATTTTTGTTTTTATTCTAATTGTTTGTATTCTGTACCAGCAGGGGTTATTTTTTGTTTTGATGATTTTGTTTGATTACGTTTGACCAATTACCAATTCATTTGTTTTAATACTAATAATATAAGGCAGCTTTTAAACTACACCCGGTAAAATCGAGTCCACGTAGAAGTTATTCTTGGCTAATACATGCATGTTTAGTGATGTCGTTTATATTCACATTTTGTTCAAACAAATCTCGGAGCAAATGGCAAACGGCAACGAGTAAATTGCCTAGAAATATGGTAAGTAATTGAAAGAAAATACATTAAATACTTTCCGTTAACATGCCTATTTCTGCTTATTATCAATTGATACTTTGAATATTGATTCCGAAACTTTCAGAAATTTACCCTTTACTCTTTTTCAGAAACATTGGAGCAGCTGCTACTGCATGAAAGTGTTGTATTTTGTGGGAAACGTGCCAGTTTCCCAGATAACAAATTATTTGTTTGAGGCGCTCCATTAAATAACAAATTAACAAATGCGATGCACCCATAGTAACCTAAACTATGTAATATAATGTAATCTTTTTGACTGATCCAAATATATCCATATATCGCCAAATAGTATAACATTCATGATTTAGAATGTTTAAGTAGTGTTTTTTAAATAACGCGTGCAATAGACCACATCACATAAACATATTTTGTCATTCACATATAAAACATAAGCTAGCTTTATCCAAGTTTCCATGGCTGCATTTTTTTAAGAAGGGAGTATATAAGGTAGCGTGCTTATGAAATAGCGCCGACAAACTTATATTGCTCGAATAAGACATGTATCAGCTGACTTTTCCATGATTTTTTCCATGTTTTCTAGTGCCCATAAGCGGAGCAATGGTGATGATCGTGAAAAATCTGCAGATCATTTGCACAAGGGCCAAGGGCCACCTTGTGAAGATGGCTCTCAGTAAGTAATATCTAACATACTTGGTCGTTACCCAGCAGATACAAGATGTTGGACCAATGTTGGTTTAACCCTTAGAGCGCGGGGATCAATTTTAGACGTCAGATTTTGACGTCTGTAAATCTGACGTCTAAAGTCGCTCCCCGCTCTGAAAGAGTAAAAATATGTATGTTATGACATTTACGGTGATTTTAAATTAAAAAACCCGTTGGTCTCCATGGTTTATACAAAAATAATTCAGCGCTTTAAGGGTTAACGTTGGTACAGCGTCGTAGCATGTAGATCCACATAGTCTGTATGATTACAGATTCTGTATGATGTAGATATGACAAGTTGAATCATAAAAAAAGTCAATATATAAACAACCATTACACAAAGTTCTCATAAAATCGGCGTTAAAAGTACCAGCGTCGTCAATGTATTGTAAAACGCTAATGTAATCATGAAAAAGGGAAAATGGATTTATCAAAAGAACTTTAGCTCTATAATTTAATTCCATTGTTAACTAGGCCTATTCAAGAACATAGATAGTGCAATATATGACTGGCTACAAATTATTGTTAATAATGATCATAAAAATAATATCATAGTAATAGGTATATTTATTTAGTACAATAATATACATTGTAGGTAGATTTAATTCATTTATCATATCTTTCATAGTAAACTGATGCTATTCTGTCCCTTGCAATTGTATTTAGGTTTATAAGTGTTTATAATTATATAGAGTATCACGGAAAACACGGTGCATGTGGCCAACGTTGGTTTAATGCTGGGCCACTGTCTTTGACGTCGGTCCAATATTAACCTTCAAATCGCAAAATTAAATTAAATTTTCACCCACTTCAAGTTGTGTCTCTACGCGACCCACAACTTAAAGCGGGTGAAAATTACTCATATGTGTTTATGAGATCATACATTTGCAAATCATGATGGTTAAACATGCATTTCATTCCAAATGACTCTGATTTGTTCGGCTAATAAAACGGATTAAAAACGACTATAGTCGCTCCTTGTAGATTGTCTAGACGTGACATGGGCTCCATCCCCATTCTGACGTCAGAGATTACATAAGCGGGGTCGACCTGAGCGACATCTCTGTGTGGAGCATGCCTCATCACACTAAAAATCTCAAAATTCAGATCTTAACTTTCCCTCATCAAGATTAGAAGCTGGAAATTACGTCAGCAATTCCAGCTTCAAAATGACGAAAACTAGTGATATTTACGAAAAATAGACATCTCGTAACTAAGCATCTACTAAAAACTATTTTGTCAAATTTAGTGATATTTCTATTGACCTAAAACATTCTTGATAACCAGAAATATACGGGCGTAGCACGCAGGACAAGGTTAAAATCTCAATTTTAAGATTTTATTGGGATGTTTGCTTGTATTGAGTATAGGCCCTATAATAATGTACGTGCGGACTCCTGGCAGTCTTGCCTGGACGTGACCTTAGCTAAGTCCCGGTTGTCTTCCCTGCTAGAGAACGCGTGCTAATCCAGTCATGGAATCAGGCACTTACTCTATTATTCACGAGCCTGATCTCCCAGACACCTTTTGAAATCTAATTTCGATAAATAATGAGATTAACTTACTTTTTAAATAAACAACAGTGGAATCGTTTAAAAAAATCACGTGTCTTTTAGTCGGGAAAATCACGTATTTTGCTGTTACGTTATCGGTGGAAAAATATTGAACTAAGCTTTCATTTAGAAATTCTCAAACTTAATACTAGGTATCCTAGCCATTCAAGGGTGCCAAGTATCCCAACCAGATTACGACACGTTCAATAGCCAGCCAACTGTGAAGTACACCTGTACAGGTAATGACGCTTTAAGTACCAGACAGACAGTACGCACCAAAATATATTTTGACATATTTAAAAATAATTTCTGACTTATTTGTAATATACATACATGTATAAACGAGGGGTAAATTTGTAAAAACATAGGTTAAGGCTATGTTAAAAATATATGTGATACCTGCACTTGAAATCACGTTTAGTAGCATTGACATGTGTAAAACTACGTGTTATTTAAATAATATCAAAAAAATATATACCTCCATTATAACCTAAACTACACATAATTGCAGATACTGATTATCATATTGGTAATATTGGCTTTAAGTTAGTGGCATATTATTATTTATAATATTGTATGCTATACGAAATACGACACATATCATCATTTTGCTTGTTTATCGTCTGCGACGCTGGTTTAACATAAAACAAACAATGAATTATGTTAGCTATATATAAATTGTCATTGTATGAGCCCTAGGAAACCCACTGTTGGGTTACTGCTGGGCCACCGCCTGCGACGCTGACCCAGCATTAAGCCGGCATTGGACTAACCACTAGAAATATGAGCTGTTCAGTGTATTTCTTTATCATGTTTATTTATTTGAAGGTATATCTCACTGCCACATGTGGATCTGTGTTTCGCGATCCACAACTTTAAGTGAAGGCAAATTATCGAGATCTTTCAAATTAGAGGCCAAACTTTTAATTACTTTTGAATTTACTTTATTGAGGTGGTAATAATAAGGTTGAACACGATTATAATTGTGCTTAGCGCTCAAAGGGTCACGGGTTAATCCCCCCCCCCCCCTGGTGCGCGCAATGTGCCGTCACTAAGGAGCGTTTACAGTATCTTGATCCCTGTGTACGCTTATTGATCTCTGCCCTGTGATTGGCAGGTATATGGACCTGGCCGCTTACGCTCTGATCGGGGAGAAGATCTTCGGGCGTAACACAGGTCTGTGGACGGTGGGCAACCAGTGTGGTAAGTCACAGCTCACGAGAGAAGAGCGGGACCTACTGAACGCGATCCCTAGCCTCTACCCCGGCACAACCATGCCGCCAACACTGGTACAGAACCCCAGCAAGAAGAAAGTGAGACCGAGCTCGGCGGCGGCCAATTTACAGTCCCACCCCAGCTACAGCACTGATTTATACGGTGATGACACCCGTCCATCCACGGCGGCCCCCGTTAACGCGGGCAAGCCCTCCAGACCCAAAACACAGGCAGGAGGACCCCGGTTCTGGAATAGCAGTAAAAAAGACGACCCTAAGAATGAGAATAACAAACAGCAGAGGAGACTGACTATAGGTCCGGCTGACTGTCTGGACGATAGTGACCTCCATAAGAGAGGACCTGTAGGTCATACTGTAGGTCAACTCCTCAAAGGAAAGGTAAGCATCAAACTTATATATTTTATGTCGTAAACATACTGCATGAAGAATGTAAAGTAATAATGGAAGGGACTGGCCCACCACCTAGGTTTAGTCATGATTGACACAAATTTAAACCTTGCCAGGTCCATCAACAGTCATTGAATTAAAACTGTTATTGTGGAGATATCATTCGAATATTTTAACAACAACAAATAAAAATTAATCAGCCGTTTAAAGTGGCTAATGCACCAAGCAAGTTTAGATATTTTGACAACCATGACCTACTGGTGATGGGCTACTTTCAAATAAGTCCTATATGGGGGCCTAAACATGATAGATAATAGACCTACACACTTAGAACAGAAGGTTATGGAAGGTTATTTGTTGTGTAGCAATATAGAGACAGGCTCTACACAGATACCAGGTATGTATGTGGAACCTCTCTCTATGTTACTACATCAAAAAAACATTCAAGAATATTTTTTTGTTTTAAGAATATAAAGATACACCTAGATTTAGTCATGATTGTCAACCAGTCTAAACTTGCATGGTGAATTGACAGTTGTTTAATTTTACGTTTTATTGTGAATTTATTATTCGACTAAAATATTTCAACAATAAACGGTAAAATTCAATGAATATTGATAGACCTGAAAAGCTTTTAAGTTAACCAAAATTAGGTGGTAGGCTAGTCCATAAATATCTACATAAATAATATAATTGTTGATATTTTGTATTTATGTTTTTGTCATTTCAATCAATATTATTTCAATTGCTCCTATTACCTATATATACCACGACTGTATGATTTATCAGGATAAACTCTGCTATAGGCCTACTCAGAAACAATAAAACCACATTGCTACACTGTGACATTATATGGGGCCTGTGGTATCATGATCACTATCAGTAGCACGAGTAGACCTATAGCCCATCCAATTTGATGGAAACAATGTCATTATAAGACCATTTAGATGGTAGGTTTGATATCAATGTTTATTTAGGGCTGCATTATTTGTCGAGGTGCTATGAATTTATTGGCGGTATGGCCACAAGTAAACAAATAATCATACAAGTACTGTCAAGGTACTCAGTGGCTATGACGAGTCCAATACGGCCGATCGGTAGGGGTGGCAGGTTTGTCTAACACTTATACAGCAAAATAAATATAACGACCATATTAAGTACAAAAATGTCGCTAAAAAGTTTAGACATGAATAAAAAGGGTATATTCTACAAATATAATAAGATATGGTGTGTATATATACGGTATAGCACATCGACGATATATCATTATATATTGCAAATACTATATATTGAACCAATGCTGATTTAGTGCTGGCCCACCGTCTGCGACGCTGGCCCGACATTAAATCAGCATTCGGTCAATGTCTCGTGTGTGCTGTGTGATATTGTACATCATACCAGCTGATCCGTAATGCTGTTGTCCCATGGGCTACCTTTTCAAGATGGCGGCCTGTTATGGCAACCATGATCGGCGTCCTAACGACGAGGTAGACGAACACGTGGGTGGCGTGTGTGCAAGCCCCCTCCCTACTTCACATGTGTCTGTACAATAGCTGAATAAACATGCAATACAGCTTGCTGTATACAGTGTGAATACATTGGATTACCGTCGTAAACGTTGGGCAACTGTTGATAAAGCATTGGGGAAAATGTTAATGTTTCCCATGCAAATGTTTTGCCTCCTACAAAATAAACTTATATACTTATTTTATAATTTACGTCTGTCTATACCCAATTATTCGTATTTGAAGTAACGGTACTACATCTAAGTAACATAACTCTTGACATAAAATAATAACAAAAAGTTAATAATCACTGATGCTTGATAATAATTTAATTTAAAGTAGCTACATTTATTTAAATAGCGAACTGTTATTAGGCCTAATTTTGTCGGTTTCATTCAGTTCACGAAAAGTAGTCTTAATATCAATAACTCCATGTCTTTTAAATAAGTCGCAGTCGTATTTTGTAATTGTCCATTTGCATTCATCAAACAGCGCCTAATCCTGGTTTAGTCAAGCCCTATATGGCTATATTGTATTGATACATGTTTCGTACATGTAAGATCTAACGTTACTAAGGATCATAATAGTGTCAGATCTGTCTGAATTAATGATTGCCCATAGAATACAGACCACTATGATAATAACTAGTAGTAACACTAGCTGGTATTGTGCCGTTACATGCTCGTACCACCCGCTCTTTTATCTCTGATCCGATTAGGTTCATTACACTGTACACGTCAGAACACACAGACAGTCTGATCTGGTATGATCAGAGAGATCCGCCTGGCTCTTATGTATTTAATCTTACAACCCTGAACCTGAAATACTTTGTATACAACATTGAGACCAAAGGATTTTTTCAATTTGAAATCATCACAAGTGTCTTAGTTAGCTCTTTCTGCTTCATTTAAATACCTATTTTATCATGGTTATGGGTCCACGGCCATTAGAAATATTTTAATTCTTTCAGTGCAGGGATCGACTTTAGACGTCAGCATCTGACGTCTGTAGACCCTTCACCGATAAGGACGACTATCGTCATATTAGATTGTTTTATTAACCCTTTGAGTGCGGGCGACGCTTTTAAGCGCATTCATACTGTTTTTCCACAACTAAAATTTGACAGAAATTGAACAAATATGCATGTATAAATCTTGAGTAAAGCCCCCATTGTGAAATTTAGCAGGTTTAATTTTTAAGTGAGGAGGTATTTTCCTTTCATTTGAAGTTGGCAATTGCGTGAGCAATGCCAACTTCAAATAAAAGGAAAATGTTAAGTAGTAATGAAGCACTTAAAGAGTTAAACGATCAAATATCTGTCGTTGAGTATTAAAGGTGTGCTTATACATCAAGATTTGCAAATGTTCGTTCTCCCAAAAAACAAAAATGAATAATTAAAATTGTTGGTTGTGGTAGCGAGACCTAACTTAGCCCTTTAATGCATATCTAAATCCAGAATATGTCATTTCTGTATTATTTTTATACCTCATATTCAGGAAATGTCTTTTCTGCAAATAATATGCGCCAAATATCCGTCACAACAATCTGATGTCACATATTCTAATCTGCAACTCAATACAATCTGATACAGCATACTTCTTGTCGAGAGACAGCAAAGGCGAAAAACATATCTTTCGGGCCAGATTTCTAAAACCATTAGACCAAATACTAAGCCGACAGCTAGTTTAGAAAGTTTTATTGCAGCTAAGAGAGTATATATTGTGTAACATATTGTGTTTTAAATATGATAATAATCTAACTAGTCGAAAAGAATCACATAATCATTGATAACGTTTTCACATTATTATTCCTGATAACGAATATGCACACATTAAATATATATATTGTTGCGAGCCAAATATATTAGTTGTTATAGAAACTGCTTAATTAATGAGCCTTAGCACCGTGTATCCAACGAATATGATAATGCATTCACCCATTGTTCGATTATCGTTCGACGTCTATATCTATTAACATCAGTCTATATCCGCATAATATAGTACAATCGTACACTGTCTGAACCATCAATCAATCAATCAATCAATCAATCAATCAATCAATCAATCAATCAATCAATCAATCAATCAATCAATCAATCAATCAATCAATCAATCAATCAATCAATCAATCAATCAATCAATCAATCAATCAATCAATCAATCAATCAATCAATCAATCAATCAATCAATCAATCAATCAATCAATCAAACAATCAAACAATCGGTCGATCGATCGATAAGTCAATCGATTAGTGAATCAAAGGCGTGAACAAATCTACTATATTTCCCGTATCAGCGCGTTCGTCTGATTTCGTAGAGTTATGTATCGTATTTCAGGCACTACTAATCAATATCAGACTTTTTTTGTCATGGGCTTTTTGCTCTTTATAACACAAACTACTTTACAAGGTAAATGTTAATAACTCGTACATGTTGATAAGTTGTACATTAGTTCAAGAGGTTGATCTACTGCGATCAACTCGTTGCTAAGATGTCATATTTGCACTGACTACTGGGGTAGGCCCTGACTTTCAGAGAGATGAAGTGATAATCCTTAGAGTTTTATAAAATGTAAATATAGTAAGCAGACTATGTCAACTACTACATGTATATCCAATACGCTTCACCCCATCATATATACTATACCACAAAATTGATTGACAATACAATTGAATACAACAGTATTCCAACGGTAACTTTTAGCCCATTTTCTGTTTCGGATCCAATACATTATTGTGTAACATTTAGGCTCATATAACATGTATTACAGCAAACAACTAACACGAGACGTTGATCCAGTGTTAGTTTAGCCATTTCAGTGCGGGGACCGACGTTAGACGTCAGAATCTGACGTCTATAGAGTATAGACGTCAGAATCTGACGTCTATACTCTATAGACGTCAGATTCTGTAGCACTGATCCCTGCACTGAACTGCTGACAGAGTCAACTATTTATAAATGGCCGTAGACCCATAACTTAGAGAGGGACATGGCGCAATGGTTAGAGCGCGGATCTTTGCCAATGAAGCTGCCTGCCGTGCAGTTTTGAATCCCGATTGGTGCAGGATTTTAAGAGAAATATCATATTTCTCCCGTCTCAATATTAGGACATTGTTTTGATGTTGTGTCCTTGGGCAAGGCACTTAACCCTCAAATGCTTCACTTGACTCAGGTGAAAATGGCTACCTAGTAGGACAGAGATGACAATGTGTATGATAAATTCAATGCGCCGAAATGGCTGCAGGACTGTATGCTCCCCGTGGAGTTGAGATGGCACATGAATGAACAGGTCTAGTGACCAGGGGGTAAAAGTGTAAGAAGTCGAATGAAATACTTGACATCAGACTATAAACCTCCACCTTTACCTTCACCTTTACATAGGTATTCAAATGAAGGGAAAGAGCTAACTAAGCCATTTATGATAATTTCAAATCGACGACAACCATTTGAACTCTATGGTCTATATAAAAATATTTTAGTGCTGTAAAGGTTAATGTTGGGCCACCGTCTGTGCCGTTTGCCAAACACCTAACAAACATCTGGTCATCGTGACTTATTTGCTGTTTACCAGTCAGGTGGTAATTGATGTGTTATTTACTTCTAGAAATCGGTGGTAATTACTGAGTTGTTTACTTTTGGAAATCGGTGGTAATTACTGTGTTGTTTACTTGTGGAAATCGGTGGTAATTACTGTGCTGTTTACTTGTGGAAATCGGTGGTAATTACTGTGTTGTTTACTTGTGGGAATCGGTGGTAATTACTGTGTTGTTTACTTGTGGAAATCGGTGGTAATTACTGTGTTGTTTACTTGTGGAAATCGGTGGTAATTACTGTGTTGTTTACTTGTGGGAATCGGTGGTAATTACTGTGTTGTTTACTTGTGGAAATCGGTGGTAATTACTGTGTTGTTTACTTGTGGGAATCGGTGGTAATTACTGTGTTGTTTACTTTCGGAAATCGGTGGTAATTACTGTGTTGTTTACTTGTGGAAATCGGTGGTAATTACTGTGTTGTTTACTTGTGGAAATCGGTGGTAATTACTGTGTTGTTTACTTGTGGAAATCGGTGGTAATTACTGTGTTGTTTACTTGTGGGAATCGGTGGTAATTACTGTGTTGTTTACTTGTGGAAATCGGTGGTAATTACTGTGTTGTTTACTTGTGGAAATCGGTGGTAATTACTGTGTTGTTTACTTGTGGGAATCGGTGGTAATTACTGTGTTGTTTACTTGTGGAAATCGGTGGTAATTACTGTGTTGTTTACTTGTGGAAATCGGTGGTAAATACTGTGTTGTTTACTTGTGCAATCGATGGTAATTACTGTGTTGTCTGTATATGGAAATCGGGGGTATTTACTGTGTTGTTTACTTTTGGAAATCGGTGGTAATTACTGGAAACCGGACCTCTGATCAGCCAGATTTAGTCAGGATCTGATCCGTGTAGGATACAGAATGTTTAGCTACAGGATCAAGTCCCACGACCTTACTTAATGCCACCAGTCCCTATAGCTCATACCGGTACTGTGATGCCTTCTCAGTACAACCAATGCCGAGAGTCTGGGATCGAGAGTTCATCCCCCGCTCTGGTATTCAGGTTTCAAAAAAACGTATGTTTCTTTCCCGTTCACTCGTAAAGAGTCAGCATTGTGTGCATGGGTCTCCATGACCGACGGGAGGTATCATGCTCGGCTTCAGACCTCCAGGGCTCGAAGGTCGAATCCTGTGTCTCGAGGGTAGTGTCACCATTCTGATCTCGCCATCGTCAGGATGCTCTCTTGGCCTAATGAAGCATGCTCAAAAGTGATTTAAACCCCATTCATTGATTGACCTGGTGAGGACATGTAGGTGTGAATATTGTTTCACGCCATTTTCTGCGCTTTGTGACAAATCGAGAGAGAATGAAGCTCGAAATCGGGCCTATGTCGTACCGGCCATTAAAAAAATCATTATTTTGAGTGTTTCAAGATAATTTGGCGTAAACAAAAATTGTGTTGATATCGATAATTAATTGGTCCCCAAGCCGTGGTTACATGATCAAGATTGTAGTCACCGAGAACACATAACAATCACTATTCCTCAGCTTTTATGGGCAGAAATGTCTTTGCCATAAGCCACATCATACGGCAGAACCTTTGAACCGTTTCTGCATATAATAGCATATTGATATAGGAACGCTATTTTGATTTCTAAGGTGTGAAGTCGTCGTATTGGTTTTAAAATATTATACTTGACGATAGGTGTTGAGGGGGGGGGGGGTACATATATCATAGTAATTCGTTAATACATACATTTGTGCATAAACTACTCCTATAATAAAAGTTTCACTCACTTGTTTTATATAATATTATGCTCAATGTGACCTCTGGGATCAGTAGACATTTTCGGAAACCTCCACTGATTTCTTATTGATTACAATGACAGATAATATAATGACATTAATGAGTAAACAATGAAGACATGTGAGGTACAGTAAACGTACTCCTTATAAATAGTAGTAATTACAGAGATACACCTTATCTGATTGTACATGTAGAAGTACCTTGCCTAGTTACACATGAATGTGGTCCTACATATTTATACTAATTTATAGCAACGCATTCATTATTTTTTTCGCTGATTTCCCGGTCAATTTCCCGACCAAAGACAATCATTTTTTTCAAGCACTATTCTCTTGTGATGCAGCGACTACCCTGATAATGTAATGGAAAAAATATTGTATTGTTTGAAGTTTAGTCTCTAGAGCTTTATAAACCCATTAACTTCATCTCAGAATTACATCACATGTCGAATAACCTAACTTCTGAAATAGTTACTGAAATTTTGCGAAATATGCAGGGTAGTCATCGCGCGACTAGAAAATTATTTGAAGATATTGACTGATAAATCAGCGAAATTCACTCACCACAATTAACGTGAATCCAGGTTTACTTATGAAGTCCGTCGATAAATAAGATGATTCCACCTTTTAAATTCCAAAGAGACATTAACCCTTTAACCAGTTAACCGGCGAGTTATTTAATTGGAATGTTCACCCACTTGAAGTTGTGTCTAACTGACGCGATTCACAACTTCAAGTGATTGACGAATTATTTAGATTGACAAAATGGAGGCCAACTAATTCTTTCTAGTTTATTTTATTTTGCATTTAACATTTTAAAATCTGACATTTAACGTTATAGTAGATAGAAATAGCAAGCAAATATTCTGATCATCGGCGGTCAAATAGCTAATACAGTTACTTCAAGCTAACTCTCTAAATAGCCTTCTTGATGTGTTCGGAAAATACATGTATTTTTATTATTTTATTATGGCCTCCCTTGAAAGTATTTATTGGGTAGGTTTACTGTTTCCAATGTACATGTATCAGAATAATGTACAGTTTTCACTGACCTGACTGATCTGGTTATAAGGTTATATAGCAGATATTGAGCCAGATTGATCAACTATTAGCGGTAAAAACTACATATGTAAGAGAGCCTATCCTAAACAAAGAACAATGGCGTGGTGGAGATTAGTCAGGTATTTGACCATGGACTCGGGGACATCAATGATCGCGACGCTAATTATTTTGGCGTCAATCAGAATCGTGAGTGGCATCTCCAAGACAACGGGCAAGAGAGCGGCAACACGCAGTCGTCACAAGCCCGTGTGATGCCCTGCTGGAAATATGCTGGTGCAACGCCGGGCCGCCGTCGCCTGTCGGTGGCCCAACGTTGCGCCAACATATTATTGTTGCTTTGATTCACGCCACTGTTCTGTGTGGATCCGGAATGGCACTTACCTGACACATCGTTACGGACGCGTTCTGATGGGACCAGAAAACTTGACGACTGTGCCAGCAACGAGGTCATGGAACTGCCTACAGGATGACTGAGCCCTCTAATATTTATGGATTATTTCGCGTGGTTCTCACACTACTCAGGTAGGTGGGGGAGAGGACATTATAAAACACTGGATATAGCACCCCTCAGTTAAATACAACACTTTTTATCTGGATTCGATGGACTAAGAATGACAAGGAGATCGCTTCAGACCTATCACCCGATCACTCATATACTATGTATACTGATTGATAGCCACAGGTTACAGTTCGGCTGATCTACACGTTCTCTGTGAATCAACATGATCCTCTATTATTGAACGCTATCATAATTGGTGCACTACAAAGACATGATCTTTCGGACTACAGTGAATCAAATATCGAGCATAAGCAATGCTATTTTAATAGTGCTGGAAGTCACATTCAAGCAGCTGTTATAGTCCAGCAGTTTTGGATGTGAAATCGGGATATTGTTATCCCACACATACTTTCAGCATGTAGGTGACATTTCCAAAATAATGATAGTGATGGAAGATATCAAGGCAGAAATTTCTTTCTTTCGCGACAGAGATATCGGATGATGATATGACTCAAAACGTATGGATTAACCCTTAATGAGCTAAAATATTTATATATAAACCATGGAGAGGAAGGGGTTATATTCAATTGGAAATGTCTTAGTTAAATTTGAATACCTCTGTTATGGCCATTATAAATATTTTACTCTTTCAGTGCGGGGATCGACTTTAAACGCTAGACGTCAGATGTCGATCCCCGCACTGAAAGAATTAAACAATTTATAATGGCCGTACACCCATAACATAGGTATTCAAAAGAAGCAGAAAGAGCTAACCACGACATTTTTAATGATTTCAAATTAAAAATAACCCTTTAATATCCATGGCTTATATAAAAAGATTTCAGTGTTGTATGGATTAATACAGCCATATTGTCATTCAGTCACATTCTGCTTATTGTACTTTTTATTGCTGCTGATCGATACATGGATACGCTGTTAAACAAGCGGGATGCTCTCCACTGAAGCAGCAACACTTAGTCTGCCGCGCATGCGCCCTCTCTGCTCAGTAGCAGTCCGGGCGTGAGTCAACACAAACCTATTGAGATGTTTCCTTGTAGGAGAGGGAAACTTGATCCAGGTTTCTAGACGATTTGCGATATAAATGTCCTTTCAGACAGCGCATTAATGCTGGTTTGTGGATCCATATAATTGATCTTACAGCACTTTAATCCCTCTGCTACTCGATTTTTTGTTACTATTTTGCAATTAATAGTTGCATTCAAAACTATTTCAATTGCCACATTCAAATGACGTAAAATCTTCTATTTACGAAAAATAGACATCCCCGAAATTGCGTTATTTGATGAAATGTGCATCAGCCACAAACTGTTTACCAGTTTCAGTAGCACTTTATCTGGATTTAAACCGGTTCTAACACCACACGGATTAAATCACGATGCAGCGCGTAAGAGCAGTCACATCTCTGGACATGGCGGACCATGGAACACTTCTGGATCCTTCTGAGGACCACATAAGGCAGACCAGTGACATAGGTCAGCCCTGGATCCATGTCTCCCTGGTTGATGATCAGGACCAGGAGATCACTGAGGATATCTACGCCTTGTCCGAGGTTTGCCTGCCCGAGCAGGAGAAAGAGGATACTGATGTGTCCAGGATTGAGACGGTCAGCTCTGTCACGGATACGGATACTGATGCATTCTCTAATGGGATCATTACTTACAGGGATACTTCCGCAGACCAGGTGTACTGCGCGGACACTAGTCTGGTAAGGAAACGTACATGGGAAAATTAGTGATGTGATTTTTCAGTTTTTAATCTGATTTCAATTTTTTCAAGCATGTGATTTTTCCATTTTCTTAGGATTCCGTTTTTTAGAACACTGCCAGACAATCACATCCTTGGAAAATACATAGTCTTTAATCCGCTTTATAGTGCCACTTTCGGCTGTGTATTCATACACCATTTAATTATATTTTGTAAATTCTACCACACCAATAATTCAAACAGTTTGTGGAGTTTTTTCATTATCAGCTTGATATCTTAACCTCGAATTGAAAGTGTGTACCCTCCACTTTGTAATGTGGGGGTACACCCTTCATTTCCTGAAGGGACGATATATAAGAGCTGTGATATGTATACATACATCTTTTAGTTGTGCTTTGTTGATTGAACTACATCAAAATCCCCCATTGAGATGGAATGCACAATCAATTATTGATATCTTTAAAAATATAATTTAATGGGAATATGTCTGCTTTTACTGCTACACAACATAAATATAAAAATGCGCATTTACCTGTTTACAGTTCAATCGATTTTGTTTCAATCAAATAATTACTATCGATGCTGTTCATTATTTACATCAGTTTCTCAGACCATGTTTTCTCAGCTTATAAACAAACAAAATAGTAATAGAATAGATTACTTTCAAGATACATTTTATGGCGGAAATGTCATCATACCTTTCAGAAATTTGGTTAAACATTCATCCACACTAATGTATCCATATAATCTGTACATAAAGATATAGCAAACCAAATCTGTGACATCTATGAAAAAATCATGCCAATCAATAATCTGATATTGATGATACAATGTGATGCCCACTGTATCATGTGTATATAAGCTATATTGATAATTATTGAAAACATAACAAAAAAATAGTGTAATATTCTGCTAATTTATTCTTAGGAACGATGTTGTTTTAAATACAATCCCATCAAACACGAGACGTTCACCCAATGTTGGTTTGATGCCGACCCATCGTCTACGACGCTGGCCCAACCTCAAACCAACATCGGTTGAACGTCTCGTGTTTGCTGGGATACCACTACATAATGAGCGTGCTAATAAAATAACAGATAAAGCTAGTTTAATGCTGGCCCAACAGTAAGATGACGTAGGTTATGCTGAAAGTCTCGTGAATTATACCCCTGATCTGCTTTTGGATGTGAACCACACGTGTATTTGTAGCATAGTTCCATGTCGTGCGACCTCACATAGCATGCTGGGAGCGATCAGTGATGATTAGACGAGAGATGTCTCGACCGCAAGCAAAGGAACATTTTCCATCTTAAAGCTTAACATAATATTATGCAACATCCAATAAAAAGGAAATTGCTGAAGATTATACTACATCAGGGTATAGAGGTATAGCATCAAATTCAAACTGTTAGATATGTATTACTATAATTTCAATGGAAACAAATTATTTTGTTTTCTATGAAAATCTCCAGTGACAACATAACATAATAAAGAAGTGACAAAATAATGTCTAAAAGTGACACCATATTGTAATAAATAACAATTTCCATTCAATATTACAGATGAATATAATACCACGTTATTAATCTTCTTTGAATCTGATGTATTGATAGTAGTATAAAGTATCAGGCAACAATGAATGGGTTGTCATCAGATCATGCTGAACAGCCAGACGAGGTTTTTGCATGTTAAGCTGCTACACTGGGCGATAATTGATCAGCTCTTCTCTCCCGTGTTACTCGTTTGTCTGTT
Source organism: Flabesymbios commensalis (assembly GCA_964017125.1). Classification (NCBI taxonomy): domain Eukaryota; kingdom Metazoa; phylum Annelida; class Polychaeta; order Terebellida; family Flabelligeridae; genus Flabesymbios; species Flabesymbios commensalis. Next base: position 69,101,381 of record OZ024913.1, read on the forward strand.
GTTTTATTGGCTCGCGGGGGGGGGGGGGGGGGACTCCTGACCCGTGTTGTGCAGTGCGTTGTCAACGATGGATATTTAGTCACCGCATTACGCTGCTAAATCACGTGAACGTCTTATATAACATGTATAATTCTCTCTTATGAAATGAAATGAATCGGGCTTTAGGCCACCTTTGTGCACAAATAGGCTAAACTGGGCCAGGATGGTGAGATGATTGAGATGACACTGTCCTCCAGACACAGGATTTGAAATTCGAGCCCTGGCGGTCTGAGGCCGAGCACGCTACCTCTCGGTCACGGAGGCTCCCCACAATACTAACATTCACACGTGGATGGGGAAGAAACATTTTTGTTTCTTTCAAACCGCTGAGACCGGGAACCGAACCCCGAACTCTGGCGTAAAAGGCAGCGGTGCTTACCACTACCCTAGGGCCCCCGCCCTCTCTCTTATGATTCAAAGATGCCAACGTTTGTGATTTCGACGTAACAGTTACTATATTGATCCTTAAAGCGCTGAAAGATATTAATATGAAACAAGAGAACAAAGGGTTTTTTAAATTTGAAATCATCATAAATATCTAGTGCTTTCTGCTTCATTTAAGTACCTGTGCTATGGGTCTACGAACACTATGAGTATTTTACTCTTTCAATGCGGGGGCCGACTTTAGACGTCAGAATCTGACATCTAAAGTCGGTCCCCGCACTGAAAGGGTTGAACATGTAGTTACACTGCTACGCGTGACTAAATTATTCCACGATTTTTAATCAGTATCAGAAATAGTGTATGAGAAGAACATAATATTATCTAATTGACTGGGAACCAATAGTAGGCGTTGTAAGTTCCACTATAGATTCACATTGAACTAGACTAGTTAAATTATCCACCAATATTATATATCAACAAAGTTCCAGCAATTTAATCAGCTACTGAGGTACTTCGAAACACATTTCAAAATATCTCAATATAACGCCAACTGACTACGTTCTATGTTGTCGAAATATGATTTTTTGGATTAACCCTTTCAGCGCGTGGACCGACTTTAGACGTCAGAAACTGACGTATACACGTCAAGTTCTCATTTCTGACTTATCTCATTAATTTTGCTCTATGGCTCGTCTATTTTTCGGAAGTTTCAAAGATTGTCCTATTAACCACCAAGTTATTTAATTTGAATTTTCACCCACTTGAAGTTGTGTGTCGCTGACGCGATTCACAACTTCAACTGAGTGAAAATTATTCAGATTTAAATTATTCAACGATTTTGAAAACTTGTTGATTGATATAGTGTCAAGTTATATCATTAACATGTTTGAAATCTGGTATTTAATGTGCTAATAAAAAAACGAAAAAAACGAATATAATCGGGAATAAGAGTTAAAGGGTTAATTAAACAAACCATATTTTTAGCCAAAATAAACAAAATTGTTTATTTTTTAATAATGGTTGATCAAATTGTTGGTTAATCTATAAATTACCGCTGAGTATTCACTTTTTTTAAATCCTTTGCATTTGACCTTAATTAATTAACTCCCGAATGTTATGTAATATGTAGAGAGGGTCACTGCTTTGTGCTGTGCGAAATCGAACCCGTGACTTGGCTAGGAAGATTTTTACTTCTCATGTAACTGCCATGTAGGCCTACAGTACATACTGTATGCACTTAACATAGAAAAAATATGTTTTTTTTATAATACTAGGTTATTGATTATTAGCTTAGACATGCTAAAAGTCTCTTGCTGTGTGCTGAGAGCTTGCTGAGAGTTTGCGGATGTCCAATATTGATCTGTAGGTAAAGCAAACAAGGATCAATGAATCAACTGGATCATTAAAAACGTCCTGATACTTCAGCCAAAGTGGGGACGTTTTTTAAAGAAGTGTGAACGATTTGCAAAGAGCCAAGAGCATTGTTATAAAAATATGTGTGATAAATGTGCTGTAAGCCTATGTATAGCGATCCTTAATTCTCACAACGCTGATATATTTGTTTATAAGCCATGGACACCAAAGATTTTCATTTTGAATCATCATAAATGTCTTAGTTACATTGTAGCTCTTTCTGTTTTATTCGAATACCTATAGGGTCTACGACCATTATACATATTTTACTCCTAAAATTGCGGGGATCGATTTAAGACGTCATAATCTGACGTCCATAGACGTCAGATTCTGACGTCTAAAGTCGGTCCCCGCACTGAAATGGTTAATGGTGAAAGATGTAGCGACATAACAATCACAACAATAACCACTCCCAGTAGGGCATGTAGGGTGTGTACCAGCGGGAGTGCAGGCTTGATAATCCTTGTAACAAAGTCTGATAAAATGTAGCGAGGATTTCATGATAGGCTACGTAAACTATGTGATTGTTGTAACGAAGTCTTGACAAATAGGGTGATAGTTTAGAATCATCAAGACTGCATGTCACGCTGTTAGTGTTACATACCCTAGTGGGTGTGATAAAATACTATACCCCAAAAACGTAATTTCTACATATGTATCCTATTTGCCATAGGTACTAGTTGTAGACCTATAGGCCCTATCATGTATATTGCCGGGCCTAGTTATACTCTCTTGAAACAATGAAACATTTCGTGATCAAATCTAAGAGTATAATATTAATCACATAATCATGATAATGTAAGTTCAGTTTTTACTCTTTTGTCATGGTTAACATCGAAACCGATCAAGTAAAACAATAGGAGTGAAATGATAATGACTGTTAAAATTGCACGTAATGGTAGAGTATTGATAAGGAGCGAGTGTTCAGATGATTAAATGTATGATACGCATGATAAAGGACTTGTGCGGGACAATATAACCATGCTAACGTGATAATGTAATCAATAGGAGTAGCAATTCATTAGAGCACATCATCATATCTACTTACTAGACACGATACGGCGTCTGTGATTGTGGATATTGTAGACACCGAACACATGTATAGTATAACTACAGTTATTAAACAATCAAAACAAATACAAAATACAATCATATACACATATCTGAATTTGATTATAGATCAGTAAATTAGGCTTAAAATGTGAGCGAATATAATCTACAATTTCCAGGTTGCCATTTGTGTACCTAAATACAAATTATATCGGTGAATTAAAAAAAACAATTCTGAGAGTTTGTTTTCTTTTGTCGCTTTTGTTGGGGCGTAAGCGAATTTTATCCTTTGTATATTATATCATTGTTTGATATGTCGTCATTGGGTAAGCCTATATCGTCATGTATGGTTTTCTAATAAAACTAGTGAACCGCAAACAAACGTCAAACCAGCGAAAGCTTTGAATGTCCACAGGGTCACGTGATTCAGCTTTCTTTTGATTAACTCAGACGTTATTATTATATTTCTCAATTTCTAGATGTATTGTTTTATGACAATAAGAGTGTTGCGATAAAGTACATGTCGTCACTAGTGACGGCTGTGTACATATACTTACATATACTCATGCCCAGAGAGTACTTTGATCACATTGTGTGATGTGGTTACAGGTACTCAATAGGTAATACAAACCAATATAGCCCTCTGATATACATCATATACCAGCGCTGACCTTGTCACGGACTCACTATGTAAATGTCCCATACAGGGATCTGTTACGTCCATGTACACGTAGTAACACCCAAGGCCCTTCACCAAACGTTGAACAAATGCGTGTTTAATGCTGGTCCACCGTCTACGACGGTGGGTCAGCATTAAACCAGCATTGGTTCAGTGTCTTGTTTTGGCAGGCCTTGTTATACATGCATCAAAGATATTTATGGCCTGTAGATATAATGTCACTGATGTTAAAGCGTCGTATCTGTAACTTTACAAACTGGCAGATACGACTCTTTTATCACTAACCCCGCACTGAAAATAATAAAAATGTGGCCGTAGACCCATAACACAGATAATCAAATAAAACGCAAAGAGAAGACATTTGGCCTTAACCCTTCCAGTGCGGGGATCGACTTTAGTCGTCAGAATCTGACGTCTGTATACGTCAGATTCTGACGACTAAAGTCTATCCCCGCGCTGTAAGAGTAAAATTATGTATAATGGTCGTAGACCCATAACATAGGTATTCAAATGAATCAGAAAGAGCTAACTAAGACATTTATGATGATTTCAAATTGAAAAAAACCCTTAGGTGTCCAAGGTTTTCAGAAAAAACATCAGCGCTTTAAGGTTAAATGGTCTTTATACTGAAGTATATCAGCGATTTAAGGGTTATTATTAAAGTTACTTATAAGTATTATTTAGCGGTAGTAGAGTTGCGATCATAATATGTTAACCTTTTAGCCGCTAAGATAACTTATTTAAATTTTCACTCATTTCAAGTTGTGTCTCGCTACCGCAAACCACAGCTTTAGGTTTGTGACAATTACTCATATTTGTTTAATTTGGGACCAAACATTTTCAAATCTGGATGTTTGAACACACATTTTTTTTACTAATAACTGCAATTTAAACGGCCTAAATTGAAATTGAATATGGATTTGTGTAGAATTTAAATACAGTACTGATTTCACAAAATGGGACAGATTTTTCATCAGTGGCTGGCCTGCGTTAACGCTGGCCAGCCCGTCATTAGCCCGGGCGCAAGCCCGGCGAGACAGGCGCAGAATTTGTTGCGCCCAGCGCATGAAATGGGCTCGAGCCCCCACACGGTTCGGGCCAGGAAAATATACCCGCCCAAATTCTACTTGGGCTTGCACCCAGTATACTGTGTGGCGGCTAACATGGATGCTGTGAACCATGTGTCATCTCGCCGGGCTGGCCAGGCTCGCTCTGGGCAAGACAGGGCGCGCTCAACTTGACCACATTCAGCATCATCTGAACAGCTCTGAGTTGATCTAAACGTGCAATAATTGAGTGTCCGTACGTGTATACATGTAGACCTGTTGCAGTCCTCATTTATTTCTGCTTAGCCATTTAGCATTTAGCCTTTAGCATTTAGACATTATCTTTAGTATCAGACAAGCAGTTCAGTGTATAAATTCAGAAAATGGGTGGTTTTATGAAGCTACGGTCACTGGAATAGGCCTAACTGAAGATGAAAAAACAGGCACCTGGGAAGTCAGGCTCGCCCGGCGCACCGGTCGAGCTTGAAACTGGACCAGACGAGAAGCGCGCCTGACAGGCGTTGACTCAATTCGCCGAGGCTCTAGATTGGCTTGAGCCCCGGCGATATGAGCGCGGCTCCAGTTATATGAACTTATACCAAAACGCACATTGCGGCCCGGCTAAAGGATTTTATAACTTCGGGCGCATACATGCGAGCCCCAAATGGGGTGGGGAGAGAACATGGGGCTAGCCCAGGGCTAGCCTGCGTTAGCCGGGGCTAGCCCCACTGAAAAAGCTTGTCCCATTTTGCTAAATCAGTACTGTATATGTTGGATACAATATTAACCCTTCAACCGCCAAATTATTCAATCTGAATTTTCACTCACTTGAAGTTGTGCCTCGCTGACGCGATCCACAACTTCAAGTGGGCGAAAATTATTCAGATTTGACAAAATGGAGGTCAACTGTTTTCAAATCTTGCTGATTGATGTCATATTTTATTTTGTAACATGTTTAAAAGGTGGTACTTAATGTGCTAATAAAAAATGAAAACCCGAATATATGCGACACCGGCGGTTAAAGGGTTAACCTTAATAACCGCGCGCTGACTCGTGGTAATTTGGAATGCATCAAATAACGCGTGTTTTGTGCGAGTCATCTGAGGAAGGGACACACGATAAACGATTATAGCATGTGGTCTTATTATTTGATTATGTATATACTGTAGATCTGGTAATATTCGCGAGGTTTTAATTTTCGCGAGGAAGACAAATTCGCGAATTGAGGAATCTCGCGAAAATTAATAGCGCTATTAAAGAAAAATGAAGATTCGCGAATTTTAAACTTTTGTGAAAAATCCCAAAATCAGAAATTCGCGAAAATATAAACACGCAAAAATTACCAGATCTACAGTTTAAACTGCCCAATTTAATTCAATTTCGTGAATCATCTGAGCATGTGGAAGGTAGCAAAGTACACTTCACCCCGGCTCGTTTGGAGCGTCATATATGAGGAAACCACAACCGCACAGCGCGGGAACTCACGTTATCAGATTCGAATACCGTGTACGGGTTAGCTTTATATAAAATATTAATGATATATTATAATTAATTATAAAATATTATTGTATTTACCATAAAATATTAATAACATAGTATAAATAAATCCTTCGAATGAATGCAGCCCGGAATAATCATTGTGTCACTAGCTTTAGAAAATAGACCAAAATGGTGCTTTCCCAGCAAACACGAGGAACTGACCCAATGAACCAGCATTGGGTCGCCAATGCCTCCTGTTTGCAGCTTTATTGTTTCACTTCAATAATAATGTCATTGACTAATACATGTCGGTGTTGAATATATTTTTTTTCTACAACTAGTACGAATGTCGCACAGGTATAGGCCTACATAGAAAACAGCATAAAACATAGCAGTGTCTAGAATGTTTTTATTTATTAATATTCGTACTGAAACATGAATACGAATATGTATGTTTGGATCCTGGGAATATCTTATAAATCCCGCGCTTCAAGGGTAAATGTGAATTATTGATTCCGCCCTTAGAAACTGTAATATCGTTGACAAATTCAGATTTCGGTTGATAACAAATTTAGCAGAGTGATTCATGAATGTGACAGAATGATTCATGCACCAAGGGTTCACAAATTTATGTCATGTATGTAACTGTAATGCATAACCAACGTTAGCTAATTTTATTCTGATACACATTGCATCGCCTTATATGTATTTATTCATGCACGTACATATGTATACATACATGCATGGTGCAGCATATTATTCATTATTGCATGCATAATAATTGACTGCTTAATATATGAATAGATCCTTTAAAATATATTTTTGTCTGATGATACTTCTGATGAATGTTTTTTACCAGTATGACATCGATACAGGAAAGGTAACGTTGAATGTAGAGTTCATGTACACGTTTTGTTCAACATACATGTGTACATTCGTGTACATGTATGTCATGTAATTGCTCCAGATTACCCGTATATGTTACCCCAATCCTATCTGTACATTTATTGTTTATTTGTTGCCTAAAATCGATAGATTTTGACAAGTTTGTTTTTCTGTTTAGCTCTTTATACATGATATGATGATGTACATATTATTTGATCATCATGCTATTTAAATGTCAAAGAAATGTGGATAACTTACAGTAGAAATGTATGTTGTAGGCCTACGTTATACACTAAATATATGGAGGGGCGGTTCGGGTTGTTGGACATTTACTGTAAAATAGAATGTATTACTTGTTTTATTTCTACAGGGTTCGGGGTATAAAATATGTCCTGCGTGATTTGAAGGGGTATCTTGTATTATTAGGGGTCTACTCCTCGCTATACTGCTAGAAAGAAGGGTTATTTAAAAAATCGATGACGTGAGGCATAACAGAGCACGTGTTTCGATATATCTAACTGTGTTTGTAAAATAAAACCTTTGTTGACGACCGCGGTCTAATATTTGACACTTGGACGTTAAATGACATATGTAAAATTGGTTAAGTGAAGATAAATATGAAGCATCATCATGTTTTCTTTTATTCGTTTCTCATTTTTTTGTGAGTGCCGTTTTTGATGGGCTTTCATGTGTGAGAGTGAAACTCCACCTACCAGAACATTTTGTTTGTTTTACTGCATTTGACCAATGTCTATTTTATGACATTGTCCCATTATTATATGTTTATTATGTAGTTTCTGTAGATATTACATCCAAATGGTAATAGTATTGTTTTTGTGTTACAGAATTTACCAAATGACTTGTTAAAATCTTGAATGTATACATATTTACATCGTTTAGCCTGTTAAATACTTTTATCTATAACATATACACACCAGTAGTCAGTTTAGTTAATACCTCATTGTCGTACATCATCCATCTTATATCACCCAACTTTTAGTCACATTGGGGTGAGAATTGCTGTCGCAATTCCATATATACAGAATTACGGAGTGTGATATATAAAATTTAAACTCGAAAGCGATTGCCTGCAAGCAATCAGCGGTCAATTTCCCATCAGATAAAAATGGCTGGCAGCACAAAACAGACGGATTAATTAGTGCAATTTGTATTTGTGGATAAACCATACAATCAAAACTATTTGTAGATATTTTCTTACAAAATCAATGCCTCCTATCGATATATTTTTTGTATATTAGCTAAGAATCACGTTACTGGAATCAAAATCTTTCACAAACTCATAATCAGATATTGAATAGACCAAAGACTGTTGCACCAAATCACATTACATTTACATTATTGCACATATATTGCACACATTTATATGTATTCTAAAGCAAATATATAACTCAACGATTGCGTCATATCGAATATTAAGACATAATTTTCATAAGCTGATTATTTTATATGTTCTACTCATTTTCATTAAATTAAGTTACATGTAATACATGTAAAATGTTTTCAAGATAAATATTTATAAATTGGTTTCTCGTACATGAATTATATACTGACAATGTTTGATATTTCAAACCAGTCAATAGATTTATTTATCAAAGCACAATCACACTGCTTTGATAATTGTAATTGTAATGTTGGTGACCTGCCTACACCAAAATCTTTCATATGAAGTATTCTCTCTTTAGATAGAAGAACGAATCAGCATAGATACACTACAGACACTCAAGTCTGCTTTTGAACATGCCGACGTGGACGGAACGGGGAAACTGGAGCTTAGTGAATTTAAAAGTCTCCTCAAAGCACATCTCAACATTCCATCTGGCAAGGTAAGACAGTCATGGCTATATCCTAGATAATAATTCCCAGTCATTACATTACTCAATAAAAATAACTGTAAACTTAATGCGATATTTCTCACTCACTTGTAATTCTGTCTCCGTATCGCGACTCAAACTTAAACAGGTGTCATTACTCTTATGGTTTCAATTATTCAAATATACCATTACCAGATTACATTGTTCTTTTATTTCTCATATTGTTTTGCTCTTTATCACAATTAAGTCTGTAAACTTTGTTCGTGACATAGTTCCTTTGAGTGAACTCTTATTTTCATTTAGAATGATTATTCATACTTGCAATGCAATGCACATCTTTATATCAGATATTAGGTTAGTAAATATGTCATGTTTTTCAATTTTATAACTTTTTTCAATGATTATATTTGCACAATTTTGCTGTCAATGCGCCATTTGCGTCTCACAGGTTCTAAGAACTTTATTATATAATTATCTCTGGGGATTCTTAGCTCTTGTTCTGCATTATCAGTTTCTATTTTTCGTTATTTAATGACGGACGAAAAATATCACCCAGATTGGATTATTCAATTCCCCGTACGTAATGATTATGATCACTAGCACTAACTGATGTAGATTTTTGATCAATTTTGTAATTGCATGCGCTGTCATTATTTTGATGCCCCCTTCAGAACTACGGCTACCCCCGTCATTATAGACGCCGTCGTAATCGCTCCCCACCCGGCAAGGCAACCGTGGACATGGTATGTCAACTTATCAAATCCCACGTAGTCATCATCATGATCATAGTGCAAAACCTCATAACTCCACGATCGTTAAAATTCAGGGTATGGAAGAGAACTATGCGCCACTCTCATTCACAAGTAACTCAGATCTGACATCTTAATTGCAACCCTCGATTGCTTTGTAACTCTCGATTAAAAACTCTTTGTTACGCCTATATTGATAGAATGTTAGGCAATTCTCGTAGATGGTGCGCCAACAATAAATTTACGTAAACTCCTATCTTCCAAATCTGCTTTCAAATAAAATTTGTTGGCTCTCAAATTTAATATATATTATATCATATTTTTCATCCACTTTAAGCTGTGCCTCGTTAATGCGAGCCACGACCCAAAATGGGTGAAAAAGCAGAACATTGATGTTGTCCAAAGTGGTGCTTCATGGATAGTGTTCTGTGTGGATTATCCTTCTGTGATAGTCCATTTTCACCTCAGCTAATCAAGTCAAGTTGATAATTCTGGAGATACGTGGTTTTGCAATTCCACCATAGCTATTCACCGTATGTAGATGTCACCATAACCGACGTTAAACCACTTAATAGGTTGAGGCACTCACTGAGTCACCATTTATAACAACACAATAATGTGTAGCATGTCATTTGTAAACGGATGTGTTTGGAAAGTCTGTATTGGTGTTTTGTTGTATAGACCATTTGGGTGGATGTCATCCAAATCATCTCATTAGGAGATGGAGACATCAATCACACAGAAGAAATACTGCCATCCCTATTTATTGTACCAGCGTTGTAGCCCTTTGTGGGCACAAATGAACATCATACATTCAGTATATGTGTAATATTTATATAATAAACATATACTGAATATAAAATAAGTTTGTGTAATAACACATTATGTAATAATAGTATGTAATGGCCTATAAATAAATCTTTTGTCATGTAATGGTTGTTAGAGTTTTCAGTACAATTATTTTGGTGGTGCAAATTGGGCTAATAAGTAAATCTTATGCACACATGTACTTCACACAAGAGTAAATTATACCATGGAATTTTATTTTATAATTTATATTATTTGGAGTGTCAGGAGATGGCAGTCCATTGCTATTGGTCTGTGATTTATAGATTTCCATGTATGTACATATTTATATCGCATATATTATATTGCATTTTAGGCTATATCAATATTGCAGAGTATTGTGGTTTGATAAGAATTATGGAATGATTGTATATTTAATACGTTTATATTAATCTAGTGTATCGGCTATCCCAGCAAATATAAGACTTTGAGCCTATGTCTTATTGTTGGCTCAACATCAATCCGACATAAGCTCAGCATCTCATGTCACCGCTATGTGTTAAATACACAAAAAGTCACGTCTTATATGACTAACTGATTATAATGCTAGATCAGTTAGCTATGTATGTAACAAAATAGGTTTGTTTAGGACATATCACTAACTCATACTGTAACACAAAACACGACTCAAAACGAATATTAACATAAAACAAAGCTAACGCTTCTCCACAGGGTTTTTATCATTTTTCACGATTTACTATTTTTTTTATTTGTATACGGTATGTTTTGGGAAACCCAATAACATTTATAACGATAGCCGAAGCGTACTTTTACTTCTCTTTCATAGGTTTTATTAGAAGTGTGTTTAATGTATTCTATAGCAGCTATTATTGACATGTATATATTTAAATATTATATGTGCCGTCTTTATTGAGTCCTCTTGTGAAATATATGTATCCGTGATATACATAATATATAGGATTATAAATAACAATTTATTTTTATTTTCACGTTATATATCTTTTTTATTGTCACGTTATATCTAATATAAAAAGATTAAATTTATATATATTCGATGTGTATGATATCTAAAATACTATCTTGCTATTTTTTTGTGAATCTTGTCTTTAAATATTTATTTATTTTCAAAATTCGAAACTTCTCAAAGCTATATGTAATTTTCAAAATTCGAAAACACTCTAAGCAATATTATTCAGGCCTAATTGAGATAATTACGGCACAAACAAGTAAAAGCTGGATAAACAAGATCAGATCAGTGATATATTGACTTTATATTGACAAGATTAAACTTAAAAAATGATGGTATAAGGAACTTTTTAGTCAGTCAAAAATATTGACATTTAGACGCGTACATGTCCTTCCCTCAACATTTGGTGAGAATGGTGAATAGCTGTTCTCATGTTCTGATTATAAATATTCTCCGAAGCAACCAATATAATGTAATATAAAGTTTACAGAACTGAAGAAATATTTTGTTGTGCTCAAATGATTTCTTTATGAAACAGTTAGCTACTGTTATTATATTTTTCCATATTCCTTTAACATTTTTAAAGATGGACAGTTACGTATGTGTGGTTTATAATATCTATAACGGAAAAATGTGTTCCCCTGTCTTATTGCAGGATGCACAGATCGACGCGCTGTTCCAGAAGATCGACTGGTCGTCAGAGGGGGCGATCACTTGGGATGAGTTCTGCACGTACATGCAGCTGGAGTACGCGGAGAAGGAGGACTCCTATCTCAGGGCTAAGGAGGTGGCCTTCCATCTGCCAGCCAAGATCCACAATATGCCTCACCGGGAGCCTATTCTGAGGATCACAGACATGGACGGTACCTTCATGGCGTGTAGTCAGGACGGACTGGTCACCTTCTGGTCATCTAACACTGACCTCAAGAGGAGTAAACAAGTACAGGTGGGTTTTCCAGAAATTACATGCCCTTAGAGCACTGATGTCGACTACAGTTGACTATAGTATTGTTTGCCTATGCTTTAATGGTCTTGTATAACTAGCTTTTAAAAAAAATTTTCGCCTCTACTTTGTGATCATCCTTTATATTTCAACCTAGATTTAGCAAATTCCAACTGATTTTTAGTCGCTTGGAGTTGTGGATCGCGGTAGCAAGACACAACTTCAAGTGGCTGAAAATTATTTTTTCTTAGCTCAGAGCTCTTGGGGTTAAATCTCACATATACTAGTTTATCTGGCTTTCCACCCTGGCTCCTTGATGCCCCGGCTCCCTGTTGACGAACCTGCTTTGACCTGGATTATGACACATGATCATGCTATGGATATGTGCGCCTCTGAGCTCGGTACGCTGAGAATTACGGCGCTATGGAAGTTGTTTTAATTGATTGATTGATTGATTGATTGATTGATTGATTGATTGATTGATTGATTGATTGATTGATTGATTGATTGATTGATTGATTGATTGATTGATTGATTGATTGATTGATTGATTGATTGATTGATTGATTGATTGATTGATTGATTGATTGATTGATTGATTGATTGATTGATTGATTGATTGATTGATTGATTGATTGATTGATTGATTGATTGATTGATTGATTGATTGATTGATTGATTGATTGATTGATTGATTGATTGATTGATACAAATCATTCAGATTTCCGCTACTTAACCCTTACAACGCTGAAAAAGGGTTTTTATGAAATTGAAATCATTATAAATGTCTTAGTTAGCTCTTTTCGCTTCGTTTGAATACCTACATGTATGTTATGGGTCTACGGCTATAATAAATATTTAATTCTGTAAGTGCGAGGATGGACTTTAGACGTCAGAATCTGACGTCTAAAGTCAGTCCCAGCACTGAAAGGATTAAAACCTCTTGACACAGAATTACACAGTACATCTATACCATGTATACCAGAGGGTTAGTTTGATGGAAAACCATATTACTTCGGAAATGTACATAATATCTACAAATTATGCGGCATTTCCATGAGGTGTTTCAAGATGGCATTATATAAATTACAATTTGATTCCTATCTTTGATTATAAGTATATGTTAAATAATATTGCTTTATTTTATATAAAAGTGGTATTCAGACAGACAGACATATATTTTATTGACAGGAAGAAAGTCAATCCAGACTTATTTGTCATAGGAATAAGAGAGCTATATGTACATGTAAATACAGGATTGTTAATTTGTTAAAATCATATGACAATATACATAGCATGATAGTATTTTAGGGTGCAATTGTTGTTTCAAACAAAAAAATGTAATAAAATAATAAACTACGTATAGAAATGATAAATAATGTGTGTAATTCTGATTACATGAGTCACTGTTTGTTACAGGCCAGTAGCAGTAAAACCAAATGGATCACTGATTTTGTCATCATGTCCCAGTATAACAAGATCATCGTGGGCACCGGGTAAATTTAAAAGATCATTATTCAATTACATGATTATAGCATAAATATATTTTGATGCAATTAGCGGCAACATATTTGAATAATATAGGGTATACACAGCATAATGATGGCATCTGTTCTTTTCAGTGACCGAGAAATACAGTTTTTTGAGCTATCGTCCTTTGAGCCTTACTGCCAGATCAACAGTTTAGAAACGGTACCTTTAAAATTGGATTATTGGTGAGAACAAAATTGATTTTAGATTTAACCCTTGAAGTTGTGTCTTGCTATGGCCACCCACAACTTCATGTAGGTAAAATTACTTATATATCTACAATATTTCAATATAGACATTACGCTAATCTATTAAATTCCATGTTAATTTCTCCTTCAAATGTTCTTGTTTGAAGGAGAAATAAAAGGCTAAAAAACGGCTATCGACGTGACTGACATTTTAATGAATATTATAATATATTATTATGTCTGAACCGATGTAGTATAGTATAGTATCTGAAAATCAGAGTACTAATTTTGACAATTTCTCTATTTTAGTTCCACGGGACACGACGAGTGTATTGTATTATTTGGTGACAGTCACGGCTGTATTAACATCATCGTCATCTCCTCAGCAGGGGAATGTCTCAGGTAAGTCATTAACTCTTACACCGCTAATCACGACTATAAGTCGTTTTTAACCCTGAAGCGCTGAAATATTTTTGCCTAAACCATGGAGATCAAATGTTTTTTTCAATTTGAAATCGTCATAATCATCTTAGTTAGCTCTTTCCGCTTCATTTGAATACCTATGTTATGGGTCTACGGCCATTAGAAATATTTTTGCTCTTACAGTGCGAGGATCGACTTCAGACTCTGACGTCTACAGGGACGTCTAAAGTTGATCACCGCGCTGGAGGAGTTAATTTGTTTCGTGTGCCGATCAAATCACTGATATTAGGTATGAAATGAGTGTTTTAACATCCAGATTTGTAAGTTAAACAAATATGGCTAATTTTCAACCACTTGAGTTTGTGGATCGCGGTAAATTAATTTAACGGGATACGGGTTTATACAAGAACAATATCTAATGTTTGTTGTTTGTGATAAACATATTCAAATATCTTAACCCTTGTCTTGCTAGGCACGACTATTGTAGTTTCTTATCCATCTATAAGCATATTAAATCACTGTTATTGAGAATAACATTGTGTGTTTCAACATCAACATTTGCACTTTTTGGGTCTGAAATTAATCATATATGAGTAATTTTCACCCACTAAAACTTGTGGGTCACGCTAGCAAGACTTCAAGTGGGTGAAAATAGATAACTTATCAGCCCTGCTGGACTGTTATATTTGTATGACAATTATACCAATGCATAAAATACTCACTTTTGCTCATATAAATTCTAACATCAACACCATCTGTACCTCATGGATGAATTCATTTTTACAATAATTCAACGGGATCAACAATTTAGCTGAATGCATTTATTTTCATATTTTAAAAATTAATTTTGCTTATAAGTTTAAACTATTTTTCCGATGCAGAACTTGGAAGAAATGTCCTAAGGCAGATGGTATAGCCAGTATAGGAATAGATCAGATAGCCTCTACACAGAATACACGCTTTATCAGATGGCAAGTCCACTCAGATTGGGTGCAACAGGTAAAACTCCCGAATTTTAACGACTCTCATTATACAGCATAACATGCAAAGAAATAACATAATGCGAAAATAGCGGAAATATTTACAACAATTATTTTTCTTTGAATAAAGAAATGATCAAATCAATCGTTCAGTTTGTGATTATTTACGAATGACCGTTCCAAAAATGTGTGGTAAATTATTGGGATCTTCGTAAAATGTGGGCCTATGATATAATAATGAAATGTTTTTTTTTTTAGGTTAAATATTTCCATGATATTAGACAAGTGATCTCATGTTCAAACGACTCTAACTCAGCACTTGTGATAGGTGAGTCGATTGTTTCTGGTATTAATATGGTTAATAACTAACTGTTTGTTTTATTGCTTAATATAACAGTTGTAGCCCTACATGGACAAGATGATAAATATACAGCTCATTAAGGGTGAACAATTTATTTGAATACATTTCCCAAGATTGTCATGTAACGGCGTAACATATATCTTAAACCGAAAGAAGCATATATGGTGAAAATTGCGCTACTGCGATATATTATTTCATTACAATATAGAGATCTAAGTAATCCTAATTTGTGATTTTAAAAGCAAATATTCACATGTAAAAAACATGTTATTCATGGTTCCAAGAATAAATAAGATAGTTGTAAATAGTACTATCTTTGGTACGCTGTTCTGAAATGTATGACGTTTCGACTTGCTACTGCAAGCTTTGATCACATACTTTTTTCAAAACATCGTTCCAACGTTAGTGCAATTTACTACTACCAATTATATACACCTTTTCAAATAGCTAAATTATAGCATGGAACATCGTAATTTATATAAAAATGTATTAATTGGTGACAATGACGGAAAACGTTTTGTTTTATCATTGACTCACAGGTTGTACAACAGGCAGTACCCACGTAGAGCAACAACTGAGAGAAATCAGAGAACCAACAGCTAATAATGCTGACCGCTCCAAACAGCGAGCACTGACCAGTGGCTGGGCACAACCCAAGCACAGGCTAGCCACTGACCAATCTGTCTTCAAAGTGTACAAGGGTGTTAAATGCTTTGCTTTCTCTAAAGACAAGAACATTATTGTGACTGGAGGTAAATTTACAAAACATAGCATACAAATACATTAATAATTTTTCATCCCAATCCATATCACATTAAAATTGAGGTATGATCTTGATCTAGTACCTATTTTATGCGTTTCTGTAATCATTCAATTTGTTCTGACTTGTATACGTTCTTATCAAATTACTTTGTATAAACCAGGACACCAAAGAGGTTTTTTAATTTGAAATCATCACAAATGTCCGTTTCCGCTTCATTTGGATATGTATTTTATGAGTCTATGGCCAATATAATTTTTCTTTTTAATTCTTTCAGAGTGGGGATCGACTTACATTATTTTGTGTTACAATGTATAATGTAATAAAATTAGATAATAATTTAATATATAATGTGTATACGTATTAACTAAAATAGGCCTAACTACGTAAAATATATATATAACATGATATATGTTTCCCGCACCAAATGCATGTATAATCACTGATAATGTACATATTCCGCAGGTATGGATCGTATTGTACGAATGTGGAACCCCTACGTGGCAGGTAAACCTACAGGGATGCTACGTGGTCATAACGCTCCTATCTTCTACCTCTTCATCGCTGAGGATGAAAACCGCATATTCAGCATTTCTACAGACAAGTGTATAAAGGTAGCCTGTGAATTTATATATCAATATAGATCGATCAATTTTTAAACTGACAAAACAGTATTACCATATAAATTTAAATTATATTTGATTAAAAGTAGTGTAAAGTATTATGTTCTAATTTGTGACCGATTGTGGTTCGCTTCTATGATTCAAAACATTCTGGGTTGAAAATTGCTTTAAAACTCTTAGATACAGATTTTTGTGGGGTTTTAGACAGCTTTTATATATGCAATTACAGACGGATTTGTGTGGTGTTTTAGCATAGTCTTGGGGGGGGGGGGTATTTTTTGGGGATTTCAATCAACTTTAAGAAACGAAATTTTATTTGGTTTTATTTTGCTCTCAGACACAAACTTTTTTTATGGGATTTTAGACTGCAATTAGATACGGAATTTTGTGGGGTTTTGACCTACTCTTAGACGACAAGCACTTGTAGTCATGGACACTGGTTCTAATCTGCACGATATTTGCTTTAGAGTCTGCTCCTTTGATGTGTTTTAGCTTTCCCTATTCACTTTTACATCGTTCTTCATAAGTTTGTCAATCTAGCATGTTACCAAAATGATCAATTTACCAGCAGTGTGTTTATTTTGTGTCAGATTTGGGACATACAGGATCAGAACTGTCTGTTGACAGTGCGTCCTAAGAGCCATAAGATCCGTGGAGATCTACAGGCGTGTCACTACTCCAACATCGCCAAGACGCTGGCCGTGGCCACGGATCAAATGAACGGACTGCCACTCAGACTCAAGTAAGTAAACACCAGCCAACACCAGGTTCAATGTTGGGCCAGCGTCGCAGACGGTAGGCCAACATTGAGCCAGCATTGTGTCAACGTCCCATGTACACTGCCATTCGGGCATTGCATTCACCATTATAGCCATAAAACTAATAATCAATCCAATTAGTTACATATAAGTAATACAATTACATCTTTAGATTAATTTCACATCTTTTTGTTTTTTATGTTGTTATTCACCCTGTTTACCCAATTAAATGACGGAACATAATTTTCTATATCAATTTCGGTGACATTTTATTTTGTTTAAAACTGGCTTGAAAGCGTATATATGTAATAAAAGTTAAAAATAAAAAAAATGCTGTCTTCCAGCATACCATGGGAAACCCTCTGGATCCGCCTCTGACGTAATGTTTCTGAAGTTGCTAATTAAAGATGTTGTTTACAGATACATTAATACAGGT
This sequence comes from Flabesymbios commensalis, assembly GCA_964017125.1. NCBI lineage: Eukaryota > Metazoa > Annelida > Polychaeta > Terebellida > Flabelligeridae > Flabesymbios > Flabesymbios commensalis. The sequence goes on from OZ024913.1 coordinate 69,119,713, forward strand.
TAATAAATAATGTTCCTTTCCATGTTAACAGAGCCATCCAGCACGCTGACATACCAATCACCCACAAAGAACCCGTACACTGTGTGGTCTACAACCCCAGCTTTAAACAAGTCATCACCTGCTCAGAAGGATCTGTGAGTGACATAAATCTAATTAATAATATCAAAGTTACAAACTCCAATGCCATTTTGTAAACCACCTTAATAATACATCATTCACATTTTTCCAGATGGACTGTATAAAATGCGTGCAAAGTAAAAAAAATAATATTCAACGTTGGAAAACTGGCCATTTTGTCTACATGAAAAAGTAGATAATGACGAAGAAATAAACGTCAATGTATTAAATGCATACCGTATCCCCGCGCATAAACGTGCATGCACTTGTAAGTGAAAATCGACTGTTTTAGGCATGGTTCCTAAAATATACTTGTTCATTTATAAGTGCATGCACTTATATCCGAATACTACGTGCATGCACTTATATTCGAAATTTACTACGCAAACCACTCTGTAACTCTATGCTCAGACATATACTGCAGGTGACAATAATATTGATATGTATCGAATTATAGAAAGCCTTACTAGTATATATTTAGAAAAAATAAATAATTTATAATGTTGATCGTAAACACAAACTACATTAATTATTGTTTATTTATTAACGGGTAGATATTAGGAGAGAATTGCTCCATATTATAGATATGCGCCGGCAGTTCAATCCGTGAAAGCGATACTTCATGGGTGTGATAGCTGAACAGATTCGACAAATGAGGTGTGAAAATAACAGCTCATGTAGTGTCAACACCTATTGCTTTAGGTCACTCACGCAACTTAACTTCAAAGTAACATATCAGTGATTATTAACGTTAGTTTATTTTTTTGGTTGAAAAAAGAACTCGAAGAAATTTAAAATTTATTTTTATGTTCGAGTATAAGTGCATGCACTTGTTTTCGAAAACTAAGTGCATCTTCAAATATAAGTGCATGTACGTTAATGCGCGAAGATACGGTACTAGTATTTGTGTAGTTTTAAAAAACTTAAACCAATGCAATCCTATGATTATTTGAAATATTTCATTTTGACGAAGTGATTTAATTGATTTGCGGGGAATATGACGCTTAGTCTACCGGGTATGCTAAGAAACGACAGCTCTTAACAACTGATCTCCCTACTTTTTATTCAGGTTATAAAACTGTGGGATGTTGAGACTGGTAAGTCTATATTTGAGTTTGGGGAGGCACACGGTGAAGAAGCCATCACATGTGTGACGTTTGACAACACAGGACGACGACTTATAACAGGCGGTAGAGATGGCGGCATCAGATTGTGGAACTATAATAATGGCCACTGTCTGAAAACAATGACCAAAGGTATCTACCTTATATAAATATTATAGCGTAATATAATTTATATACCATACCATGATTTAGATTTATAAATTCCTTTTGTTATTTTCGTGTCCTATTTTAACATTACTAAAATTTGCAGTAGTTAAGACATCCAAACGATCAATAACATACTATTATAAAACTAAACTAATCATTTTATTTATTTAATGCAGAAAGGGACAATGAAGAGATATGTGCTCTGCAATACGTAGAAATGAACAGAAATAGGTGAGCAAAGCTGGGCATACCGGTGTTTAACTTAACTTTGCAAAAAACGAATAATGTAGAGTAGTGTTTATAAAGTGTGGAAGATAAATGAAACCTAAATAAATATGGCAAGATCACACGTATATTTATATCGATAATATGCATAACGATGAGAGCATGATCAATTACCAGTAACATTAAATATATATAAACTATATCCTAAGTGTGTTTGTTTATTGCTATTATTGTTTTTTAAATACGTGCAATTATAACTTTATTATAAATTTGTGGGGTGGTATTGTGATGAATGTCAGTTTGGTTACGGCCTTGGAGATTCTATTTTTAATAAACCCTTGTCATGCTAGACCGTTATATATAATATAGATACGGCATCAAGCAGATTCTGAAGCAAATATATTTCACCTAAATGGATGGTTTGTGGTAGATTCTCAGTTAGTCAAATATTTCAATATAGAAGATGTATAATTATTTAAAAAAACACACATATTTTTCGTAATTTAAGCTGGAAATTGCGTTAGCAATTCCAGCTTCGAATGAATGAAAAATACAATTAAGTTGGACAAGGGTTAACACAAATATCTACCAGTTGTGAGCTGTAGATAAAGTAATATATATAAGGAATACCATGATGCAGATTTGCAACTAAGCGATCATATTATACAAACATTACATATTTTTTTTCAAACAGAGGGTAGGACTGCATATAAACAGTATTTCATTTCCTTCTCTATGTTCTTCTCACATGACTAATCAAACACAAATTGATGAATTTATTACTTGCACTGTTTGTTATTCGTCAATCGTTCCAGTTTTGCTAAATATATGTTCAATTTCATATAACTTTTTACATTATATATTTTATGCCTGAGCTATTCAAATCCGTTTCTTGAAATAATGCATTTTTAATATGTACATTATCGTAAAGGTTTAAGCGAAGAAAGCAAAAGTTAACATACACTTTTTACAGGTTTTGCTTTTTCATCAATACATTTCTGGTTTTGACGGGTTTTATGTTGTTGGTTATGTTGTTGACAATCTTGTATTTTTATTTTGTTGTTTATTATCACCCTATTTCTTTCTCATATACAAGGATTTATTGAAGGATTTTTTCGATACTGTAATGCATGTAAATATCAAAGCAGATAGCCGTTATAATAAAAATTGATTGTAAATGGATAGAAACGCACAACTAACTGTCAATACATTTGCACCTGGCAAACATGGTTTCCATAGATAAAATACCAATAAATATAAAGCAGAATGTCAGAATGCAAGTTTATTATTATCAACCCTTTCAACGCGGGGACCGACTTTAGAATCAGAATCTGACGTTTATAAAGTCGATCCCCGCACTGAACATGGTTTTCATAGATGAAATATTTATAACGGCCACCGACCCATATCATTAGTATTCAAATGAAGCGGAAAGAGCTATCTGAGACATTTATGAAGATTTAAAATTAAAAAAAACTTTTTCTTGGTGGTTTATACAAACATTTTTCAGCATTGTAAGAGTTAAAGAGGTAACATAAGTGTTTTGTTTGTGTTAGGTATGTGATTGCTGTGGGCTGGGACAAAAGAATCAACATTTATTCTGATTCGTCCGATGACACAGTGAGACAACTGGTACACCCTGTACCTAACTGGGCCGATGATCTGGTGAGTAGGCTACTTAAAATACCACTTTAACCCTTAAAGCGCTGAAAAATAAATAATTAATATTTTCACCCACTTGAAGTTGTGTCTCGCTCCCGCGATCCACAACTTCAAGTGGGTGAAAATTACTCATATTTGTGTAATTTGAGACCTCATATTTGCAAACTCTCATTTCATTCCCAATAACTGTGATTTGCTCGGCTAATAAAACGAATTAAAAACGACTATACTAACTGTTGTGCTTAGCGCTTGAAAGATTAACCCCTGAAGTACTGATTAAAACCATAGTAGTGCTTCTGTGTTTTATTAACACTTTGTGTGACCAGTTAACATTATTAGAAGTGATGTATGTCCATTATTCACTTACATGTTTCAATTCAATTGAAATTCCAGTCAGTTGAAGTTGTTATATTGATCAGTACATTTTCCGTCTTCGAAACATGGCCATTTGACGTGCAATAAACGGTTGTGGGCAATGCATATTCGACCACTTTAAATTTTAAACTAGCGTCTCTGACAAAAATGTTGTTTTTATCTTGCCAGGCTAACGGTCATGTTGAGGACGTGCTGTCAGTGACACAGTGTCCACCTAACCTACTGGCCACGTCCAGCTATGATGGGGAGGTGATCATCTGGAATCTCATATCAGGACATATCTTCTGCCATCTGAGAGCGGAAAAACCGCCAGATTATGAGGACTTCAACCGTGAGTAAATAACATAGTGTATTATGTATGTCTAATTTGTAAAGGAATCCAGTCAATAATATGTAATTATTCTAGATTTAATTGAAATAATAAGACTAACATAGGTATTCAAATGAAGCGGAAATGGCTAACTAAGACATTAATGATGATTTCAAATTGAACATAACCCTTTGGTCTCCATGGTTTATACAACTGTTTATATCAGCGTTCTATGGGTTCAAGTCGACATTTGCACTATTCCAGTCTAGTTCTAACCTATTATTGTGTATCTGGTGGCTGGTCATATATGACATGATACCACAAAATATAATGCCAAAGCTACATGTAAAGAGAAGATATCATTATTGAATCTGGCCTTCTTATTACACAGTTGATGGGGACATGAGTGTAAACAAGGTACTCTTCCTGAAGACTCGTGCCAATAACAAGGACGCAGGTACTCTGGTGGCCAGTGGACCGCGCTCACACATACACTTATGGCGGGTGTTTGACGGGGGATGTCTCATGGCACAGTTTCCAGCGGTAAGTACTATCAGTTTCTGTTAAATTTTATTGTGTATTTTATATAATGTCAGCCATCAGTGATGCTTAGATTGTGTTGTTATCATATATTTTTGCTAATTTCTTATCGTATTATTTGCTACAGACGAAGTTGCCAGGTGCGATGATTACAAGCATGGAGGTGAACAAAGCTAACACCACACTGTTCACGGCGGATAGCTTTGGATTTCTGTGCGTCTGGAACATTGAGGGCTACTGTATGTCAGACGCGGAATCAGAACCTCCAGAATGTAAGTTGTAACGACTCTAGGCATGCTTAGCTCTTAAACGGTTAACACTCTGTGTTTGGTCTGGCAATGTGTTATTTTGAAGGCCTCACGTGCAATTTGAACCGCAAAACCAACCTGGCAGTCCTGGTATTGGCTTAAAACTCTCAAGTTGGTACTCGACCATCACAGTGTCCAATAAACAATCTATTGATGTATGAAAACTGTAAATCCACTTACCAGAAACTTGTAAAATTATCGAGTTATTCTCTGTATTATAGTGGTGGTGACGTGGCGTGGACATGTGGAGAATGTGACGTCACTGAGTCTGGTGGAGGAACAGAAGTTGTTACTTTCATCGTCTTTGGACTGTACAGTGAGAATGTGGAACTATGATGGCGAATATGTTGGTGAGTGAACTCAATATTTACTGTCCACAACGTGTGTGAAGGTGCTTGTTGGTGATAGCTATACCCAAAAAACACGACACGTTGATACAATGCTGCATTAATATTGGGTCAGCGTCGCAGACGGTGGCCCAATATTAAATCACCATTGGATCAACATGTCGTGTTTTCCGGGTAACTAACGTTTTGGCGTCAGCGCGATATATGTTTATTCATTCATTCAGCATAATTATATCACTTGTCTGTGCGCTGTTGTATAGCTTGATAACGTGATATAAGAAACATGATGCATGCAATCGGCGGTAAGAAACATGGACAAAATCAAGCATATTCTCTTTGTAAACTAACATGTACACAAGCAACAGGCTTATGAATAATTCACTTCTTGGTGGTGGAATTACATCTAGTGATATAATAAGTGATGCTTCGTTTCTTACTTGTATACCTACACAGTGAGCAAATAATTCAGCTTAATAGTAACCATGGCAACTGTTATGTGATTGATATGTAGTTTAATTGCGAAATTGACTTATTGACTTGTTTGTCATGAATATAATCATTATTGTAAACGTCACAACGACTTTATTACAAACTATGACCTATAGCTGCTTACCGCATTTTGTTATTTTCACATCTAAATATTCAAAAAAACATTAAAATAATAACGTTGGTGCTTTATATTTAAGGTACATTGGGACAGCCAGATGACTGGAACATCTACAATAAAACCACTTTCCAGCATCCTATGGTGCCGTATGATGTATTGGTGGACCCCCTCAGCTTACCCGATCATCCCGTACTGGCCGACAAACGTAACACACATCAAGTCGTACATGAAGACTCCACAAGAAACTCTGCCGATGAAGAAGTAAGTAGGCCTGGTATTTATCCAGATAGATAATCATATCTAGAGAAATGTTGGTCATAGTTATTTATTAACTCTTTAAGTGCTTCATTACTACTTAACATTTTCCTTTCATTTGAAGTTGGCATTGCTCACGCAATTGCCAACTTCAAATGAAAGGAAAATACCTCCTCACTTAAAAAATAAACCTGCTAAATTTCACAATGGGGGCTTTACTCAAGATTTATACATGCATATTTGTTCAATTTCTGTCAAATTTTAGTTGTGGAAAAACAGTATGAATGCGCTTAAAAGCGTCGCCCGCACTCAAAGGGTTAATGTTACAATTTTAACCCTATCAGTGCGGGGATCTATTTTAGACAGACAAAGTCTAAAGCATTTTTATTTAAATTATGATGACCGTAGCATCCCAACAAGTGGAAAAGTAATTTACACTGGACACCTTGTCGTGGTATTCATTGTTGTTATAAACGTTTTGTTTATACATTATGAAGTTTGTACAATCGCTTTTACAGTCCATGAATTACAACTGATAACATGTAGGAATTGACGCGTCATTTTTATTTGTGCATAATTTTATACTTCTATTTAATATTTATATCATAATGTCGAGGAGTAGATCGGTTTTCCATAGAAAGAGTATTTCATGCATTTTTTTGTAAGCTTACACGTTATAGGTGGCGATTTTTCTTACTAACCGATTAACGGTAACTGAAGAAATATTCGCCTATTATCGTCCATTATCGAGTGATATTTTCATGGATTTACAAGCCTATACACAGGACAGATTCATTTATTACAAATGGTGTTGATACAGAATATACTAAAAAAATAACATTAAAAAATTCATGGTGGATGCTGATATAGCTGCGATGTGTCCCAGCATACATTACATAGACATGCATAAAAAACTCAAATCATAGGCCTACGTAATTTAAAATCACACATTGATTTTTCAAATGTATCGATGCCTTTTTAGAACTACATCTATAGCAACAATAGTGCAAGTATAAATTTCAAGAAAAGCCAATCTAGACTGTTTTAAGCGCCACGGCTTTGAAACCAATGAAGTTCGATGTAATTGATGGCGACTTTTTTTATCTGTCTAGGAGGAAGAAGATCGAGCGCCCACCCCCACTCTGCAATACACCCGCCAGACAAACCACATGGATGATGAACAGATCTCACACATGCTTAAAGATAAGCCGTTTAATAAGGGTACAGGGAAAAGGTGAGGCTTCTATTTAACTTCTGTGTATATATATGTTTTCAAACAAATTTCAGACTAAATAAAATACCACAAAATTGTAAGATATTTTGTGGTAGATGTTTAGTTAATGAAATAATTCTATTTGGGAGATGTCTATTTGTCAAAAATTAAATTATTTTTCATTCATAGTTATTTTTCATTCATGAAGCTAGAAGTTGCGTCAGCAATTCTAGCTTCAAATCAATGAAAAATAGAAGCAAACAATTCAGCAGCACAATGGTTATAACCAACTTGTGTAGGCTTACAAAAAAGCTACAGAATAGTACAATAATTCAGTCCTCAAATGATTAACAGCATTGAGTGAAAATTAGTATTTAACGTCAGAAATATTTTATTTGTCATGACGACCATTAGAAATATTTCATCATTATTTACCTAATTCAGCTCTTGTTAACCCGCATCCTGTTTCCTTGTTTGTCGTTATTTTTCAATCATTTGAAGCTGAAATCGCTAACGTAATTCCAGCTTCAAATGACGAAAAACGGTTGTATTTTACTATTTATGAAAAATAAACATTTCCAAAATGTATAGATTAACTGAGCATTTTTTAATGGTTTTGGCGATCCACAACTCCAAGTGGGTGAAAATAACTCATACTTGTTAAATTTGACACCAAACAATTGCAAATCTTGATGTTTGAACACTGATCTAGTTCCCAATAACATTAATTTAATCGAATAATAAAACGTTTTTAAAAACGACTAATCTCGCTCTATATATGGGCCTTACTATGTACATCACAAGAGCTAATTCTCTTCTGTTCTTCACACAGATTACGTCACGAGAAGACGCGTCCTTTACGGGTGGATCGTGGAGGTCCCAGTGAGTACCAGTATCTACAGTGTTATGATCCAGAACCCACACCAAGACCACAATCACCAACACACTTACGACGGAATAAAGGCAACTTACTAGACTTCTATGCCGAGGACATAGTGGAAGAAGAAGACTGAGTTCTTCATATGCCATATGTGAAAGGAGGACCCTTATATCTAGACTGTGCTTTGGCATTAAACGACTTCTGCCATGTAAAAGCGACAAAGAGTAACTGCTTACTGTTCAAGTAGGCAGTTATTGCTGTTTACTTTCACATGGCAGAATTATGAACAGCGTTCCCTGTCAGTTTATCTGAAAGTTCAGGATTCCATCAGTATTATGAAGAACACATTGTCATATGGATACGCTTCTGGCAGTGATAGCCTTAACAGAATCTCTGACTGACATCGTCTTAACCCTTGTGCCGCTATACAGTAGGCGCTATGTGCAACCTTGCAAAACGAAAATGGAGAAAAAGGAAGAAAAGAGGAAAAACACTTTCTTCCCAAGAACATTTTTTGCTTTGGGAGAAAATATTAATTTTATGCCCAAGAAAATATTTTGGGACGAAAATAAATATTTTTTTGAAGCAAATTTCGGACTGAGTAAAATGCCACAGAAATTTGTAAAATATCTTGTGGTAGATGCTCAGTTAATCAAATAATTCAGTTTGGGAGATATCTATTTATCATTAATAATATTTGTTTTCATTCATTTGAAGCTGGAAATTGCGTTAGCAATTCCAGCTTCAAATGAATGAAAAATACTTACAAACAGATCAGCAGCACAAGGGTTAAAAATAGAACACAGACTTCTCTATTCATCTAAGCCTACACCATAATTGGAAACATTCCAACAGACTGAAACGTGACAGGAAATGTGTTAGCACTTGAATTAATATATCAGGATTCAATTTAGTGGTATTATTTCAGTTATGACTAGAACCTTGAATACGACTTTAACCCTTTAACAGCCAAATTATTTAATTTGAATTTTCACTCACGTGAAGTTGTGTCTCGCTGCCGCGATCCACAACTTCAAGTGAGTGCAAATTATTCAGATTTGACAAAATGGAGGTCAACTCTTTTCAAATCCAGCTGATTGCTGTCACATTTTATCATTTAACATGTCTAAAAAGTGGTACTTAATGTGGTTATAAAAAACGGAAAACCGAATATATTCGGGACCAGCGGTTGAAGGGTTAAGACCATGAACAGACTTGCAAAACTATGGTGGACTGCCACATGAAGTGACTACAATAACACCCATGTGGCTGGGCAACGTACGGAACTTCAGACCCTTTTCTAAGATGTGTTTTTGTCACCAAACACTAATTGATGTATCACAAACATTATGTGCTCTCGCAAATAACCACCAGCTGTATAGATATTAATGTGGAAATGAAAATTTGCGAGCACATACCTGAGAAATAGTAGTGATGTTTGTTCTGCCCACACTTAATTCTTGACATTATTAGACTATGTCACTGACCAACACAATGGAATATTTGGATTTGCTTTCACCAACAGAATTATATTCATCATTTTATGTTATCCATATGTTTTACATGAATACATATAACAAACTGTGATAAGGATGTTAATCAATTAATCACAGTGAAACAAATGGTATTGAAGTAGTTCTCATATTTTTGCATTCACAGAGAAAGTGTGAAAGATATCTGTCTGACCTTTTTGCATTGTATCCATGCTACAAATAATGTATTGATAACTACAAGCGTTCTGTGATATTACAATATTGTTATTGGGTTGTTGACGAGGATCTAAATCATTCACCACATGCTTATTATGATTTGTATTAACCCATAAATCGCTGAAATAGTTTTATATAAACCATGAGAACAAAGGGTCTTTTCAATTTGAAGCCATCATAAATGTCTCAGTTGACTTTTTCTGCTTCATTTGAATACTTATGTTATGGGTCTACGGGCGTTATATATTTTTTTAATTCTTTCAGTGCGGTGAGGATCGACTTTAGACGTCGAAATCTGACGTCTATAGTCGTCAGGTTTTGAAGTTTAAAGTCGATCCTCACGCTGAAAGGGTTACCATAGGAAAAGTCCGGTTGAGGTCGTAATAAATACACCAATAAAAACACTTTGCTGTCCCTATTCTTTTTTTTTTGTATTTGAGATCGCCTTCATAAGGACTAAACTGCTAATTGTGTATTCCAAAGTAAATAAATATGTGTAAAATACACTCCACACTTTGTCAAGTATATATTGTGTACGGAATCGATTACACTGTTTACATATTATTCTAAACTACCGTTTGCCTGTTATGTACGTATTTAAGCCTTACCACATTGAAGTTTTTTTTGTATAATTTGAAAATCGTCATAATCGTCTTAATTAGCTCTTTCCGTTTCATTTGAATACCTATGCTACGGGTCTACGACCGTTAGAAATATTTTAATTTTCAGTGCGTGGATCGTCGTTATACGGCAGACTTTGACGTCTACAGTCGTCAGATCCTGACGTATAAAGACGGTCTCCGCACTGAAAGGGTTGAACATCGGGCTCTATCTCACTCGGAAGTAGCCACTAACAGAAAGGGACACAATATTAACACCCGGCAGAAAATGGTGTTTTTTAAATTGAAAAAAACGGGTGATTTATGGACTACAAAAGCTAATAGAAGAACAGCAGTAGGGACAGTAACTTTATTACGTAATTACTGAGTGAAGATATTGCCTTATTCATAGGGCGTTTTTCGTACTTGATGTAACCCAGAACACAGGGGCATTCACCCAATTCTGTTTCAATGTTGGCCCACCGTCTTCGACACTGACCCAACATTGAAACAGCATTGGCTGAATGCCCCGTGTTTGCTTGGAATCTACACAGCTGAAAAAATGCCTGGCATATGTTACTGTTACACTTCGATATTCTAATTGTCAATCTGTGAAGGTTATTAATTCCTTGGACAATGGAGAAGGGTTTACCAATGGTTTTCTGTCACAATGCTGATGAACAAATGCAATTTACTTACTAGGATTTGAGTAGACTGATGCATTCCTATACAAGATTGCTTTACATTTCATATTAATTACTTTATATTTCGCCACAATCAAGGGTATATAATTTTTTGTTCTAAATATAGCTCAGAAACTGACCTGTTACTTCTGGTGCAACACGAATACCCTACTTATCCCATGGGGCATCATACATAGATCTATAGTGTTATCCACACGTGTAAATCGGCTGACATCACTATAGATCACTGTAGACCAGTAACCCCCACCATTGCAAAAACTGTTTACACTTGGAAACCCTCTCTAAATAATTCCTAACAACGGAACAAACTTTTTTTTGTATTATTTTAAAAAAACAAAAACGATTTGGATTTTAAATATAAGCCTACCCAGCAAACACGAGGCGTTGGTCCAACATTGGGCCAGCGCCTCATGTTTGCTTGGTATCCGTGTCTTATATATTATTTTCATTACAAGCTATATCCTGCAGTGTACAACATCATCTGAGACAAAATGATGTTGGTGCAACGTCTCAGACCCAATATCGTTAAACCACAATTTGTCAGGTAAACTTCGAGTATTGACACAGCTGGTTTATATCTAGCATTTCTACAGGATAATGAGCGTAGCATGTAACATAAGATCATTGTTGGCAATCATGTATTGGCATTATTTTACAACGTTTATCAGTTGTAAAAAAATACACTTTAGCTATTGTATATTTGCACCATTATCTTAAACAGGCCTAATTATGTTGTGGCGGTATGTCATTGCAATCAACCATTCTCAGTTATCTCATGAAATAAATGTTATTTATAAATAAACACTATTTTGTTACTGCTTTCTGTTAGTTTATGTTGTCAGACAACCTTTTTGAACGCAAGTTATACGGTAAACAAACAAACAATCAATCAATCAATCAATAAATCAATCAATCAATCAATCAATCAATCAATCAATCAAACAAACAAACAAACAAACAAACAAACAAACTAACTAACTAACTAACTAACTAACTAACTAACTAACAAGCAAACACACAAACAAACAAACAATCAAACAATCAAACAAACAAACAAAAAAATTACCAACTTTCACACGTGGATGGGGAAGAAACATTTTTGTTTCTTTCAAACCGCCGAGACCGGGAACCGAAACCCGAACTTTGGCGTGAAACGCAACGGTGCTAACCACTACCCCAGGGCCCCCGCCCTTGTCCGGGGTAACAGTTTCAGATTACCCCAGAAGTGAAAAAGATACACAACAATGTCAACGTTGTTATGTCGGTTATCTGATTGCTCTTGGTCAATAGAACCAGACTCTGTCACGTAAAGCCAAAATGCAGTATCTCTGAACTTTACCAGTAGGAAGATACTGCTTTGTGGCGTTGTAGAGCACAGCTCGAGGGTGGTTTTCAAAGCATCAGTTCCAAACCAATCAGAAACGTATCGCCATGTGGTGACTATATAATTTGTAGCCTTGTCTATTTGCGAGTCTGCTAAAGTTTGTTCCAACAGGATGCTTTGGTTAGCGTTTATATTGTTTAATAAAAGTTTTTTGTACACACGTAAATGTGTGTCCGTGAACATGACCTATATTTTCATGTGAATACAACTTATTCAGATTTAGTATTATAAAGGTCCATCCGACTTAGCCCTTTAAGCCCTCACGATGCATCAAAGCATCAGTTTGCATCTCTGAAGAATGACTTAATTTCCTAAACCTAGAGTTTTAGAACGAAAATTTCGATGGAACTGTTTTAATAGTAACGATATTTGAAACCAAAATATAATTATTTGTGGTTGTATGCTATGCTTGGTTTAGCATTATACACAACTTAATGAAAACAATGTAAAACAAAACATGCAACGTTTTATAAGACGATATAATATACAAATGGCGATGTACAATTTAAATCTTTGACAGCTGTATTTCGTATTTATAGATTATAATATTGATCATTGAACTGACATAACAGTCTATGTAGATTTTCTTACGATTATATTATAAAGACATCATCTAAAAATTCGAAGGTTTTTTCACTGTGCACACATAATTTTTTTCACATTTCTAATGGTCCCTATTAAATACAATCTTATTATCTCCTGTGTTAATATTTTATTTATTTTATATAAGCTCAGGGCTTCTATATATACATACGGGGTTACTAATACAGGGGTTAGTCAACATATACATTCCTGGTAGCACAAGGGTTAATGCTTAGAACCGTAGATAGTCGGGCCTAGCAACACATGGGTTAATTGTCTGAGTTGTCGTCTTCAATTTGTTCATAATCGAATTCATCTTCACCATCTTCACTCTGATTGTCAGAATCCAACTCATTACATTCGTCTACATCATCTTCATCATCTTGGCCCTTTACGAACGTAATCAAAGAAGTGAGTGAGTGAGTGAGTGAGTGAGTGAGTGAGTGAGTGCGTGCGTGCGTGCGTGCGTGCGTGCGTGCGTGCGTGCGTACGTGAGTGAGTGAGTGAGTGAGTGAGTGAGTGAGTGAGTGAGTGAGTGAGTGAGTGAGTGAGTGAGTGAGTGAGTGAGTGAGTGAGTGAGTGAGTGAGTGAGTGAGTGAGTGAGTGAGTGAGTGAGTGAGTGAGTGAGTGAGTGAGTGAGTGAGTGAGTGAGTGAGTGAGTGAGTGAGTGAGTGAGTGAGTGAGTGAGTGAGTGAGTGAGTGAGTGAGTGAGTGAGTGAGTGAGTGAGTGAGTGAGTGAGTGAGTGAGTGAGTGAGTGAGTGAGTGAGTGATTCAGTCAGTCAGTCAGTCAGTCAGTCAGTCAGTCAGTCAGTATATCAGTATATCAGTATATCAGTATATCAGTATATCAGTATATCAGTATATCAGTATATTAAATAATTTATTATTTTGAAAATACCCAATATACAAATACACAATAGAGGGAGAACAAAATAAATCTAACCTTGTCTTGTGAAAAGCGTATTTTGTGTATTTGGTTTGTGAGTGATAATATCTGGTCCAGTGAGTTTGAAGGTGGCGACTTGAAGCATATCTCGATTCCATGCGGCCATCAGACTCCCATCTCCAACACCAACTACACTGAAGATCTGTAAATACATAAATAAATATAGAAAGAAAGCCATTAACAAACCAGCCAAACTACCTGCATGCCTGCTTCCGTACTTGATGCCTACCTGCCTGCTTTTCTGCATGACAGCCTGAATTTATGCATGCATGTCTGCCTTCCTGATTGAATGTATGTCTGCCTACCTGCCCCTACCTACCCCTACCCACCTACCGATCCACCTACCCACCCACCCATCTACCTACCTACCTATCAATCTGACGTCTGTGGACGTCAGATTCTGACGTAACTATAAAGTCGATCCTCGCACCGAAATAATTAAAATATTTCTATGGCCGTAGACCCATAACATAGGAAACCCATAACATAGACACATGAAGCGGAAAAAGCTTACCAAGACTTTTATGGTGATTTCAAATTGAAAAAAACCCTTTGGTTTTCATGGTTTAAAAACAATTATTTCAGCGTTGTAGGGGTTAAATCATCACTAAAGCTGATGTTATCAAAGGTAAAGATAAACAGGTCATAGTCTGATATCGTGTGCGACGGCCTGCCAGCTGACATTGTCATCTGGTCACGGAGTCTGTTCAGTCATAGTTACTATGTCTTACTATGTAGTAGTGGTCACAAGTCCTCTCGGTCTTCTAGGACCACATCACCATTTTGATCTTCTAATTTAAATTTGAGTAAATTGTATCTTTTTAACTCCCCGGGGAGTATACAGCGGACTTACTTCTGTATCCAGAGTAATATGAGCCACTGGTTGCCAGTCGGATACGCTGTAGACTGTCAGCATCTTCTCCATAGTGGCGGATGTAGTTACATAGCCTATCTGTGGACCACGAGGTATATATATGCCATCAATGGGGCGGCCGTCTGACACATGTGATTGTAGATTACCTGAAAAAAAGCATCAGTAATGCCAAATTGGAAAATCCGATCACATCACCAAACGATTTAAAAAAAAAAAACTCTGCAGTTGATTCTGAAACTAACACTTGTGCTCGTGGATGAAAAAAGAGCACAGATACATTATCAGATTATGATGGCTGAATGGTTTAACGTGTTTTCAGATTAAATTACATTTCTTCCACTTTGAAGTTATATATCGCGGTAATTTATTTTTATTATTATTTAATATTAAAACCGTGAGAAAAACATACATGTATACATACATACAAAAGTATAACAGATAGGAGATATATCACAGTCGTTGTAAAATCGGGTCAATAATTCATCTAAATTATGCGTTGTAGAATTTCGAATGTCATCTAACAACACGTCTTGTAGTGAGTCTACCATCCCGTCACTAGCAAAATACTTTTGAGCATATTTATATGTTGAAAGGGCACAGAGACGGGGTGATAGACCTATGTCAAGTATTCTTCCACATCGTACATTTACTGTACTTCCCACGTAGAAAATCTTTTGACATAAAATATAAGCAGAAACTCCGTACATGAGAATTTAAGAGAAATATATGCTATTAGTTATTTAATTGGAAACCTTTGATTTGTCATTCTTGCTAATGAACCAGATATTTCACCTCCGAAACACAACTTCTGCTTTGTCTTCAAATAAACAAATATAGGCTGAGGATAATTACGCAATTAAAGTTGTGGGTCACAGTTTGTGTTAAATGATGCAATGTTCAACACATAGTCTAAGGATGTGCTTGCTATATTTGCATTAAAATGGCCCTTCAGTTCTCACCTGTTTTGATATTGAACACTCTTAGGTCGCCGTTGGCATCGCTGGCTAGTAGTGTATCTTTGTAAATACCAATACACCCAGTCGTCAGTCCCGTAAAAGTATCGTCAGAATCTGCGCATTCGGTAGATGAGTAATCAATGTATTCCCTTTCGAGATCACCTGGAAAATTAAGAAGATGAGGGGCCCATTCCACTAAGAATCTTAAAATTAACATTATCTTAACTTTCTCTAATTTCCATTATTATTAGTTATTGCAGAAACACGATACGTTGAGTCAATGCTGTTTTAGAGTTTTGATCCAGCGTCGGGGACGGTAGCCCAACACTAAACCAATATTTGCCCGATGTCTCGTGCACTGTTTACCACAAATCGCAGCATTTCAATTGGTAAAAAAGTAAATAGGTATAAATGGCTAGAGATGATGTGATACACACATATTATTAAAACACATAAAGTAAAGCTTAAAACTTTACGGCTTACTTGAGCATGACGAGATCGGAATAAAACATTTGATTGTTTATATATCACGCAATTGTAATCACCTGTATTGATGTTAAATATAGCTGGGAATGCAATGGAATGCTTGAATGTTGAGCTTTCCAGTTGGTTCTCAACCAAAAGTATTATGTCATCTTCTGACGGAGTGATGTGGGCTCCTGTTAGCGATAACGGTATTCTCTCTCCTTCTCTGTCACTGAATCAATGAACAAAACTATGGAAAATTATTTTTCTAAAAAATGAATAAACTGTATTTATATGCAATATAATTTATATGATTTAAGTTTTAAATGATGTAAGCTTTTCACATCCATCATCCACCATCAGAAATGGAAATAAAATGTTAGGGTGTGGCTCTCAATTTGCGGTCAATATACAGCGAAAAATGAGAGGCAAGATATAATAAAAAATTATAAAATAAAAAACTAAATATGATCTCCTTTGTATGACAATATACACAAATAAATACAAAATCGAGCAAACCTGTAAGACAGCGTTGATAAATGGCATTTATTGCTGAGATCGAATATGAGAATCTGGCCTCCTTCAGACATCTCTGTCGCGGCTACTCTGCCACTATCACCAACCTTAAACAACAAGCGATAATGTGTATATGATTATACACCCTTAAAGCTCTGAAATATATTTGTATAAACCAAGGAGACGAAATGGTTATTTTCAATTCGAAATCATCATAAATGTTTTAGTTAGCTCTTTCCGCTTCATTTGAATACCTATGTGATGGGCGTACAGCCATTGTAAATACTTTTTACTCTTACATTGCTGGGATCGACTTTATACGTCAGAATCTGACGTATCGACTTTAGACGTCAGAATCTGACGTTTGCAGATGTCAGCTTCTGACGTCTAAAGCCGATCCCCGCGCTGCAAGAGTTAACAGTTACATTTACAGTTAAATTGATGGCTAGCACGAGTGCACGACTCGATTAAAAAAAAAATTACCAGACAACAAGAGTAATGATAGCAGAATTATACTTTTCCACCACGATTGTTACATATTTTGATGATTTCATAAAAGTACTGGAATTTAAACTTTAATAATACACATATGACTGAGTATCATAGAAATACTATTTTTGTCAAATATCTGACCACTTTTATAGGCAAATTAAACACTTTCCTGTCAGGTCACTTGAGACAGACTATAATTTAATAAGAGCAATATAAATGCTGATCGGCTGGATATTCCTGTGCTTTTGGTGGATTCGGTATTGTTTTAACTAGACAGATGGAATATACTGAGAATTTTTGGTCTGTGGTCATTTTTTACTTGTGATGAGACTACCAGACTAGTGGGAATTTCAAGCACTAATTTTGTTTATTATATATCTAGATTTAGCTGATTATTACCATTATGCTGTCCATTGTTATTTCAGGATCAGATCCAGGTATAGGTATCTCTGCTTCTGTATCCCCTGTATCTGTGTTGTATATTTTCAGTCCACGACCGTTACGACTGATAGCAACAACTGGTAACGACAAACACACGTGATAAACAAGTTGACGCAATGTTGGTTTTTTGTTGGTCTTGTCCTGTAGAGAGTGGTCTACTGAAAACCTAGAGGATATCATTGGACCGTAACATGTGACAAAAAGAAAGCTTGTAGAAAATATATAATGATTATATATCAATCATTTAAGGCAATAAGAAAAGGTCTATGTCAACCAATTAAATATGTTATAATGTGGGGCCATGTAGGGCCTTTATCAGAATTTATTATTAAAGGTGAGCTATCACCCCTTATATAGTATGAATAATTTTGTGACAAATAAATCAAAGTTGCCACGAGATGGGGCACAAGTGTTTCCTTATATGGGGTGATTGGCTGTCATGTGAGGGTCACATAATAGCCAATCACTCCATATAAGGACATAATTATTCATACCATATAAGGGGTGATAGATCACCTTTAAATATACAATAAAGAACTAAAACACTAATGTATTTGTTCTACTTGTGTTGTATCAATGTGAATCACTACTTACAGTAATATAGCTAATCATAGCAGATATATATTAACATTTAACTGTAGCAGTTATAAAAATACCCCTTTTTATCTATTTTAAATGATATGTATAAATGGAAGTTATGAAAAGGATATATAATTAAACTAATAGAACGTATGAATTTATTGTTATATTTTTAGAAGCTTCACGTTAAATATTAGTCTGGAGATCGAAGTTGTTGTATGCTGATTTTCAGATTAATGATCAATCCATAATATTTATATTCTTAAAAATTAAATGACCATCCTGGATAGGTATCCATTATACACCAATGTGTTTATGGTCCATAGTTATTGTAGATAATTATACCATAAAAGAACATGCCAGATTATCCGTCAGACACACAATGTAGAACACACAATGTAGTAGATATCATCACCTCTAGAAAAAATAATATTGTGAGAAATACCTTTATTATTGCCATAAATGGCCTTGTATAGGTTTTCGTTGTCAAAATATCCTGGTAGTTTTTCTTCAAAAGTAAACTTATTAGACATGGTGTCTAGATTGAGGACACTAAGCTTCTGGGAACACGCATACACAATGTGACATGGACTCAATAAACCAAAGCTTGTGATTCGCTCTGCTTCGTTTGTATCTCGGCTGATGGATATCTGACAACAGTAAGATAGTTACGATAAAGCAAATTCTGGTAAAAACCTATTTGACAATAATTGTAATTTTCACCAATACATATTTCTGCAGTCTATTTCTCACATTCAGGATATTTCAATCAGGTAATATATCTTGCTATTACAAATAAAATACATTAGTAACTTGAAGGCTGAACTATTACAATAATCTATTACACAATACCCCTTTACCCCAATGGAAAATCCAGATGATCAAAATTGTCTGGTCAGAATAGTGATATAATCAATGTATTGGTGCAGAAAACCAGCAATATGAACGCTGAAGCTGTATTCGCGGTGGCTCTTTGACTTAGGAATGATATCTTATTGTCATTAACATCTATAGCCAATTGATGTACTTTTCAAAAAAAAGTGTTCTACTAGAAACTAAGCAGAGATATGACAATTAACCTAATGCAAATATCCACAACGTATTAAATAATTTGTGTATCTTGATAGTTTTTACACGCTTTTAGCATTGCACAACCTCACGATTATATTTACCAATGATTGTCTCTACAATTGTCAATAATGTAAATATCTGATGAATCGATTAGATTGTTAAAGCAATTGCAAATAATAAAAACATTTGATTTAATTTCTACTGACCTTAACAGATCTAACCGTCTCGCATGAGGCTAAATCATAAACCCCCAGTGTATCAGATATGTCCTCTTCTGACGACCAGTGTGTTGTGTAGTATATAATATAACGTCCGTCTGGATGAAGATGTAACTGGCTGAAAAAACAATACTATACAAGTACAATGTTATACAAGTACAATATTATACATGTAAGATATTATACTAGTAATATAATATAATTTTATAAGTACAGTATTATACAAGTACGATATTATGTAAGCACGATATTATATAAGTACATTATTATACAAGAATAATATAATAT
Organism: Flabesymbios commensalis; assembly: GCA_964017125.1. Taxonomy (NCBI): domain Eukaryota; kingdom Metazoa; phylum Annelida; class Polychaeta; order Terebellida; family Flabelligeridae; genus Flabesymbios; species Flabesymbios commensalis. The sequence continues at coordinate 69,139,648 of OZ024913.1, forward strand.
TAAGTACAATATTATATTAGTACGATATTATACAAGTACAATAGTATAAAAGTACAATATTATACAAGTACAATATTATACAAGTACAATAGTATACAAGTACAATAGTATACAAGTATAATATTATACAAGGACAGTAATATACAAGTACTGTATTATCAGATTATATACAAGTACAATACTATACAAGTACAATATTATACAAGTACAATATTATACAAGTACAATAGTATACAAGTACAATAGTATACAAGTATAATATTATACAAGGACAGTAATATACAAGTACTGTATTATCAGATTATATACAAGTACAATATTATACAAGTACAATATTATACAAGTACAATATTATACAAGTATAATATTATACAAGTACAATATTATACATGTACAATATTATACAAGTACAACCCTATACATGTACAATATTATATAAGTACAATATTATATAAGTACAATATTATACAAGTACAATATTATATAAGTACAATATTATACAAGTACGATATTATACAAGTACAATATTATACAAGTACAATATTATACTATATATACAATATCATACAAGTACAATCTTATACTAGTACATTATTATCATGATTATACTAGTATAATAGTATACAAGTACAATAGTATACAAGTACAATATCACACAAATATAAAAGCCAGATAGGGTATTCGTAATTAAGGACTCTCGAAGACTGAAATTTAAAAGTAAGCTTGTTCTTCATCACCCAGCACGGTCAAACTGCCTTATTCGGAGTAGTATACTCGGGAATGCTGATGCCACTAACGTATACACAACACTTTTACATGCCACTCTGAAGCACCTTGCTGAACAGATCTAGTACAATGTATTGTGTAATGGCAGGGAAACATTAATTCAAGACCATTTGCGCCTGCAACGTAATCAGTAATGTCGTTTCTCAGTGTTGTGGCCTCTGTTTCAGAGCTTGCGATATCTTCACAATAATTCTCTATGAAAATGATGATGCATTTTAATCCGAAATTTAAACACCGTACCCAGCCAACATTGGTTTACTGTTGGGCCAGCGTCGTGGATGGTGGACTAACAGTAAACCTACATTGGCCCAACTTCTCATGTTTTCTGGGTATGTGGCGAGTGTGTGCCAGATACCATACAATATACAAATGAATCTTTACATTTTTGGTCTGGACTAAGAAAGAATACACTTTTCCTAAAAGCAACACGCCACATACTACAGTGACTAAAAGCTGAACTATTTAGTTAGGAGTCCTGTCACACTCCTATTACAACGCGCCACACAGTGATTAAAATTGAACTATTTAGTTGGGAGTCCTGCTTATGCGCAAACTCGTGCAAACAGTGTATATCAGTTGCATGTGCAGATGTTTTCTGTATAGGATGCAGCCCGAGGAGCTTTTACATTCTTAGCTGCGAAAAGAGTCGAGGCCGAAGGCCGAGGCCTTTTTCGCAGCTAAGAATGTAGAACTCCGAGGGTTTTAACTGACTTAAAACGCATTCGACCATAATGAGGATACCTCATAATCAACAGCTCGGTCACGCTTTACTGATTATAGTACCATAATCACACCATTATAATTGAGCTGCACTTGCTCAACAATAACTATCCATTCCGGGGTTAGAACGTAATGAAAATAATGTAGTGGTGTGTTTTAATAACATAATGCGATCACGGGGAAGCCAGAAGGTCGCATGTGTCACTCATTAGAGTAACACATGCGACATTTTGACTGTGATTAGATTTTTTCGTGAAATCACAAATCTCCCTTCCCCTTTATAGGGCGGGGGGGGGGGTAGAATACTACCGGTATGCTTAGTTTAGTCTAAACCTGAACTCACGTTACTGTGCTATCGCCGCAGTTTTCATTAGAATCTACACCTTCGTTTGAATCCTCACTTGCTGTCGAGCCAACGGCTAACACTCGAACAAAACTGTCACCTAGAATAAACACACATGGAAAGTTAGATGTGTTTACGTTTATATTATAACTCGTTGTGATCGGTGTGATGGTACAGTATATGTTATAGTAGCGATATACGTTCTAATTTTGAATTTTTTTTTGACTATCATTAATGAAGTTTGTTAAATTGTATTTTGAATATTTATGAAAAGATGCAAATAAATAGACTTTGTACGTATACATAAAAAAGTAGTAGCATTTCAGAAAAATTATATATGCAATGTGAAGTGTGTGTGGGTTTTTTTTTGTGTTTTTTTTTTTTTGGGGGGGGGGGTAGAGACCGAGTGAAGACTACACACAAGCAAGGAATGTTGGCCGAATGTTGGTTCTATGCTAGGCCAACGTCTGTCACGTTGGCCTAGGATGAACCCAGCAGCAGAGCTCCATCCAGTCTAAATGCGTGGGTCGAATTTAGACGTCAGAATCTGATTCATAGACTTCAGATTCAGACGTCTAAAATCGGTCCCCAAGCTGGTTAACAGTGCTCCAAACACTTAAAATGCCTGGAGTGTATCGAGCTGCCTATGGTACTGTGCACTGTAAAGAACCCTTATAATCGTTCGATAGGAGTATGGGATAGTTCCGACTTCAGGATTTATCCTGTCTCAATAGTGTCACAAAGTGTAGACAACGACGTAAAGCAGTATTCACTCACTTGCCACGGTGACGAATGTTTTCATATCGCTAGTGAGCGCCATCTTGACTTCACATGGGTGACTTATCATAGTGGATTGTGCTCCATCTTCTAAATCCCAGATCTTCACATTCTCATACTGAATATAATACAGGCTGTCTCCAGAGGGAGATGCATACAAACAGTGTGTGTAGGTTTGGTCCTTATCTGTTTGAGTAAAAATAACATCTAATCAGTCTAAGTTTGGTAAAGGTAATGACGGACCATCTGGATATAATATGCATATTATATCATAGTTTAACCACTGTGCTGATCGCGAAAGTAGACGTTTTTAGCCTTTCTGTTAACCCTTTAACCGCCAGTGCCGAATATTTCCGTGTTTTTATTTTTATTAGAACATTGAGTACCACATTTTAAAAATGGTAAAGATAAAATGTGACATCAATCAGCACGATTTGAAAAGAGTTCATCACCATTTTGTCAAATCTGCATAATTTTCACTCACTTGAAGTTGTGGATCGCGTCAGCAAGACACAACTTCAAGTGAGTAAAAATTCAGATTGAATAATTTGGCGGTTAAAGGGTTTATCTTTCAAATTGTACACATATAATATTTTTCTATTCACTGAAAGTTGTAGGCCGCGGTTGACAAATGATGTCATTAAAAGATCGAGATACAAAGGTATAAATAATAATATAATAATAACAAATAATAATAATTACACAATTACACGGGTACGTTTACATCAGAACAAGATAAATTTAGACCGAAATTCAAAAGTTTGAATATTAAAAAATAATACACAATTATACGAGCTCAAAATACAAAAGTTAAAATAATAGAAATACTAATAATAATAATTACACAATTACATGAGTACATTCACATCAAAACAAAATTCGTTTATTCTATTTTGACATAATTCGATCTACGGGGATTCTACGGCAACGCCCAAATGTGAGGAAATGATGATCAAACAAATCATACAAAATAGTGAAAATGTGGTAAAATATACGTTGTTCTCGCTACTTATACGTTACCTGGATAAGTTTTAATTAGTTCTTGTGTTTGAATACTATATATTTTCAGGGAGCTGGGACCTGAATCATATATACAGACATTACGTCCATTGGCAGAGAAAGCCAAGGCAGAATATTCACAGTTCTCATCTCCAACCTTCATGATTACTTGGTAGTCTTCCAGGTTCACCACAACTGCTGTTGTTGGGGAAATAATCCCAATATTATGTTCACTGCCTGCAAACAACACAACTCATATATCCGTTTATAGTGGCATGAAAATGTCATCGTCAGTTTATGAGTGGTGGTATTATAATGCTACTAATCTGTATCAACCATACAACCTAATTGAACATTTTGAAATTTGGTTAATTGGAGTAGGCTACAAAAAGCCGCGTAGCCTACTCGAATTGAAAATATTACCTTTAATAAATTAAAAATAAACAAACAATATACAGAATTTGTAACGATTAACCACTAGAGCTGTAAGGGATTCAATTAAAAATTTCAGTCACTTATGAGTTATTCATTTAGTGTTTGTTCACCCAAAAAGTGACATCTATTTAAATGATGCTGAAAATACATTGCATTGTATCGCAGCATATGCTCAAACCCGAATACCTTATTTCAGTTTATTTATTGTGCCTGCAAACACAAATAAAACATAGCCAATACGTATCTGTACCTTTTCTAGAAGTACCCGCATACATTTACCGCTAGATAAAAGTGATTTGGGAAAATACTTTCTGAAGAACTATGCTGACCTTTCAAGTCTATTATTTTATGATCATCTACAATATTCTTCATCGTAATCCTTTCTGCCGTTTGTGAATTATAAACAGATAGAGCCTTTCCAAATCCTACAGCTATGAGTTGACTGTCTTTGCCACACGAGTCTAGATACAGATCATCAGGTCCTGGTTGGTACGTGGTGTAATCAGGTTTTATCCTGTGTAGAATCTGAAAGCTTTCCACATCCACCAGAAGTAACACACGTGGATTCTCCATCGAGCTCACATCACTGTAACAATACAGACACAATACACACCGAATACACACATACAGATATAGATTTTTGACACCAATACAAGTCATTACCTACTTCTTTGTACTTAAATATCTATGGACCAATTCATTTTTCATATAACGAGCATAGCATTTGCATTGGTATTTGCTCTGATACAATTACTTACATACATACTATTATTTCCTGAAATGTCAACATTCCGTTAGCGTATTGGTGATGCGCACTTTTTGTGCAGTATGGGTAATACGGTACTCGTCTAATGTATATTGTCTTCGACTAAAGGCTCACACCTTATTCATTGAACGAGTGGTGTATTTACCCACAACGTCTTATCGTCCCCTTCGATATGAAAAGTGTTTCCGCCACTTTGTAAAGTGGCAGATACACACTTTTATATCCAAGGGGACGTTATATTAAATGTAAAGGGCTACACACCCCGGGCTAGCTCCCACATCTCCTTCTATGGAGGTCACAGCTATGGTTTCGTTACAGCACAGACATAGACCATCTAGAAATCTCCCCAGAGTAACTCTTCTTAATTGACGACCATCAGATAAATCCCATAGTCTGAGGTCACCTATTTCGTCATCTGTACCACCTGTTAAAATAACGAACCAAGAAATTTTTTTATAAATTAAGCAACACGCAAGCAAGCAATTAAACAAACAAACAAACAAACAAACAAACAAACAAACAAACAAACAAACAAACAAACAAACAAACAAACAAACAAACAAACAAACAAACAAACAAACAAACAAACAAACAAACAAACAAACAAACAAACAAACAAACAAACAAACAAACAAACAAACAAACAAACAAACAGACAGACAGACAAACAAACAAACAAACAAACAAACAAACAAACACAAAAACAAACAAACACACAAACCAAAAACAACAAACAGCCAGGAAATCATATACTCACAAGTCAGAGCTTGAAATTTTGAAGACATCAAAACAAAGCCTTTGATATAATTCTCCACTTTGAATTTGATGGACATTTGTCCTGAAGGTGCAATCATTACTCTTGTCTCTGGCAGGATACAAGGTATAGGAGGGTTCCTACACGATGATATAAGTTTGTCGTATCCCTTAGTAACACAAAAATACATTTTAATAGAGGACTCCATATGTATCTGCAACATAATGAAAACAATTTTAATCCTTACAGCGCGGGGAGCGTTTTTATACGTCAGAAGCTGACGTCTGATTCTGACGTATAAAGACGGTTCCCGGACTGAAATAATTAAAAAATTATATTCGTTGTAGATCCATAGCATAGGTTCACCATTCAAATGAACCGGAAAGAGCTAACCCTTACAGCGCTGAAATATTTGTGCTTAAAGCATGGAGACTAAAGGGGTTTTTCAATTTGAAATCAATGTCTCAGCTAGCTCTTTCCGGTTAATTTGAATACCTAAGCTATCGGTCTACGGCCATTATAAATATTGTAATTATTTCAGTGCGGGGACCGTCTTTATACGTCAGAATCTGCGTATAAAGACGGTCCCCGCGCTGGAAGGGTTGAGCCCAGGTCACGTATGTCGACGATAGTGGTTTGTACATATGTAAAATTTGTTAGAAGTGGAAAACGTCCTATGTCCAAGGAACTGATATTCGCCACTTATGTTCACAAATCCGTATAATTTTCACTCGCTTGAAGTTGCAGATCGCGGCAGCGAGACACAACATCAAGTCGGTGAAAATTTAAATAATTAAACAGCTGAAATATTAAACAAAACTAATAAAATTTATGTAAAACACTGTTATCGATCTACCGTATACATAGCTCAAATTCATAGCCATTAAGAATCTGAATCTCAATATTTAGAAGAAGTAACATTTTATTTATTTTCAATTTAGGAGCAAAGTTAATCACTAACTTGTTTAATCCTGCCAACAATCTGAGCAGGAAGTTGATCTGGATCTTGTTCCAGCATCTCGTGTGCCAACAACAACGTCTCCTGTAGCAGCTTAACATCAGTATCATCTGGGTAATACTTAGTGGTCAACAGAAAGTCATCTAAAACATCCCTAAAACACACGTACACTCAATTAACCCATTATCATGCTCACATTGTCGTTTTTAATCTGTTTTATTAGTCGACCGAATCATTGTTATTAGAAATGAAATGTGTGTCTAAACATCAAGATTTGCAAATATTAGTTCTCAAATTAAACAAATATGAGTACTTTTTTCATTATGATTTGCACGCAAGTAGTTTATTGGTAATATTCTTAATAGTAAAACAATTGAATTGAAATAATGTATTAACTCAACAGCTACGACAAACTGTTACTAGTTTATCAAATCAATTTTGCTGATTGAAGTTCGCTTGAAAACGCATAGTGCAATAGTTGATTTGTTCAAAAATACAATAAATATACCATGTATGATTAAATTTTATTATAGGTGCATAATCACGTATTTTTATATTTCGTTATGTGAAGTATATAACTTCACTGAGCGTGTTAAAAACAATGCCTCTTGCATAGAGTAATTGTACGTTAAGCCATGCTTTTTCAAATCTATTAAATGTATGTGTGGACTCATTATGCATTTTACTTACCTGTAAGATGTGGCTTTAAGTTTCGTCAGCAGCCATTCCAGATTATAAAGAACCTCGTCTTTCAGGTCTTCAATTCGTCCAGGCTTTATAAGATTCCGTGGTAGTTCCATAAGTTTACGTAAATTATACACAGATCCGTATTTGAGTGGTTGGAGAGAGACCAGCCTGTCGTCCTCATTCTCTTTACCATCGCTGTCTGTGTAGGGCTTCTTCACATCTGCATTATGTAATTGTTCATTGGGTTATTATTGTGTTCTAATTCGCCCATTATATGTTGTGAAATTCGTGAAAATCGACTCATGGTTTGACATTGATGATGGTAAGTAATCAACATAAGCAATATAAACCTGTAATAATATATTTTTTTTTCAATTGACACACAAAAATGTAAGAGTAAGAAGTATGAGTGGATTAATATAATACATTATCTTTATCATGTGTCTTATTATCTGTTAAAATATGGTCTTTTGGATAAAGTAATGCACTGTATATTTATGTATCATATCATAAAAACTTAAAACATATATATTTTTCGCAATTGGTATCTGCTAAATTTTATTAAAAAATTCAGGTGAAATGCACAAGTAAAATATATTGGCTAAATATGGTTACCTGCCCATCTGCCCAGAAAATAATCTGCCATGGCTGAGTGTAGGTTGATGAGTTGTTTTTCATCAGCACAATATCTCTCCTCAGCTACTTCTATGAACTGTCTGTGATACCAGTAAGACACCGTAACACCATCTGCACCTCGTGAAACTATAGGAAATAAGGAAAGTACACCGCATAACTTGATCAGTCTTAAGACTCATCTAGTCAAAGAGGATACATTTCAGATTTGGCAAAACATTGTATTTTGGCAAAACATAGACATTTGAGCACATAATATTCCCAATTCGATGAAGTAGTTTTATCTAGATACTTTTCCAGTTCCCAGGTCAGCTTTACCTTACCAACTTTACCTTACCAAGATACTATTCCAGGTCACTCAGCGTTACCTTACCCAGATACTGTTCCAGGTGAGCTTTAACTCGTACCAGGAGTAATGGAGTACTTACCTATATACTGTTCCAGGTCAGCTTTGACTCACACTAGGAGTAATGGAGCACTTACCCAGATAATAGTCCAGATCAGTCTTAATTTACATGTATACTTTTCTATGTAGGCATTAACTTACCTAGATACTGTTCCAGGTCCGCTTTGACTCGCACCAGGAGTAATGGAGGTAGACGTCTCACTGGAGGTTCCCAGTACTGATACACGTCGTTAAGAACCTCCTCATCACAAGATAATATGTCTTCTAACTCTGTATCTGTCAGACCACTACGACCTGAGTCAAACACACAAAAACAGTGTCTTTAACCCTTGTGCTGGTAGAACCGTATATATACGGCTTCAAACAAGTTTCAGACCAAATAAAATGCCACCGAAATCCACAAAATGGTTTGTGATAGATGTTAAATTCTGCAGAGGGCTGTTTTTTTATAAATGGACATATTTTTCGTCACTTGAAGCTGGAATTTGCGTTAGCAATTCCAGCTTCAAATGACTTAAAAATAGAAACAAACAATTCAGCAGAGTAAGAGATAAAGTGATCCTATAGCATGCTGATATGATAGAATATTGTCCATGCGAAACATCTAACTCAATGATAAACACTTAATTAGAAAACATTGTTGAAGCCAAATTCATAGTCAATTAGTACATTTTTTACGAAAAATATAAAGAAAGCATGACTTTAGAAATTCTATTATTTCAGCACCTGCTATAATATATCCCTTGACCAATGTCTATATATAAAGATTTATCAAATTAATCGTTTTAATAGAATATATGACACATCAAATAATAACACCTTTAACATATTCATTATATAAAGTAAATGGACTATGTTTATTTATACACAGGATTATTTTTTCGTAATATCAATGTATTATAGACATAATACTGACTGCTAGTGATGTATCCTAGGATTTTAGACACCAGTATTTTTCCATGTTGCATTTCCAATCTTTCTAACAAAGCAATAATCATCAATTTCACAGACGACTGTACCGTGGTATCTTCCACGTCAGAATAAGAGTTCCATCTGAAAAGTAATTTAAAAGTAAAAAAACGAATAGTGCTTTGACCCTTAAAATGCTAAGTGCGACTATAGTCGTTTTTAATCGGTTTTATTTAGCCTTTTAAATCGCAGTTATTGGGGACGAAATGTGTGTTTAAACATCAAGATATGTGTATTTGCAAATGCTTGGTCTCAAATTAAACAAATATGAGTTATTTTCACCCTCTTGGAGTTGTGGGTCGCGGTAGCGAGACACAACTTCAAGAGGGTGAAAATTTTTTTTTTTCAATTTAGCAGTTTAGGGGTTAAAATATAATAATTTAATTATGATAAAATAGCAAAGATTACACAATCTAATGATTTTTATCATTTTTATATCACTTATAATTAACACATACCGCGCAGCTTCATCAATACATAGTTTAAGGTAGAGAGGAGATGGACAATTGATGACTGCTTTGGTAATTATATCATGCTGTTTTATAGTCAGAGAGCGATCAACAGATGCAAGAAGGCTATTCAACATGCCAGGGACGTCTTTCCCATCCAGTCTGGCAACCTCGAGGAACTGCTGCTTAGATGTACCCTTTAACATAGCCTGTGACAGAGTAACGTACACATAATCATAATCAGCAAAGTTCCCATTTAAAATCGTACCAACACCAACTGTTAATTTCACATTTTTATAGACGTGTTGTTATTAGGCATACATTCCATATGTCTTTCTAACTAGATTAACAACTTATATATTTTAAAAAATATTTTAGGCTGTTGGCCACATGTTGTGTTTTGGTGACAACTGTTTTTCTTGTTGGTGGTTTACTTCTCCAATTTAGGCCTACCAAATATGAGTATTTTTACACAGTTGAATTTATTGGTCGCGGTAACGATACATACCCATCAAACACGAGACGTAGACCCAATGTTGGGTTATTGTTGGTCCACCGTCTTCGACGCGAGCCCATCATTAACCCTGTATTGGGTCAATGTCTGGTGTTTGCTGGGTAAGTACAAGTGATTAAAATGTAATCATGTTAAAAATTATACTTGTAGCGCTAGTTTACCTTTAACTTTGGAAGGTACATGTATTTCTGGTCAGGTAGAGTAGACACCACCACCTTGACGTATGGCGGGAGATGTGTAGGAAGCCATTCCATTTCACTAACGTCATCTTCATTGTCCATTTGATCTAATGAGTCCAGAAAAACGGTCAATGGACAACTTCCTGTTGCATTGGAGAGAGCCTTGGAGAACAAAGTCACTAAAGATGCTGTATCCTGTTAAACATATGTTATCTACATAAACAAATTGTTCTATGGGAAGCTGATTTTAAAACTTTTGAAACTGTTTGAACGTCAAGCACTACTGTAATAGTTCTTAATCGTTTTTAAGTTGTAACTTGTCTGTCAACATGATTTTAAAAATGACCTAGAAATAATTTGAAATTATACGCAATTATGCAAGTTATTTACATTGGTTTTGCGTACTCACACAACTACGCTATCAATTCATTAAAGTTCAATATTGGGGAACGAAATATTGCTTTTTCAGTTATATGCATCAAGTTTGGAGAGTATTTCAAATTCGCGGAGATTTGAATACTCATTTCTTTCGCATTCTTTCGACATTCTGACGTCTAAAGTCAGAGACATTTGTGAAGATTATGGGACCTGAGACTTGTAGTGCCATGTACCCGTCTCAAATCTTATGAGGACAGAGCATTCTCAGTAACTGCTCCAAGTTTATGGAATTCACTCCCCCAGTATATGAGAACAATGTTATCAATGTCCACATTTAAGAATGTGCTAAAAACATATATTTGTTAAATTGCATTTGTCGATGTTTAGTTTTTAATCAATATACATACATGAAATGTGTAGCGCCTGTGATTGTCTGACAGATACATGGCGCTATAAAAATAATTTATTATTATTATCATTATTATTCATTTCAAATTAAAAATAGCCCGTTGGTCTCCGTAGTCTATAAAAATTATTTCGTAGATTTAAGCATGTTAAGAGATGAGGGTTAAATTGCCAATCAACATTCGTCATTTAGTGGTGTTGATAATTACAAATTTATGCTTATATTATGGTTGAGCTGCTTTAACTGAAAAGTGTCTTTTTTTCACAAATGGATATATTTTTCTTCAGTTGAAGCTGATAATTGTGATATCAATTACAGCTGTAAACATGGTAAATGAATAATAAATAGAAAAAAATGAACAAGATAATGGCAAGCTGGATTATGGTTATTGTATGTGTTTGACATTTTGTGTGAGAGATGCTAAGATCACATAATTTCACCCTTGGAATAATAGATCTGATTTTGTAAGCCTGGTGAATTTGCTGTATGACACTTCTTAGCAGCTGATTCAGAGTTGAACTGTCCCTGGTAGTTCCCAAAAACCTGTATGATACAAAAATAAAAGTAAGCAATTGTCAATCAATAATAAATCAATCAATCGATCGATTCATCGATAAAACAATCAATCAATCAATCGAAAATGCCTGGTGCCGCACCTGACTCATCATTAAAGCAGAGCTCAGAGGCGGAATCCTACATTATGTTGTAACATTATATATTTAAATATAAACATGATAATGAATCTCAGGGTAATATTTTACTTGTGAGAGAATACATGTATATGACCAGTTTAGGCATTTTATTCAAAACTCAGCATGTGATATTATTTATTATCCACCTATTTGAAACTATGATTATTTATTGTATTTATTTTATTTCAGCATGCACGCTACCTCAACACAGCGATGCCTTTGTCATTCATCCATTTTCTGGTTTTCATGGCTGCCATGGCAACAACAGATGTCTTACCACTTCCAGAGGTGCCGTGAACAACATATGGCTGGTCATTCCCGCCCTCAATGTACCCCTGTAACTTCTATAGTCAACACAAATAAATATGACAATTTTTGTTTACACAGAGATTCTGGTAAATCAAAGCATGTATACATGTAGTAAATGAAATGAAATGAATCGGGCTTTAGGCCACCTTTGTGCACATATAGGCTAAACTGGGCCAGGAGAACCTCCTGAGGATGATGAGATGATTGAGATGACACTGTCCTCCAGACACAGGATTCGAAATTCGAGCCTTGGCGGTCTGAGGCCGAGCACGCTACCTCTCGGTCACGGAGGCTCCCCACAATACTAACTATACATACATGTAGTAGTGAATCAAAATATTATATAGTAGTAAATAGGAAGCCAATATTATAACTCTGGCTCTAAGTGTCACATACTATGATCGTTGTCCCATTCTTAATTATTAGCCCTTCTGTTTGTTTCTATTTTTCATTCATTTTAAGCTGGAATTGCTAACGCAATTTTTAGATTTAAATGACGCAAAATATTAATATTTATCAAGACCAAACATCTCTCCGCGAAATTAAACTATTGTATTAACTAAGCATCCATTTCAAACTCTTGTTTGGATTTCATTGTATTTGGTTTAAATCTTGCTCGAAGCTGCATATCGTCCCCTTGGAGTTAAAAAGTGCTAAACTGCCACTTTACAAAGTGTCAGTTTAGCACCTTCTAACTTCAAGGGGAAGATGTATATATATACAATCTTAGCACCTAGTCATTGTCCACCAAAAAATGTATTCTTTCCATGAGTTACCGACCCAAACGAGTAAACGCAACAGGGATATTTATCATTGTATTACTATTACGCAGACTAGTTACTAATTTACCCCGGGTCTTTATTTTTAACCTATTCTAGTCACACTTGACATAAAAAAGTTCAGTTTGAGCAGAATTCAAACTGTTTTGATAAAAAATAATTAGTAATTACCATGTATTAATGTATATACCAATTCTCTAATGATAGGTTCAATGTGTTACACGTCTCTAATACCAGTGCTAATACAGTATTATAAGAATGAGAAATACACTGTGTGATTGTGCTGATTATGTCGATATTAATTATTAGCAACAAAAATCCAAACATAAATACAATTCTAAAAACCGTACCGACGAAGAAAAAAATCGTGTGACCTTAACCCTTCCTTATACTGCTTAATTGTTTGCTTCCATGTTATCTGGATTCGAAGCTCGAATTGCTAACGCAATCTCCAGCTTCGAATGACGAGAAATATTTATATTTATGAAAAAACATCTCCAATATTGAATTATTGCATTAAGTGAGCAATAGAGCAAGAGAGTAATATTTCTATTGATCTAAAACATGTTTGAAATCGTAAATATACGGTTCCAGCAGTACAAGGGTTAAACAGATTATAAACGGTAATCTAGGATTGTCTTACCACCAACAGAGGCTCTCTGCCGTAGAACGTCTTACATTTATTTTGGCAGAACACAGTATGCTGTAGTATTTCCTGATGCACAGATTGACTAGGATCGGCTGTACGTGTCCGACGTTCTTTAATCCCGTCATTTATCATGGAAATCAAGTGATTCTCAAAGTCCTTACACATCTTTTCTATGTACTGTTGGTGATCCGGTTGTCCCAGTGGGTCAATCCCTTAGTAGAACATAATTGTGATATTATTATTGAATATTGTATTATTACCATTCAAACACTGATATTCGTTTGTACTTGAATTTCACAAAACCAAGACAGTAATTTTGAGTGACTTGAAGTTGTGGATCGCGGTACCGAGGCGCAACTTCAAGTGACTGAAATTTAAAATGCATAGCCTAGAGCTCTAGGGGTTAAAATTGAGTAGTTATCACTGCTCTTAACCTTTCTGCTGCTGGAACGGTTATAGACGGTTTAAAGTATGTTAGATCAATAGAAACACTAAATTTGATCAAGTAGTTTTTCGTAGATGCTTAGTTAATCCAATATTTCAATATTGGATATGTCTATTTCTCCTTCAATTTAAATATTTTTCATCATTTGAAGCTGGAAATTGCGTAAGCAATTCCAGCTTCAAATGAATGAAAAATAGAAGCAAACAATTCAGCAGGACAAGGGTTAATAAATAAAAGAGAAGCCTACAACACCGCTACATATTAGGTAACTCTTATATGTTTTATTTTATTATACTGTGTGTTCTCTGCACAACGACACACATGTGTCGCATGTGTATACATGTTCAAGGAATATTTCATGTAAATATAAAATTATAATACTTGATTTTTATAATTGTTGTCTATATTGCATATATTAAAATAATATTGGTGACATGAGACTATTACCATTTTCCCAGACCACATTGTAGGAGATGACTCGATGTGGGGACAGACATTCTGTCACCTTGGTTTCCTTCAGAGTCTCAAGTAGAGTGTATGCTTCATTTGAGCCGTCTGAAAAAATATGAAAAGAAAATATCTAAGTGTATATCAGCTGTAGCCTTATAATTGAACACTTGACATCAGTATGCGTCATATTCTAACGTCTAAAGACGGTCCCGGCACTGAAAGAATTAAGATATTTCTAATGGCCGTAGACCCATAACATAGGTATTCAAATAAAACACAAAGAGCTGAATAAGATATTTATGATGATTTGAAAATACCCTTTGCTCATCATGATTTATACAATAAGTTGTGTCTCGCTACTACGGCCTATATCCTCCAGTGGATACACCATATTTTTAAATGTTATATTTCGTTCTGAGATGTTATATTTTCATAGACTGAATGCTTAAATCACACTTAACCTGTTAACCATGTTAACTCATACTTAAACTCTTAGGCCTACTTAAGTTACGAATGACATCATGTTAAAAATGACAATGGTAGCAACCGACACCCGAATGGCTGCAATAATACGCATGCATACTATTAGGAGCCATATATAAACCCTTTAACCACCGGTCCCGAATAAATTAAGTTTTTCATTTTTTATTTTTAGCACATTAATTACCACGTTTTATACATGTTAAAGATAAAAAGTGACATTAATCAGCAATATTTGAAAAGAGTTATCCTCCATTTTCTCAAATCTGAATAATTTTTACTCACTTAAAGTTGTGGATCGCGTCAGCGAGACGCAACTTCAAGTGGATGAAAATCACAATTGAATAATTTGGCGGTGTAAGTGTTAACTAATTCACTAAGCAGTGTAGTTTCAAAGTGTACCTATATAGCTAGCGGCTATTTTGTTATCCTTCACGTCTGGTATGTTATGTATGTTCCTTTTGAACCACACACATTGTTTATTTGGTTTTTCTGCTTGAAGTATTCCATTCTCTATCTCTGTCTCTGTAACTGTAACATAAAACGTAGGACACGAGTAAATGTAAGATATGTGATTATCTCAATCATATAATTGTATGGGAATAGTAACTTTATCGGGCTATTTCATTGGTTTTCGTAGCCTCTATAATGCAAGTAAACTAAATAAAAAAGTCATATTTAATTAATATTTGTTTGTATTATTTAATTAAATTCTTCATATTTAATTATTTGTTTGTATTATATAATTGAATGAGAATAATCTATCGTTGCCATACCTCATATTGAGTTAATATTTGTTTGTATTATTTAATTACATCCTTCATATTTAATTATTTGTTCGTATTATATAATTGAATGAGAATAATCTATCGTTGCCATACCTCTTCTTCTGGTTAAGATCTTCTAACTTTTACAGTACAGTTTATTGTTTTACTGTGTAAACCAACCTAATAACTACATTTATACATTTTACCAAATTAGCATTAAACCTCTGTAAAGGAACGAATACTGTGTAGTGAATTATTTCACCATCGTCTAAGAAGGCTTAAAATCGAATTTTAATGCTTTAACATAATGTACTGCCATTGAAAAGCATCAATTAGTAATTTCTGACTTGTAAGTAAGCAGTTACTAACCTGATACAGTATATTTCAGTTGTTCCTCCTCGTCCAATGCTTCCTTTGCTGCCTCTGTCAGAATCTGTTTTATCTGGTCAAACTGCTGCCACCAGGCTGTTTTGGCCGCATCTTGGGCTTTTTTATTTTTTACATTAACATAATTTGGTAAATTGACGCTGATTGGAAGGAGAACCCGCGAAACAGGTACAGCATTATCATCCCTCATGTACCATCTGATAAAGAAACACGGGACGGTATGCAGGATGATATTATATTATCTCATACGTTGCTTTTACTACGATACGTATAGTGATAGCATCCCACTTTGCATACTATCTTACATCAAAACAAAAATGTGTTAAACCAGTTTCCGTTAGAAATTCGTATGAATAAATGCTCATTTTATACTTCAGATCAGCAGTAAACATGCGTTCATAAACAAACAATTCATTATAGCTGATTATGAATACATTTTGTATATTTACCATATAACTTTAATTCGTTTTCTGGCACTTTAAATTGTTAAGGACGTTTACAATGTACATTATTCAATATTTACACGGAGAATATCTCTAAGCCCATGCAGCTATTTTTTATCATCATTCAGTGCTGGCCCCTGGTGATTGACTTAATTATCAGCAATATTACTGGCTGAATCAGTAGCACCCGAGTATCTGTTGTTGACATTTAGCCCGCACAGGTCCGAATATATGTTGATGTGACGTCAGTGGCGATGTCATCTGCGCTGCATGACGCCCGGTGACGTCGGCATCAACGGCACCCGAATTCGTTTAAATGTGGCTGATATTGCGGCATCACTCTGTGCCAACCATACATAGTACGACCCCCTTTTTCGCAGTGTGTTATAAGCCAGTTGCAGCTAGAAATTCGTGCATTTTTTGTGACGTGGCCTTCCCAACGATGCCGTATGCATTTTTTGTACTAATGTCAATCTGAAACTAGCGACACAATCAGTCCAAAAATCATCAAAAATCATCATTTTTTATTTTGGCTCCTTAATATGTCAATAATATGTCAACATTTCCATATTTTTTTCTTGTGGCAACATTACAAGTGTATAAAAAAAACCGTGTATTAGTTATTCCTGTATTTCTTGTTTTGGACATGCATGTCTGAATTAAATATCGTCCTTATTTCTATGTAACTGGTAAATGGGCGACCCAAAATGTAAAAAGAAACTAGTCTATGGACATGTTGACTTAATATGTATATATCAAGGTGCCAAAATAAAAATGATGATTTTGGCCTGATTGTGTCACTTTAACAACAATCATGACAATATGTGGTTAATATAATTGTATCATACATTTCTTGGGACAAGTATGTTATTCTACCCCTAACCAATGAAAGAGTGACTCTGCCTATCACATGACTAGATCAGCCAATCACTGCCGTAATTCAGTTGTTATTTTAATTAAGGGGTAGAATACCATACTTTGGCCCATTTCTTCAGATATCACCTTACCATTGTCCGATAATGACTCACTTTGTCAGAATTTTTGTATCTTCATCTACTTTTACAGCGGACAATAGTTTGTCAAATTCGTCAGCCAAGATCACACGTGGTGGGGGGCGATACCCATACTTGTGTGAAAGAAATGTCTGCAAGAAATACAGGAATGCACATCAGTCGACATGACCCAAATATTAAAAAGTATAATGTATTTGAACAAAAATGGAAATAAGAAGAGGAAATGGGGAGAATGATAAGATTTCATAATTGTGAATTATAATTGGAGGGTGTGCTCCTCTTTTTAGGGAGAGAGTTGAGCTCCTGTATTAACACAATGATGCCCGTCGATAAGCTGAGTTTGAATCATTCAATCACTCAATCACTCACTCACTCACTCACTCACTCACTCACTCACTCACTCACTCACTCACTCACTCACTCACTCACTCACTCACTCACTCACTCACTCACTCACTCACTCACTCACTCACTCACTCACTCACTCACTCACTCACTCAATCAATCAATCAATCAATCAATCAATCAATCAATCAATCAATCAATCAATCAATCAATCAATCAATCAATCAATCAATCAATCAATCAATCAATCAATCAATCAATCAATCAATCAATCAATCAATCAATCAATCCGGAAAACGTTGACCCGATGTAGCATCGACCCTTCGCGGGGACCGTCGTTAATACGTCAGAATCTGACGTTTGTAGATGTCAGATTTTGACTTATAAAGACGGGCCCCCGTACTGAAAGAATTAAAATATTCCTAATGGCAGTAGATCCATAACATACGTATTCAAATGAAGCAGAAAAAGCTAACGAAGACAGTTATGATGATCTCAAATTGAAAAAAACCCTTTGGTTTCCATGGTTTATACATAAATATTTGAGCGTTGTAAGGGTTAATGTTGGGCCGGTAGCGTAGACGGTGGACCGGTTGTAAGTATATCATAGGATTGATGTCTCGAATGTGCTGTATAACCCTAACCCTTAAAGCACTGAAATATTTTTATGGAAGCAATAGAGAAACGAGTTTTTTTTACGATTTAAAATTATGATAAATGGTTTGAATCTCTTTCCGTTTCAATTGAATACATATGTAGTGGTTCTACGGCCACTGATCTCTATATAAAGTCACTACATCATGATCAAGCCTGAGCCTTTACATTAAAGGGAGGGTGTTAAGGTTTTAAAATATAGTTTTGGCCATTATTTTGGCTTAATTATACTATTCAAAGTACATCCCAAAATAAATCATCATTAAATTTTTAATATATGCCACGAAAAAGTGCATTTTAAGTAGGCCAAATGGATCTCATATTGAGGGTCATAAAAAACGCTCCCACTATCAGCAGCTGCCGTGTGACGTCACACGGTGAATTCGTATGCCTACAGCAGTCCACTTGCACTGATCCTATAGTGATCCCGCAGTCATTACCCAGTTGTACTGCGTCTTGTTCATGGATTGTCCTACAAAGTTTTAATATCATCTTTGTTTAAATTGTTATCATGCCAAAACGTTGCGTCTCCGGTTTGTGTAACAATACAAATGAAGATGTTACAGCACTAATACATGGCCAAAAGATTCCCAAATCGCACGCAAGTGGGATCGTTTTGTGAAACTCGACAGAGATAACTGGAAGCATGGTAATCCCGCATATGTTCTGTGTGGTGTTCACTTCAGACAACCTAATGATTTCATATCTTATGGTCAGTGGAGACATAAATTCAGTTTTCACTCCCGGCCTACCCAGGGTAAATGTCCCAGAATATATCTAGATCAAACGTCTAGTTCTAACCGTTAGGCCTACTGCTACCAGGCCTAATGATGACGATGATGACTTCAACACCCCCATAACCACTTATTACTACCAGAACGCATAGCAATCACGACTGTTTTCAATTTCAGCTACTTAACTTTTATACACGTAGAATTGTGGTTCACACCTGTGATACCAGATTGCATTATTCAGATACATTATTATTTAAATGATAATTTTTTGAATAAAACTGTTCATGAAAACTCAGCCCCACGGGGAACAAAAAAAATTCATATTAGGTCATACTGACCGACCCAGGGTTGTCACCAAAAATTAGTAAGACTAGCCAAACGGCGCTGAAAACAAAATTAATATGTTTATTTACAATATTTCAAACTTTCGCCTGATCAAAGTCAATAACAGCGCCGTTGGGGTTAAATTCCATAATTTTTAGAATTATTTTGTAAATAATTCAATGAATAAATACGACCGAACTTCCCATAACTTTGTTCTGAGACGTCGAACGCAGATGGTTTAACCATCAACATGCTACACTTTTTAATGAGAAAAGGAAAATTCCTGTGACGTATCGACATAAACCAGGGAACTGCCATGATGACATCGCCTACCCAGCAAACACAAAACATTTGTAGACCTATAACACTTGTACAATGCTGGAACAACGTCGGAGACGTTGGGCCAGAGTTGTACAAATATTATACAAATGTTTTGTGTTTGCTGGGTAACCACATTGGTCCAGCATTGGCGGTGATGGGAATTTAGACAAATTTGTTGTGTCCGAGCCGTTACGCTTCGCAACTCGCATCAGATCCGGCGAAAGGGGGGCATGGGGTCATTAGCATTTATGGCAGGGCGGTTAACAAGGATGCGCGTTGTTTGAATACAATGTCGATCTTTGATGGAAGTGAAGAGAGAAATTCTCAAATTCGACGTTTTCGAAGCAGACCTTCTTTCTGATTCTATTTTCCTTGGTTTAACTTTCGTTAATAGGCTACCAAATATCATCAAAATCGTTTGAGAATTTTGACTGAGTCAGAGTGAGTTGACGGGGGAGTTCACAGGCTCACTATTCTCTGAGAAATCGGATAAATCTCCATCGCTAGTTGTAGCCATTTTGACGGAGACCTCTTCATGACTTCAACGTGTGACGTGCCAGGCTGTTCGGTAGTTTCCGTGACCGTTACAGAATCCGAAGTGACTTCGGCTCGAAAAATCTAACAAAAACATTTTTTTTTACCAATAATAAAAAAAATTAAGTAAAAATTAAATTAGCTGTTTTAATTATTAGGATATGTTCCATTTATTGATGCTCACCCAACCTTAACCTTAACACCCTCCCTTTAATACGACATCGTTGGGAAGTAAAGATGCGCTGATCTTAGTACAAGTCTAATCAAGCCTAAGCCTTTGGGCTGCAAATATAAAAGTATGTTTGCGCATAAAAAACAATCAGACAGACTCATATGTTTCCTGACGTTGTTATAATCTAAAAGACATTATATGCAACATAATTACCACAAAGTTTGGACCTGTTGACAGTTTTTGGCATGCGGTCAGTTCCCTCAGACAGAGCTCTGTAGTCATGTGATCATTTGTCGCCTCATCACGTATCCCCCACCTCATGTCAACAACCTAGATATAAAACATTGCATGTCTACAACCTAGATATAAAACATCTCATGTCTACAACCTAGATATAAAACATTGTATGTCCAAAACCTAGATAAAGAACATTGTATGTCCACAACCTAGATGTAAAACATTATATGTTTACAACCTAGATATAAAACATTTCATGTCTACAACCTAGATATAAAGCATTGTATATCTACAACCTTGATATAAAACATTGAATGTCTACAACCTAGATATATAAAACATTATATATATTCAACCTAGATATAAAAAATGTATATCTACAACCTAGATATAAACATTGTGTATCGACAACTTACATAGAATACATTGTATATCTACAATCTAGATATAAAACATTGTATATCTTCAACCTAGATATAAAATATTGTATGTCTACATCCTAGATATATAAAACATTGTGTATATTCAACCTAGATATAAAACATTGTATATCTACAGCTTGTATAGAAAGCATCGTATGTCTACAACCTGAATAAAGAACATTGTATATTTTCAACCTACATATAAAACATTGTATATCTACAACCTAGATATAAAACATTGTATATCTACAACCTAGATATAAAACATTGCATATCCACAACTTAGATATAAAACACTGTATATCTACAACCTAGATATAAAACATTGTATATCTTCAACCTAGATATAAACATTGTATATCTAAAACCTAGATATAAAACATTGTATATCTACAACTTAGATATAAGACATTGTATATATATACGGCTTAGATATAAAACGTTGTATATCTTCAACTTGAATATAAATCATCGTATGTCTAGAACCTGAATATAAAACATCGGGTCCAAGTATGGTATTCAACCCCCTTATTAAAAAAAACTGAATGTCGGCAACCTAGATATAAAACATTGTATGTATACAACCTTAATATAAAACATCATCTTTGCTGTGTAAGTGTGATGCTTTGTAATGTAGGGACGCTAATTTGTAAATGGTATAATAATTGCATGAGCATATCGGCCAATCAACAGACTCATCAAAAGGTAAACAAGGTATTGCTGAGCGCATATACTGAATTTAAAAAAAAACTATCAAATTGGATAGGCTAAGTAAATATTGCATTATTTCTCACTTGAAATTCATAGCCCTGTGTTTGGCAGTATGTTCTCAACACAGGGTATACTTTCTTCATCAATGCGTTTCTCTCATGCTCGGTATCTAGAATATGTAGAATGATGAACTCGTGTGAGAAACAAAATGCTGGTTATACATTACTTTTTCAATTATCGGTGTGTCAGTAGATGAGCATTTGATGGAAACATATCATGTAGATTTGTATTTGTTACAATCCAAAGCTTAAAATATATCAAATATCATATGGCTTCAATTATCAAATACTGTGATCAACCGATTTGTGCTAATTAGCCAGAACATGCTTCAGCTCATTAAAGTAACACTGTTTCACCCGTTTCGCTTTTAGTGTACATACAAATATATAGGATTTGAAAATCTTACTAATCACAGCCTAAAATTTGCCGTTTTCATAATATAATTATATCAAAAATATAAATAAATAAAATATAAAAATAGCATAACTGTGTATTAGGTAAGTTATATTATTTCGAAACTCTTGTAAAATAAACAAATAATTGAAAATAAAATCACAAAATGTGGTGTAATGTCAATTGTAAAGTAGTTTTTGTTAATATCCACAGTTAAATTAGCAGCCTGAACTATTTTTTTACTTCTTTGTACTCGCCTGTAAATGTACTGCTAGTGAAAATGCGGACTATCCTGTCATAGTTAGGACAGTGGATGTCCAGATGTCCAGATACCAAACTCATGGTCCAGTCATCAAGGTCTATCTCAGTTACATCTAATGCCTTCTTCTTCCATTTCCTCAGAGACTTGCTTGCTGCTTGGGTTTTCACAATTGCAAGTTGTGCTGTCTTTGTTTCACTGCAATTCATATGAATCATATGGTTTGTCTACGTTATCTACGAATAGTGAAGCCAAATTAACCCTTAAAGTGCTGCATGCAGTCGAAAAATTTAAACTTCTATAGCGCCTAAATCATCAGCGGTCCAAGCTCAGAGGCGTGCATATCCTTAGCGTGATCATGTGTAATAATCCAGGCCAACAGGCCACCAAGGAGCTAGATCAAATAGGTGATATCTAAGTAATTTCCTGGAATGTTAAAATTGAGAAAGCTCTTGACCCAGGCTTAGTCTTTATACGAGGAACAAAAAATATATTTGAGCAAATGCAGAATAATATGCAGGTTGGCCGTCTTTTAGGGGTTGAAAAGTAATAGGTCTAGTTTATATTTTAAAAGGAACGCGAAATTTGCCAGGACGCCAGTAATTCTTTTAGTATAGGAACAGAACGACATTTGTACTCACTTTATTTTTTTTACACATTCGATGATGTGTCTCGCTGCCTCGACCCACAGCATCGAGTGGGTAAAAGAATACTTACATATGTTTAATTTGAATCCAAACAATGATTATTGCTACTATTGCAAATGTAAAGCTAATTTGTAATGCAAATTTTCGGACCATATTATTTTACCCCCGACCAATCGAAGAAGGTACAGCCTGTCACACGACAAGATCGGCCAATCACCGCCGTCATTCATTTTTTATTTAAATTCGGGGTGGGGGGGGGTAGGTAGAATACCAGACTTGGGCCTTTCAATGGGTGAAGCGACCGACAACTCGTTATTTCAAGCTGATGATTTTGAAATGTGGTAGCTGAGACAAACCCACTGAACCTGAAACTTTATTACAAACTCCATGTAAGCCGAATTTATTTGACACTGTACATGTATCATGTTTCATTCATTTGAAGCTGTCATGTTGACCCGATCGTCAGGCTCGATTGACTTATAAATACTTTTATGAAGTAGGAATTTTATATCATAATGAATACATGTCTGCTTTGAAAAATTAACATTTATCAATAATTATCACTTCTTAGATTATTGGTGTAAGAAAGCTTATTAATTTTCCCACTAATTTATCTTATTAAAATTTCCACCTTTACTACTTGACGTTGTGTATCACTACAGCGACCCACAACATCAAGTGGGTAAAAATACTCACATTTATTGAATTTGAGACCAAATATCTATGCTTGAACAATCATTTAATTCCCCAAAACAATGATTTTATCGTAATATTAATATAAGGAGTTAAAAGTGCAGGGCACACTTAGAGAGTATAATAGTCTGGAATCCCGAATCTTACACTCGTGACTTTTTAGAAATCAATTGTTCAGCTCCAATTAGATTATAAAAACAATCATATTATAAAGTACGCATTATATCGTAATTATTTAATGCCTCATTTGACAAATTAACGCTTACATTTGACTAATTACTCTTTAGACACTGACACAGTCAGTCTTGAATCCCGACCCTTCCGCTCCAGACATTTTACAGATAGGCCTATTGGTTGTTCTATTACTATGATATATAGTTTGCACTCCACTGCTTCAATTGTTAGTAAAATATGCTTACGCTCAACACTACAAAGTAGCTGTATACAAGTCAGTCTGCAACAATCTAGTAGAGGTTTATTTGATGTAATATAGCACAGTGTGCCCAGTATCCTGTCATCATTATCATGATTATACTCTGTTTTAGGCTTCGTCCTTCGTTGAACGTACGCCCTGAACAAATAGTTATTTTACGCCACGCACATTATATCTCCCACACAGCTTTGACCTTGAACCTGGGTTGTAACGTATAATATAAGAATTTCTTGGGAGATATTTTTGTGCTGCCATTTGTCTTCTATTCAATATTCATCACAATTTTGGGCTAATGACCTAACATAAGATATAATGATTTCAGTTTGAAAAAAAATCCCTATATTCTCTTGGTGTATATAAAAATATGTCGGCTCTTCAAGGTTTAAATACAATCCTCCGCTCTGATACTAAAATATGTGATTGCATCCACCTGGATTAGCATGCAGCTGACCAATGCTTATAGATACACCTACCTTTCTGTAACGATGGCTGCTTCAGCATGTTTAGTCTTTGAGGATTGGTCTTCGTTTACATTATATCCATCTGTTGACGCAGCACACCCCATCTTATCACTACCATCAACTGACTGAGTGGTGCATTAAAACTTGAAATCTCACCTGGCAATATCTGTCCCACTTCAGACTAAATTATGTCCTAGCAAACGTGAGGCGTTGACCACATGTTGGATTAATGTTGGCCCAAGGTCTTCGATGTGGGCCAACATTTTTACGACATAATTTCAGCGCCTCTTGCTTGCTACGGTACCACTGTAGCACGGCAGACATGAGATATTTTCATAATGGTGGGTTAATGTTGGGTCAGCGTCGTAGACGGTGGGCCAACATTGAGCAATCATTGTGACAATGTATCGAGTTTGTTGTGAGACTGTTGATACTTATGCTGTATATACTTAACACAATTCAGGTTACCAACCATTATAGTTTATTACAAGCGTTTGAGTACCAGTACTAATCATGTTCAAACTTTGCGCAGTGGTTTTCACTGCGAGACGTATATTGGTATCAGCCCATATCGCACTATTGCTGCAGTTTGAAATGCAATGTATGGCGATATGCCTTGTGTGACTTGATAGTATTAGAAAATACCAACGTTGTTCATTTTTCGTGCTATACGGGTGAATACAGAACACGTTCAATGAATAATATGTTCATCTGATTCTTAATCACGTCTATAGCTGTTTTATCACTTTTCATATCAGTTACCAACCAGAAAATTTAGACGAAAATAATCATTAAATTTGCCAGCCGGACATATGTTTTAATTTTTTCAATGTCTATTTTTGATCAAAACACGGTTCTTGAGAGTTATTGCTCTTTCAAGTCATCATGAATTGCGAATAGTTGGTCAGAAATTAAACACATGATGTAGGCCTAGGCCTAATTACGACTATTTTACCCAATTCAAAATATTACGATTTAAGTCAAAATAAATAATTTTCGAGCTGAATGAGATTTAAACATAGGTTTAAAATGGACAATAGTTGGTTTCTCGAAATTTAAGTTGTACAGCGAGGTGGATAACAGTGTTGACTACGTGGTCATCCCATGACAACAGTATGTATATATCCATAGATGAGTGGCTTATAAAACACCTGATTATATGACCCACCATCACCGAACCATTGGCACAGGACACATAGCCTTTATTTATTAGTATTGATATCATTTAAAGGAGTCCAGTTCATCATTATACACATATTATTATGGCTATACCCCATTAAAAATTATCAACTTTAAACAAGGATAATTAAGCGAGCGAGCGAGCGAGCGAGCGAGTGAGTGAGTGAGTGAGTGAGTGAGTGAGTGAGTGAGAGTGAGTGAGTGAGTGAGTGAGTGAGTGAGTGAGTGAGTGAGTGAGTGAGTGAGTGAGTGAGTGAGTGAGTGAGTGAGTGAGTGAGTGAGTGAGTGAGTGAGTGAGTGAGTGAGTGAGTGAGTGAGTGAGTGAGTGAGTGAGTGAGTGAGTGAGTGAGTGAGTGAGTGAGTGAGTGAGTGAGTGAGTGAGTGAGTGAGTGAGTGAGTGAGTGAGTGAGTGAGTGAGTGAGTGAGTGAGTGAGTGAGTGAGTGAGTTGCTGGGTAGGTGGGTGAGTGAGTGAGTTTTTGGTGGGTAGGTAATATAAGTGAGATTGGAAGTACGGATTAAAGCGAGGTAAAGTGACATTTATTCACTTACGCTCTCTGCCTTATTGATTTTGCTTAGTGTGAGGGTCATCTGGTGATTGACTTG
This sequence comes from Flabesymbios commensalis, assembly GCA_964017125.1. Taxonomy (NCBI): domain Eukaryota; kingdom Metazoa; phylum Annelida; class Polychaeta; order Terebellida; family Flabelligeridae; genus Flabesymbios; species Flabesymbios commensalis. Next base: position 69,166,404 of record OZ024913.1, read on the forward strand.
GTATAACATATACTATTATGTTTTATCCTTAACCCCCCCCCCCTTTATCGGTAGACTGCTGATACTCACACTTACAAGAGCTACAAGTGAGGTGTGTGATGATAACAAACAATTTTGAATGCGATAATTTGTAATTTATCTATCAATATCAATAGACCGGAAGCACACATCTTGCCGCATCCGGTTTGACAGTCAGACCAGTGGTCTGACCTTGACAACAGGTGTGCGTGAAAGCTGTACCAAAAGGAGGGGTGCAAGCAGCATGAATATTCATTATGACGTCACCGGTTTACTGTCTGCAGTGTGGAAGGTCTCACTCAGGTCATCTTTTCTGGGTTGTCTGAGTTGGTCATGGAGGAGGTGGGTCATATATTCATATCACATATGCGTGATATCAAATAGTCTGCCAGTGGCAGACAACCTGATAGATGAAGATGCTGCTGGGTTTTATGTATGACTTTCACCTCAAGATTAGCATTACAGTTATGTAATTGGTGGCATTAAGGACATTGTGCCAAGGCTAAAATTAGTTCCAAATGATTCATTGAGCCCCCTTGAGTCCAGAACTACCTATGACAACAATTTTATGAGTGGATTTACCTCTGACAGCAACCTGGGAATACGATATTAAAATGGCGGGAAAATATTTCTTATTCAAGGGAAGATCGCCAATTGTTACATATACAGGTAATTATGCCTAGGGACTGAGAGAGCTCAAAATAGTGAATGACAACAATTTTAGAACTGGCTTTACCTCGGACAGAAACCTGGGAAGATGATATGGAAACACGTAGGTTTGCAGAATTCACGAATAACCTGCGCAGTGCATGGTAGTATAATCCTAGCTGTATATCGTCAGGATTAAAATTATTCAGTGAAAATTATCTTGTTGTAAAGTGCGATATTAAAATGCATCAAACTAATGTACAGTTATTTTATTTGGGCTATTTTAATCGGAGATGATGCAAATATTACACATTTGTGTATTATATTATGCCAAGAGAGAAATAAAACAAGAATTTTTAAGCGCAACCATTGTTCTCAGAATAAATGAGAGACATAGTGGTCATTGGTACCACTCAAGTGTATCAGTACATTTTGTGCATATAACCATATGATGTAAACATGTCCATAGACTAGAACTGCAATTTTTTTTTATTTTTTGTGCTGCGCATTCACCAGTTAGGCTAGATATAGAGACGAAATTCCCGTATTTCTAATTTTTGACATGGTTGTCAATAAATAGAACTCAGGAATCCCGACTGTATATATATATATATAGTTCTATATATATAAAGTTCTAGTCTATGGACATGTTTACATCCTATGGTCAAATTAAGAAGCCGAAATAAAATCACCGATTTTTTGATGATTTTATCCTGGGCCAGTCCCTTTAAATAAAGAGTGTTTTCTTGAAAAAATGTGCATGTTCGGTTAAATCAAAGGAATGAAGGACTCCATCTAATCAGTGTCTGGCTACTGACATATTAAATAAATTATTTCTCAATGCTGGGATCTCCATGGGCGGAGTATAAGAAAGACACGACACATGGACTCATGACAAAATTAGCATTGCAATTGATAAACAATAAAAAAAACTTCATCAGAAAAAGGAATTTGAAACCTTCTCATTCATTAGTTAGTGATCGAGAAAAATACCGACTATCTGAATGCCTTCAGATCTCTCAGTCTCACATCTGAAGACGTTCATGTTCTAGCTAATCCAGCCTTTTTTGTAAAAAAGGGGTGAATTTGAAAAAAAAATGTCCAGCAAGCTACTTGAAAGGAGGATCCTTAAAATGTCGGTATAAGGGTGTCATTTCAGCTTTCCAATTGTAGGGCATTAAGCCATTAAATAACATGCTCTAATAAATTATCTAATATTAGTGTCATATCCCTACGATAAAAAAACATATATTTATATTAAAATATCAGCATTAGAATGATATTATATTGTAAAAATTATAATGATAATCCCATACTGTAATGATATATTTATGTGATATTGCTATATTCCGCCATTATATCGTTACACAGTAGAACGTGGTACGAACAGCCACCTTTAAAGTGACCTATCAAGGCAGGTTTATTTTGGAGAATGGCCATAAGAGGTTGGCTGTTCATAAGATTTGCTGCTCATAGCACAATAATAAAATATGTAACACTATACAATATCATGTATCATATACTGCATCTCTTAATCATTTGTTGCTTCGCAATTATTTAAATGAAGCGCTGACTCAATTTTTATGAAATATAATAATACTATTGAAATGAACAACTACAGCCCTACCTTCAGGAGGTTTAATATTTTACAACACATGGGCATTTCTTTTTGAGTCTCAATATCACCAACATTATGTTTGTTTCTCTGTTACTACGGATCGAAACACATACAACAATTGTGCAATTCTTTTAATCTCAGCGCCCTTACTGGAGCAAAACAAAACTTTCCCCGCCATCTTCATATCATTCTTAGCGCACTTTTGCTGTATAAAAATCCCTTTCCCGCATTATCATATCAACTTTGCAGGTTGTTGTTAGAGGTAAAGCCACTCACAAAATTACTGTCGCTCAATATTCTGACCTCCCTCGGTCACTATAATTCCTTGTGATTTGTATCATTGGTGCTCTTCCCCTGAACAAAAAAACGTTTTCACGCAATTTTCATGTAATCTTCCCAGGTTGCAGGTTGTAAAGGTTGTAAAGAAACTCTTTGAATTGCTGTCGTTATTATATTGAACACCCTCAGTGTACCTAGGGATAATTTCTGCAATTTTTAACTTATTACGGGCGCTCCTCCTTGAAAACCCCCCATATATTCCCGCCATTTTTATGTCATCTTCCCAGATTGCTGTCCGAGGTTACGCCACTCAAAAACTTGCTGTTGTTTAGTATCCTGAACTCCCTCAGACATGTTAGACCTTGGGAATGATTTCTTGTAATTTCAATATCATTTTCCTAGGTTGCTATGAGAGGTGGATGATTTGAAACAAATTTTAATTTTTGCGCAAAATCTTCAAATAAATGCTACCAATTACATAACAATAATGGTCATTTGGAGGTCAAGGTCATACACAAAACCCGGCAGCAATCCATTTTTTGGATGTTTGTGTGCTATTGTATCAATCAATGCGGTCGGGTAATTTGGCCCTTTTCCCTTGAAAAAAAGTTATGGGCTCCCGCGGTCTACTATCATAGGCTGGAACTTTGTTTTGTTTTAGTAGCACATAGCATCATTATTTTGTATCTACTTTCGGCAATTAAAGAAGAAAAACTTCAGAAACATTTACTAAATTAAAACAATAATTATTAAAGGGTCTATATTGTAAAAACATTAGAGTATAAAGACAGATTGTTTTAATTAATTTGATAATACATATAGGCCTATGTGTGATCACAATGGTGCAAAGTATACTGAAGATTAAGTGTAGGCCTATCGGAAGTAATAAATAGGCTATATTATTTATTGTATCTGCTTTGTTATATATATATGTTTTAGCATACATCCTACAAAAATATGTCTTTGTTATTTCCACCAGGAAGGTTATGTTTTTGGTCTTGTTGGTAAATCTGTCTGCCTGTCCCCTGATTACGTGAAAAGTAACGAACGGATTTACATGAAAATTTCACCACATGTAGGTAATTTTTCGGGCCAAGGAACAATAAACTATTTCGGGGGTGATCTTGACCACCGGTACTATCTGGATATAGGATCCTGCTTACGTTCCCGATCACATTGATTAGTAGCATAGTATATTTGATGTAGGCCTAATTGTATGGAATAGGCCCACTACTTCATGGCGTCATGGTCTCACAACTGTTGTTTACTTGTATAAATAGTCACCTCCAGCAGAGCTCTCACGTTGTCTGCCACAGGCAAACTCCTTGAGCTCACGCATTTATATATTATGCTATGCATCCACGACCCCTTCTCCCTGGCCTATCAGCCCAACATAAGACAACTTAGTCGAGATGACCTGAGTGTGATCACCTTCCATACTGCAGTCAGTAGACCAGTGACGTCATAATTATTATACATGTTGTTCTCACCCTCTCTCTGTTTACAGCTCCGTGTAGGCCTACACCTGTTGTCAAGGGCAGACCTGTGGTCTGCCTGTCTGACCTGACTCGGCAAGATGTAAATTACTAGACATACGTATGTGTACCCAGCTTCACCTGAATGAATGAAATAGGTTGAATCTATGACGTCATAATTAATCATCTCCAGTGAAGTTTTACTACGCACTTTCATTTATACTAATGAATGCAATGATACTTACCTTAAGTTTTAGGTTTGCAGTCTTTGACTGACTGACTGACTGACTGTCTAGTTTATATTGCTTTCATTTCATGTATTTTGTAGGCCTATTTATATTGCATGCTTGGAAGGCCATGAGGAAGATGTGCTAATGTTCATTAGCTCTACCCTGTTGAAATAAATATATTATTATTAGACCTATTATGCTATATTGCTATTATTATTAGGCTGCTCTTCAAAAAGTGGCGTGTTTTTGTATGGATTGGAATGCTTTAAATACCTAGGCCCTATAATTACGAGGCGACTTGTGTGGGACCACTGAAAAATAGGTGTCTGTACGTATCCAGCAAACACAAGACATTTGTATAACATTTATACAATGTTGGACCAGCGTCGAAGACTTTGTGCCGAAGTTGTATAAATGTTATCCAAATTATCTTTTTGTGTATGCTGGGTAAGCCCCTATTGATCTATTGCCTAGCAATTGGCCCTACTGCAGTATGATCCACCTAGCATTCTCCACACACAGTATGTCGCTCAGGTCAACTCCCGCTTTATGTAGCCCAAAACCTGGGACGCGTTTTTGGTACATTATTTTCCAGATTTCTCGTGACCTAATTCCTGCCGCTTACGAAACTGAAAAAAACTCGTTGACTTTCCTCGTTTGACTCCCTCTTTAACATGTATAGGGAGGAAACGAGCACTCTGACCCAATCGTTAAATTTTCGACAATTCTCGCAAATCTTAAGAGCTCATTTTCATCTGAGAATGCGTAGGCCTACCTGAAACGGGCCCTTGGGGCGCGTTTTGGTACGTTATTTTCCAGATTTCTCGTGACCTAATTCCTGCCGCTTATGAAAATGAAAGAAGCTCGTTGACTTTCCTCATTTGTACCCACTCGTACCCACTTGTTTAATCTTAACAATCCTCATATGCAAATGAGCTATCCATAAGAGCTCGTTTCTTTTCTGGATGATTAGATTAGATTAAATTTATTCAGTAACCAATGACATAGGACAAAAACATGATCAATAGTGAAAATACATAAAAAATCATGGGTCGCCAATCATGATCACCATGCAGGGAATAAAATACCGAAAAGTTTCCTGGTGAGAATACTTATTTCCCCGGCGATCCCTTGATAGAGATCCATGATGGCGATAGCAAGAAATAATTTAGTCAATATAAATATATACATGTAAATAATTGGTCTAACTGACCACACCAGAAATTGAAATATCACAGTAGGGGCCTAAATTGATAACAAGTCCACTCTCGCGGGAAGAAAACCACGCCGGAGAACAGAGAAAGGCTTACAACATGCAAACCATTGCACAATTGGAAGCCCATCCCACGTCCTCCTGCAGTACACCTCCGCTAGAGTAAAATAAATACCTATATAATGATGTTATATTATAATAACGGTTAATATGCTAATTTTAGACTTATAGGCCTACTATAATTTTTTTATATATTTTTATAGACTAAAATCAATTAAAATACTGAATATAAATAAAGTGAAAAGCTAGTAGGAAATATATACTTCATCTTCATGCCGTTGTAGCTCCGTCCACATGTCTTTTCTGACAGCATGTTTAAAAGTTAAAATGTTTTCTTGCATTCTGAGATGTACCGGTAGATAATTCCACACTTTACTGGCAGAGTAACGAAAAGACTTGGCACCCGCAGACTTTACACGTGGTAGGACGAGGGATTGCACACTTGTTCTATTTTTTTTTTTTTTTTATAGTGTATCTGTCATGTTCTTTGGGCTGTTCCATGAATTATCCTAAACATGTGGTTATGTTTAATTTGTTTAACGCGTTCCGAAACAAAAAATCGGTGATTTTATTTTGGCTTCTTAATATGATCATGGCATATGATGTAAACATGTCCATAGACTAGAACTGCAAAAGTTTTTTAATTTTTGTGCTGCGCATTTATACCAGTTAGACTAGATATAGAGACGAAATTTCTGATTTCTTATTTTGGACAGCCATATGTCAAAAATAAGAAATACGGGAATTTCGTCTCTAAATCTAGCCTAACTAAAAAAAATTAAAAACTTTTGCAGTTCTAGTCTATGGACATGTTTACATCATCGCTCCTTAGTCCAAGTAGCCTAGTGTCCGAGCTGGTTATAATCATATGGGATCCGACTGTGCTCAACTATAATAGGCATAGGGTCCGAGTTGGCATAGGGTCTGAGTTGTCCGGTTACTAAGAATATATAACGTTACTTTATTACCGGAATTTAAACAGGATCTATAAAATATTCTGATATGTTTTTTTTATATTATCCTACATAGTATCTACATAAATTTGTATTCTACATGGTCTGCTTCTCAGACTCAGATCCCACTTTCCAGACGACCCTAACCGTAACCTCACCCTCAAACATATGATGAAATTATGGGCCAGATTGAGCATTTTTGACACGACATGATAATCCAAGTTGATGGAAACTATCAAGATGTTTTGGGATTTAGTCCTGTTATATTTTAGGTAAATTATGAATGAGTTGATAAAATAGAATGATATATTATCTACATATGTTTTTTATCTAGTTGTCGTTGTTTTTGCAGTGAAATAACAACAAATTATTGAAGCTGCATTTTTTCCGTGAGCGATATTTGGGGATTTCTAAAAAAATAATGCATGAACTTGTAAGCAGGGGTAGTCTAGATCTAAATGTAATTGTACTAATGCAATGCCACACATTTACTTGGACTTGGTCTTTGCACTGTTCAAAGACAATGTTTTCCCACCACCCCAAGTTCGTCTCTATAACATGTAAAAAAAGTGACATAACTGTCTAATCATCAACTGATTATAGATCGTGGTGAATGGTTTTCGCCGATTTCTCAGTCAATTCTCAACCAATTTTCATGAAATTTTACACACAGTTTTTTCCATTCATGTCGTGACTACCCTGAAAGTTTAGCGAAGTTTTGAAAAAAAGTGACATAACTGTCTAATAATCAACTGATTATAGATCGTGGTGAATGGTTTTCGCCGATTTCTCAGTCAATTCTCAACCAATTTTCATGAAATTTTACACACAGTTTTTTCCATTCATGTCGTGACTACCCTGAAAGTTTAGCGAAGTTTTGAAAAAAAGTGACATAACTGTCTAATTATCAACTGATTATAGATCGTGGTGAATGGTTTTCGCCGATTTCTCAGTCAATTCTCAACCAATTTTCATGAAATTTTACACACAGTTTTTTCCATTCATGTCGTGACTACCCTGAAAGTTTAGCGAAGTTTTGAAAAAAAGTGACATAACTGTGTAATTATCAACTGATTATAGATCGTGGTGAATGGTTTTTGCCGATTTCTCAGTCAATTCTCAACCAATTTTCATGAAATTTTACGCACAGTTTTTTCCATTCGTGTCGTGACTACCCTGAAAGTTTAGCGAAGTTTTGATAGATATTTTAGAAGTTAGACAATTTGACATGTAGTAACAAAATAAAAATGTAATAACCCATTAGCTTCCTCTCAGAATTTTATTACATGTCAAATGGTCTTACTTCTACAATACTTATCAAAACTTCGCAAAACTTTCAGGGTAGTCACGACGTGAATGGGAAATAGTGTGTGTAAAATTTCATGAAAATTGGTTGATAATCGACTGAGAAATCCGTGAAATTCAATAATCTTGGTTGATGAATTTAATGTGAATCTGACTATAGTATTAGTAATGCCAACTGAGTCCACATTGTAGGGACTAGAGTACCGTAAGTGATTTCCCATTTCGACAACAACGACTCTTTTCCAGAATTTTCGTTGCGGCCAACACTGTAATTCTGTTTCACTTTTGTTTCTGCTGTCACTGATGTAAAATGACTGTAAAATGGCTTAGAACTCAAAGAGTCAAACAAGCACCTGGGAAACTTTTTTTTTCAGTTTTTCTTCAACAAACGCCAAACCGGTATATTGTGTCTACCACTTTTGCAGTACATGTGAAGATTTTGATTGTTAGAAAAGAAAAGTATGCTTATATTTTAGTTATTTTATATTTATCAAAAGTTGCACTTGAGATTCCAAAGTGATCTCTATTGGAGCGAGGTCGTCAGGCCAGATTACACCAAAACTATGAGCTGCCTTTCTTAGCCCCCCCCCCCCCCCCAAATACTTCTGTTTCCAATTACCGACCGACCCTATTTTAACCCCAGCCCTGAATGTTTTTTAGAACGTTCATCCACAATTTGTTTATCACCGTGTACATTTGTGTGAACAGCCCTTTTTGGACAGTTTGGCAGTTTCCCTACCTACCCTATTTAGGAGAGCCATGTAATCAGAATCCCCAGAAAAATAGCAAAAATAAAAAAAATAAAAAAATATAAAAATATTTAAAATCACCTACCTACCCTGTTTGGGATGGCAGTGTAATCGGAAACCAGTAAAGTTGGTTTTTTTTAGCCTTATGAACACTTACAGATCAGGGCTAGAAATTAAACCTTTTGGAGGGGTGCCAACATGGCACTCGCATACAAAACTTTAGGTGCCCACCAAAAATGTTAGGTGCCCTATTTTTGATTTCAGGAACAAAAAAAAGATAGAATTGAGTCCTAAAACCAAAAAACCCATTATTATCTGATTATCATCAATCAATATTCCGTCGGACCTTAATTATTTGGAGTCTGTCTGTGAAAAATTGTACAGTTCCGAAATTGTTTATATATTTATACTTAATATACCGGTAGACTATTAGCATGATTATATATCATGTTTGTATGCAGACTTATCTCTATCTCTATTTAGGTATACATGGTATAACCATAGAGTTAGGAAATCCAGAGACTTGGGTAGGGGGGGGGGGGTCCAGCTTTAATTTTGTTTGCTTTCTGCAATTTTTCCTAAATTTAAGAGTAGAACATGGATTTTTTAGTCTTCACAGCTTATAATCTGGTGTTCTGAGTAACACCGAGAAAAGTTTTAGTGTCGAACAAAGAGCAAGTGATTTTTTGACAATTACCGGTATATTCCTGATGTTTCTGTTCCAGAGTGCTGTCTGGATTAGTGAGCACCATCATCACAACATGTATTATCTGGATTCCAGTCACTGCCATTCTTTTCTATATACTGGTCAGATGGATAAGAGGACGCAAATTATCCCAGTACCCACATATACGTGAAGTGAAGCCTGGCTGTAGGACTCCTTTAGTAGTTGGGCTGTTCCATCCCTATTGTAATGCCGGCGGTGGAGGAGAGCGTGTTCTCTGGGTGGCTGTACGAGCACTCCAGATGAGGTGAAAATTTTTTTGTTTTTATTTTCAATTTAGTAAATGATAATTTTGTATGGGTAAAGAGAACGTAAATGTGTGCAGTACAGCTTAATTTTATAATTATATAACTAAGCATGTACCACTGACTATGTGATCCAATCTGGCAAAATGGATCATATGATGCAACACGCGGTACACCGGGGTACCATTGTACCCCGGGGTACCGCGGGATTTGCAGCGCCATCTGGTGAATGCGGCGGAAATTTGCGTTGCAATAGGTTTTGACATTGGGAATTGTTTACCAATAGTCCTTAGTGGTGTAAATGCGCCCAAAACAAGAGTATTTTGTAAAAATATAAACGTTTCACATCTTTTTTGCCCTCTTTAAAAATGATTTTACACTTTTTGGTACTCAGGGTACAGCATTGAGAAATAAATTAAATAATTAAACAAAATGGCGGATTTCTATTTGGTATCCCAGGGTACGGCGTGGTGCACCATATGTTGCTGATTTTAAAAATATTGGCAATACTAGCAGATCCTGAATCTACAAAAAATGACCTTTAGAATGGTATATCACACAACTCTGTAGCGTTCTGCAAACTCTGACAGCGAAATGTGAAGTCTGATAAATTGTGTTATTTTGACAAAATGGCAATTTGAAGTTCAAAAAGGCAATTTGTACACTCTTTGAAAATTGCACACAACAATGAATATTTATTTTATCCAGTTGATTTTAATTCAATTGACAATTTGATTAAAATCAACTAGATAAAATAAATATTCATTTCAACTGCATATTTTAAATAATAAACGTAAAGTTATAAAATTTGTCAACTTTAAAAGTAGGCTATACATGTGCTAGAGGTTTCGGTTGTCAACATGTACATTTATTTCTATGCCACATCATTTTAGGATTTGAAAGTAATTATATCATGAAAATAAAATTTGAAATAGGTCAAATAAAGGTCTTTTTTTTTAACATACATTTTAAGAGTCCTAGCATCGTTTGTCAAACTGTGACTTACTACTTATTTCGCCAGTTGGGGTCACCTATTTTTTGAAATCTCTCTGGCTTTTTATTTGGCTTAAAAATCGCTTGAAAACGTATGCAGGTCTAGCACGACAGGCATTAATCAAAAATTACCTTTTAACTTTAAATATTAAAAAAGAATGAAATTAATCAACATTTCTTGATCAAACTGACATTAGCAGCTCTGATACAAGCAGAGTATTTAACCCTTTAATCCCTCACGATGCATTAAAGCATCATTTTGCATCTCTGAAAAATGACTTAATTTCCTGAAATCTATGAGTTTTGGAATGCAAATTTTCATGGAACTGTTTAATTATAATAACATATTTTTTTTCATTTACCCCCCACTTCAAGTCATTTTCATCCACTGCAAGTCGAGAATTGCGAAAGCAATTCGCGGCTTGTAGTGGATGAAGATGACAATGATAAATTCAGGTTTGAAAGGGTTAAAAGAGACATCATTGGTATATATTGATGTCGATTTAAAGAAAAAAAAAAAATTCGAAGTAATATAGCCTACCAATCCAAACTAAAAATGCAATAAAAATCATAGATAATTTAAAAGCACTGAAAAAGTTTGCCATGTAAACACAACTGTGTGCATTATACATGTTATACAGTACTTCATAGGTACCACAAATACCCACCGTTTCAGATGGCATGATTAAAGCCTCCATCACAAGCTGCCGATGTTAATTAGTGTGAGAATGAGAAACAGTCCAGGTGGCCTGTAGCTCATTTTTAACCCTTAGAACACTGATGTCGACTACAGCAGACATTCTGCGTTTTTATTGGCACCTTTATTACCTGTTGTTAAAAGTGAAATGTGCTTTCAATTTTGAAACACTGATATATGTTGGGACTTAAATTTCACAAATAGCACAATTTTCAGTCACTTGAAGTTGTGGATCACGGTGGCGAGACACAACTTCCAGTGAGTGAAAATTTAAATTGAATAGGTCTGTGTTCTAAGGGTTAACATGTATTATATTTACCACTAGGTACACTCAGAAGCAGGCCGGGCCTGATGATAATGTGGTTGAAAAATATCTTAATGTGGAAATTTGTTTAGATTATGCTTTATGTGGTGTCTCTGCCTTTTTATCATAAGGATACTATTAAGTATTATGATGCTTCTGAAAAAATCATTCTTCTTCTTACAGATTTCCAGACCTACGCTGTGTGATATACACTGGTGACACTGATGCGTCTGGTGACGAAATATTAGCTAAGGCTCAACAACGGTTTAACATTGAGCTACCTCGTCCTGAATCTCCTTATTTACAATTTATATTCCTTCACAGACGCCAATGGGTTGAGGCAAGTCCTTACCCTTATTTTACTCTTTTAGGACAAAGTCTGGGCTCTATTGTTCTTGGAATGGAGGCAATTTTTCAGTTTGTGCCTGATATATATTTTGATACCATGGGGTATGCATTTACTATTCCATTATTCCGCTACCTGGGTGGTTGTTTAACAGGCTGCTACATTCATTACCCCACCATCAGCACAGATATGCTCGAAAGAGTATCTCAAAGAACTGATACCTACAACAATGCATCAATTGTTTCACGTAGTGCATTTCTCAGCCGCTTTAAGTTAATCTATTACCATATATTTGCATATTTATATGGAGTAGCTGGAAAGCGTAGTCAAACTGTTATGGTAAATTCTACATGGACAAGAAATCACATAGTTTCATTGTGGGGCACTAGAGATAGGACACACACTGTCTATCCACCATGTGACACTGACCAGTTTCTCCAGCTACCCTTGAAGCGTGAGAAAAATAAGAACATCATAATGTCTGTGTCTCAATTCAGACCAGAAAAAGATCATTCTCTCCAGCTGCGTTCATTTCACAAGTTCTTGTCTACTATACCAAGTAAAACGTGAGTGAGTGAATATAGTCTGTCTGACGCTGGAAGCTGATCCAAAATGAGAGTTAGCTTTTCGGATAGTGGAACATGTAGGCTAAATATTACTCAGTCAATTCTCAAGCTATGCTTACGGTTGTAACTATTATTATCTAGTCAATTTGCAACAACCTTGAAAATTCCATATAATTCCAATGAGTATTTTAAAGTTCGACCATTTGACGTGTAACACAATTATGAGAATAGTTAATGGGTTTATCATTTTTATCATGTTTATAACTTTTAAACTTTACAATTTTTTTTACACAATTTTTCAGAATGGATGCCAAATGACTATAAAAAGGGTTAACAAAATTTCATGAAAATCACTTGAGAATTGACTGCGTAATCAACAAAAAGCTAATTTTTGTTTTAGGCCACCTTTCACCGTTGTACAGACTATAAATATTGATATCCAACAGTAAACAACAGTTCAACATCTTGTGCTTGTATTCTCCATTGTATATATTTTTAAATATACATACAGGTATATCAACTCAATTCCTGAAGGATTCTGAGAAAAAATATACCATTTTAACACTGCAGTATTCATTCCATGTACATGTATAGAAATGGATTTATATGGAACTCTCTGTTTGCCCTAATCTGACTGTCAAATTTATCATTTATATTCTAATTAAATCAAGATTATAAGGGATGTTATGCAATTCTTACATGTTTATCAAGGTTTTCACCATTTGTTCTATTTATGCCCTTCAAATGCTATTAATGTTATTAATAATAAATATCTAATTTTATCATTTTTGTTTTGCTTTGTGACCAAACGTGTTGCTGTTTTAGCACTGTTTCTGACCTATAGGTTTTGATTATTCATGTTATAGGTGGAAGGAGTACAAACTGTTACTTGTGGGTAGCTGTAGGAATGAAGAAGATGAAACCAGAGTGTCAGATCTGAAAGCTTTGAGTCAAAAGCTTGGCATAAGTGACAATGTAGAATTTCAGCTCAATATTTCATTTGATCAACTGAAGAAATATATGGCTGAGGCAACTGTTGGATTACACACAATGTGGAATGAACATTTTGGAATTGGTAGGAAAAAACTTCTCTATGATTTATGACAAGAGTTATAAAATTATAAATAAAAATAAAAATATGCAATTTAATTAGAAGTCTAGCGTAACAAACGCGCTGAAGCACAGCAGAATTTTATGTTTATTTTGGCTACACCAGATTATCCCATTTTGTGATCAAACTTTGCAGAATACATTTGAGATTTTGTAAGTTACAGTATTTTGAAATTTGAAGAAAAAAGTGGTAAAAATGTGACTTCGTCTTCTTGTTGTTTGAACCTTATCACACACAGAAACTATGCCCTTTTGATATTTTTTCTTATGTGCACTTTGAAAACCATATAATTGTTATGTATTTATTATATTCAAAATAATGTGAAATATTCAATATATCTTTGTTACCAAACAGGAGTGGTTGAGTTGATGGCTTCCGGATCTATAATTCTTGCGCATAACAGTGGTGGTCCTAAGCTTGATATAGTGGTAGGTGAAGATGGGGAGAAAGTTGGCTATCTTGCTGATGATGAAGATACTTATTCCAATGCCATGAAACAGATATTCAGTCTGTCGAAAGAACAGAAATTGAATATGCAGCAAGCGGCACGCAAATCAGTTGTCAGATTTTCAGAAAAAGAATTTGAAGCGGGTTTTTTGACAGCAGTAATGCCATTGATATCGAGGGCTGGACATTAATTGAAGATCTTAACCAAACTAGATTATTTGATTGTCATATTTATTTATCTACATTGTATAATAAATAAATATTTTCTAAAATGTATGAAACTATACACTAGTTTGTCAGTTATAATAGCACAAGCACAAAACGTTTGTATAATATTTACTCAACGACGGCCCGACGTCCTTGTCGTTGGTCCAACATTGTATAAATGTTATACAAATATTTTGTGTTTGTTGGGTACATAACTATCGTCTGGTGAAATATCTATTTTTTCTGGGTGAATTAATATTTATGCTTTCGCCAGAGGTATTTTTATTACGTATTCATGGTATTTGGTTTATTTTTTTATAATAACTTGCAAACTGAATTGATGCTAGGCTATACCATGTACATGTCCGCTTGTTCTTCTGTTTTCTTCAGGCCGGTGCACGATTTTTAGAGTGTACCAGTGGATGCTGTACCTCCTTTTAAATTAGCGGCAATGGGCATGAAGGGGGTAGAGTTTTTTTAACCATCACCCTTAGTGCTGGGAAAGCTGTTGTGGATCAACAATTTAGTTTGTACGTACCACCATTCAACCTTATGGTATTCTTGAGCAAAATGGGCACCAGCAGAATAAATGGCATGACATTCACCGATTTATGTGCACATGCTTTGAGTAATGATAGTTATTACAAGGAGCTATTTGGTACAGGTGCTAAGGCGACGTAGTGTTCCGATTGTGATAAAAGCACCAAATTTCACACACGGGTACATTTTGATGTCCTAAATCAGATAAGAGGAACACCCCAATCGATTTTGACCCGTAAAATGTCCTAATTTGCATATTTCAAAATGGCCTTAAATCAAACTGAGTTGGGTTTGTTTACACTAAATATCGATTTGTTCTCTGTATTTTGTCACTCAGTTTGCTTTCATGTATTCTATAATTGTGTCTCAGTATCTTTGGATATATTCCTGATGCTTATTTAACCTGAAAACCGCCCGAATTAACATAACTGAATTATAATATTCAAATATTTTATTATAACAGTTTATTTGACTGTACACTATACTAAATTGAAGTTAAAATATTTTGTAACTAGTCAAATATCGGCCAATTCGGATAACAAAATTTAAAATGGCCGCCAACATTATCATATTCAATAAATTAATTCAAGCTCAATCTTCATAACAACAGATTATTGGACTGCATACACCATTTAATTTGAAGCTAAATACTAGAAAAGGAGTTCCCGAACTCGAGGCCCGGCTTTAGTCTGCTTGAGTGCTTTAGACAAAAAATCAGTGTATTGACTTCCTAATGGGCCAGAATCCTAAATGTCTTCGACGTGTATACTTGCCTACGATGTACCTGCTACAGAGGATGTAGGCCTACCCACCAAATTCCGGTTCAATGTTGGGCCAGCGTTGCAGCCCATTGCTGGTTCAATGCCGGTCAATCGTCTACGACGCTGACCCAGCACTAATCTATCGCCGGGTCTGTTGTATGCTGCATTATGCTGGTGATCTTTAAAATCCCGGCGTCAGAAA
The DNA here is from genome assembly GCA_964017125.1 of Flabesymbios commensalis. Classification (NCBI taxonomy): domain Eukaryota; kingdom Metazoa; phylum Annelida; class Polychaeta; order Terebellida; family Flabelligeridae; genus Flabesymbios; species Flabesymbios commensalis. The sequence continues at coordinate 69,182,095 of OZ024913.1, forward strand.
CACCAGATAGCACGATACATTGGCCCAATGCTGATGTAATGCTGGGCCACCGTCTGCGACGCTGGGCCAACATTATTCCAACCAAAACCCTTTAAGCTCTTAACCACAAAATTATATAATTGTGAATATTATTATTTCTGAACACTTGTTAAAGAAAAAAGTACTTAAGAGAAGGATCTGAAACGTTATATTTGACATGTTCATAAGGACTGGTGTACAGAAATGTCAACCGTTTTCCAAACACAGCACCCCTCTTTCCCCTAAATAGGACACAAACTCGGGCAAAATAAACTTAATAGTACCGGCCTCTGGCCGGTGCTAATTATGCAATTAATTATGCAATTAATCAAATATACGCGATATTTTTTTTATGCTTATGTAAAGCGTTTTGCGTTTTCTGACACAAATACATAAAGGTACATTTTTACCCCTCGGCCCGTTGGGCTCGAAGGGGTATTGTCGTCCCCTTCGTGCGCCGTCTCCGCTGCCGCCGCCGCACACTCTTTTTGCTACTACACCAACACGGTGCAACAGATTAAATTTATAATTCATACAAACTCTCCCGGCACTTTGTGTTACCCAAGGTCATAGGTCAAGGTCAATAATTTAAAAAAATTCTTGTCAACGCGATAACTTGAAAAATAATTATTGGATCTCTCCAATTTGATTTGATTTGATTTATTTCAGTAAACAGTACATGTAAGCATGATATAAAACAATCAGGGCCACCATACTGGTCACCAGGGATAAAAGACACTATAAAGGGTCTGGTGACCCTTATTTCCATAGTGGTCCCTGAAAAGTAGACCAGATGGCGACTGAAAAGGTTTACAGCAAATTTTATTGAAAATACTTGTAAAAAGTTTATATAAAATAAATTATAAATGAAAAACATTTTTTCCATGATCACAACATACACTTTTAGTCATAACATCATCACATAAATGACTAGACTAAGCGTTAATATATATATAATTATTGAAATTGTTTAGATACAACTCAGACAAGCTAGTAATATAGTAAATCTGAGTTGTATTCGCTCACTAGTCTATCCATTAGGTAAAGTCTCACAGCTTCTTTAAAAGATGCCAATGAGTTCAGTTTCTTTATTTTTAAAGGCAGTTTATTCCATGATTTTATACCATTTAATTTAAAAGCCTTAGATCTGTTTCTCCCAGTGGATGGCAGGGAGACAGACAACGTTCTATGTCTTGTCTCAACATCATGCACCTGACTCTCAGTAAGATAACATGGAGCTCCGCCATGGACAATCCTGTGCATGATGTTGAGATTTAATTGTTCTACTCTGACATCCACTGGAAGCCACTGCATCTTTAGGAAATGTGTGATGTCTAGATGTGTCCGGGGGGATAAATCAAGAGCAAACCGCATTGTTTTATTTTGTAAAATTTGGAGTTTATGTTTTATAGTTTTTTGGAGGCCGCTATACCAGGCTGAACATGCATAGTCGAAATGGCAAAGAATTAGGGCTGATGTTAACAATTTTCTAGATCTGGTCTTCAAATATTTTGCCTGTCTGTACAAAAATTTCAGTCGCGAATTTCCCTTTTTTTAAATATTTTCAACAATAGCTGTGCCGCTAAGTGTTTGCTCTAGATCTACCCCGAGATACCTAATGACAGTCTTTGATGTAATTACATTATTTCCACAATAAATAGCTAATTTGGAATGTTTTGACAGCATATGTTTGGTTCCAAATAGAATAGATTCTGTTTTACCTAGGTGGAGAGACAACTTGTTGTCTATCAGCCAATTGCTGAGTGACAACAAATTGTCCGCCAAAACGTTTTCAATAGTTTTTATGTGTTTTCCCGATACTAACAGGGCAGAGTCGTCAGCATAGAGTATTAGTTTGCAGGAGACATATGCTTCCATATCATTAACGTATATATATAACGTATATATATAACGTATATACATAAAGTTACCCATGAGTATGGAGATCACCTGATTAGATTTTCATCTTTCCGCCGATAATCAGAATAGCCGCCACCTGGCGACTAATTTTTTTTTTCTAAATATATATATTTTTTCATAATTCCCTTGAAACCTGTTATATATAAGTTTTCAGGGTCTGCGAGTCTGTTGGCATTGTCCGTTTTCGCGTGCAACCGAAAACGAGGCTATATGGCGGCCATCTTTATTTCTTAATTACAAAATTCATTGTTAACGTGATAACTTGAAAAATAATTATTGGATCTCTCCAATTTGTTATGTGATGTTGCCCATGAGTATGGATCCATGATCACCTGATTAGATTTTCAGCTTTCCGCCGAAAATCAAAATGTCCGCCACCTGGCGATTAATTTTTTTTTTCGAAATATATATATTTTTTTCATAATTCCCTTGCAACCTGGTATATATAGGTTTTCAGGGTCTGCGAGTCTGTTGGCATTGTACGTTTTCGCGTGCAACCGAAAACGAGGCTATATGGCGGCCATCTTAATTTTTTAATTACAAAATTCCTTGTTAACGCGATAACTTGAATTTTTTTTTATTGGATCTCTCCAATTTTTTATGTGATGTTGCCCATGAGTATGGAGATGACCTGATTAGATTTTCAGCTTTCAACCGAAAATCAAAATGGCCGCTACCTGGCGATTAATAATTTTTTTTATTTTTTTCAGATTTCCCTCGAAACCTGGTATATATAGGTTTTCGGGGTTTTCGGGAGTCTATTGGCATTGTCCGTTTTAGTGTGCGACTGAAAACAAGGCTATGGCGGCCATCTATATTTTTCAATTTAATAATTCCTTGTTAACGCGATAACTTGAAAAATAATTATTGGATCTCTTCAATTTTTTATTTGAAGTTACCCATGAGTATGGAGATGACCTGATTAGAATTTCAGCTTTCCACCGATAATTAAAATGGCCGCCACCTGGCGACTAATTTTTTTTAAACTTTTTTTTTAGAATTTCCTCGAAACCTGGTATATATAGTTTTCGAGGTCTGCGAGTCTATTAGTATTGTCCGTTTTCATGTGAGACTGAAAACGAGGCTGCGGCGGGCATTTCGGTTTTATCAATTTTAATAAATCGTTCTTATTTTCAATTAATTGCCTTAAAACCTGGCATATATAAAGTCACTGCATGAGCCGAGGGGTATTTGAGTGCTTGCACGGTATTTTTTAATATAAGATGCCCGCATAAAAAGTTCGTCAACTGTGTGTAGGATTGCATTTAAATTTGCAATTAGAGTTCTTAAGAAACCTTAGCGATATGAATAACACAAATGTATGAAAATAAACTAGGTTGGCACTTTTTTTACTTAAAACTGTTGGTGTAAAATAACATTTTACACTGTCATCAGCTGTGTCAAAAACAAATACACATAGTACATAGTGTAGGTCTAGCTCATTTATTCTCATTTTATAGGCAATATAATATATTATACCTTTTTCTCCAGCTGAGATGCGGATTCTGGGAATAATGAACATTCTACGTTTAAAACTTAACATACTCATTATCAATTCATCCCAAATCCCAGTTATATCAGTCACTGGAATAATTGGTAAAGGAGCCTCAGAGAGTCAGGGAGAGCCAATGTATTATAAACTTACATAGATATACTTGAAGCTTTTACTGCTGTAATACTTTTGAATCCACAAGACAGGGACAGCTCAAGTTCGATGTAGAATACATATAGGAGAGATAACACATCATATAGGAGACATCTTCCCCCGCAAGGCTGGCTATTCCTGAGGTCACAGACCGACCTTGCTGGAACGTTGTTGAAAGCGTCTATTAGAGTGGGGACTTTGTAGATTTTCTGTTTCACCCAAGTTTGACCTCTGGCAAAGTGCTGCTTTAATGTGGGGTTAGTGTCTACGACACCAGCCCTACATTAAAGAACACATGTCTGCTGGCAGAGTAGCTCACCGGAAATGTGGCAAACAGAACCCACCAGACACGTGCATGAGGGTTGGATTAATGTTGAGCCAACGTCGCATACAGAGGGCCTACATTAAATTGACATTTTGTTGGAAAACTAGCGAACATTCAATATCTGAATCTTACTCCCAACCTCCATAGGTGGATGGTATGGCTAATAGGCAAGGTTTGGCCTGACGTCGAGACTTGCTGCCGGGAAGATGATACGAGAGAACATATACATCAATGTATATAAGCACAAGCTCGTAGCAGGCATATCTTTGTGAACATAACATACCTTCAGGCCAGGGTTGCGGTCGATTACAATTGATGATGACGATTACGGTTATGATTACATGTCATTTTTATTTATCGATTACGATTATGATTACGATTATTCGTCAATAAAATTATCGATTATGATTATGATTACATGTCGTCAAAAATTATCGATTAGGATTTTGATTACACTCCATTTTTTCGATTACGATTATGATTATGATTACATTAATCATATTTCGTGATTAAAGTCACGATTACGGGTGATTAAAATTATCGTATTAATACTAATGACATATTCTAACAAACTATAAATAACAAAAACTGCAATTGAAATTTTCTTAGTTTTATTTATTCATTTTGTTTTCAAGAATGTCAGTTCAACTTTATCAAATTTGAGCAAAATTAGGTTTGTATACATATATACATATGTAGGCCCTACACATTGTACATTCACATTGTCTTAGGCATATCAGAGAAATAGCAGCTGCTGCTGTGCAAACAGTTGATCATCGCGAGCGAGGAGCGTCCTGTTTTGAAGACGATTTAAACATGTCATTATTGCCCCCCCCCCCTCATGTTAGCATTTAGTTATATATCTTCCAATATGAATTGTAATAATATATTGATATTTCAGTGCTAAGCATCAGGTGAAAGTTATCGCAAAATATACATATAGACCTAAAGCGTCAAATAGAGCAGAAATCAAGGGTTCAGCAGCTACTGGATTTAAAATATCTGGGGCATCAGGAGATGTTCAGCGAGGATCTAGGAACATTTATGTAGGCAAGGTGAAGGCTGCAACCTCGACAAAGGACATGAGAGATCACCTCCGAGATATTGGAGTTTCCCATGTATCGGACGTTCTAGAACTGTCTTGTAAAGTTATTGGTCAAACCTCTTTCTGTATTACTGTGGATACAGCTGTCGACGAGGACCTCATCTTTAAACCAAACAGCTGGCCTAGTGGTATAAGGATTCGACCTTACAAAGAACTATCTAATAATAAAACGCAGCTAAATCGTCTGGATACATCGAAGTCATATCCACGTAATAATTGCACAACCTCAGAGAGACTCACGACAATCTCAACGAGACTCGCATCGTCGGCAAAACAGACCCCCGCGATTTCGCAGACATCATGATTACAACGTTCAGAAGCGACATGATGATGGTGACAGATCTGCCTATGGTCACAGACACGCTGGTCATTACTACGATACACGCAGATATGATCACCACCGATCATACTAGTATCATAAACTGAACTATGATGATATTGTGACTTAACCTTTTGAATCTTAACATTCGCGGTACAGCATGACATAAATGTTGATTTTAATGTAATTTCATATAACTGTAAGGGAATTAAATCATTTTATGGTGTAATTGACAATTTTCTGCGAGGTTCAGAATGTGATATATTTTTTGTATCTGAACATTGGTTAACTGAAAACGAGATTGCATCATTTAGACAACGTTTCACTTTGAACAACCGCTGGATGCATATGAAATCCAGTATTAATCCAGAAGAAATCCTAGTGGGTCGTCCTCATGGAGGGATTGGATTCATTGCTAAACGCCGCGAAGACGTTGTATTTAATTATAATTGACTCAAATAGAATAGCCAGTGTTTAGCTCATTTCTAATGGACAAGTGATTTTAACTGTGTATGGGGTCTATATGCCACATTTTAATAGTCAGAGTGATCAGATTGAACTCTATAGTGAGACTCTTGATATTTTACAATCCACAATTGATAACATGGAACCATCGCCTCTGATGATAGTAGGTGATATGAATGCTGCTCTTCCTAAGGCACCTGAAATAAACAGACATTGGTACAGACAGCATCCCTATAATAAACACAGTTACATTTTATATGACTTTTTTAAGAAACAATTAATTGATGGTTACGAATTTTAATTTTCATCAGGATATTTCTCACACATATTTTAATATAAATACACGCTCTTATATAGATCATGTTTTTACATCGGCACGTGTCAATGACATATGGTAACACACTGCCACATCGTGCACGATTTGCCAGCTAACGTTAGCGACCATTTTCCATTGCATTCAACTCTTCAATTATCTATCGATGGGTCAAAAGTACCTCATAATGTATGTGGTAATAATCTCCCAAACTATCCCAGAATGAACTGGTCAGATACACGATCGTGTTTGCGGTATAAGGAGTTAATTAATGATTATTCAGAATCGCTACCTGAAGTGAGCGTTGACTCTGTGCAGACACATGACGAGGCGAGTAGAATAGTCGATTGTATGGCTACAGGTTAACGTGATGCACGAGTGCTGCAACAAAGTTATTATGAAGAAACAGTATGTTTATAAAGGTCGATTTAAACCTAATAATTGGTGGAATAACGATTGTCTTGTTACACGAGACAGACAACGTTTTTGGTATGGTATGATCGTGAAGGTAATGTGTATCTTTGTTATATAGCAGCAAAAAAATGTATCGGTCAGCCTGCAACTTAGCTATGAAATCTAATATGAATGGTATTGCACATGAATTAAATCAGTTACACAGAAATAAAAAGATCAATAAATTTTGGAATTTAATTCGTAAGACAAAACGGCAGAGCTCATCCAACGAGGATATTAATATTGCAAAACTTGAAGAGCATTTTAAAAATAAGTTTTCAGATACAGGTGATAATAGTGAGGTGGTCTCTCTCGCTGAGCGAGAAGTTCAAAATATATATGAGAGTATTGTTAATAACTTGTGTGTGGACAAAGTCTTTACCAGACAGATGGTAAAGTACTATATTGCAAAGTTAAACTCAGGATCCTCACCTGGGATAGACGGTATAATGACTGAGCATTTGAAATATGCAACAGAATCTAGCATTGTGAATCATCTAAGTAGTATGTTAACTTTATGTCTCAAGTTTGGAATAGTACCAAAATCTTTTTTATCAGGATTACTTGTACCCCTACTTAAGAAACCAACACTTGGCCCATCTGTACCAAAGAATTATAGGCCAGTGACTATATCATGTACATTTTCGAAAATTATTGAGTTATATACACTTGATGCTTCGGCGGGTCATCAATTTAGTGATTTTCAGTTTGGTTTCGTGCCTGGAGAGGCACAAATATTGACCACCGCATTAGCGAATGATGTAATTTCATACTGTACTAAACGAGGGTCTTCTGTATATGCATGTTCTCTTGACGCAGAGGGTGCATTCGATGCCGTCCCTCACTCGATTTTATTTTATAAGGCAATGGATGTCATCCCTGATCATTGTTTGTTACTTTTGGTTAATTGGTATAAATCGATAACGGTTCAAATAAAACACAAATGTGAGTTGAGTAATACGATCAAAGTATGTAAAGGTACACGCCAAGGTGGCTTATCTTCTCCATTTTTTTTAACCTTTTCCACCAAGAAATGGTCGAGTCGTTAGCTGAGTGTAATGGAGGAATTAAAATTAACGGCACATCATATAATCTTTTTGTATACGCTGACGACATTTTGCTAACCAGTCTGACTGCTACTGGTCTGCAAACAATGATTAACGTCGCAGATAAATACATTACTGATCACGGTCTAAGGTTTAATCCGTCGAAGACTGAATGTACAATATTTGGTAAATGTCATTTAGATCCACCACCTGAATGGAGACTGGGTGGCACAAATCTTGTACAGACCAATAGTGTTAACTATTTGGGTGTGACGTTATCACGGTGTAAGCCTCATGAACATGTTGATTTAACGAATAATTGCATGTAGAAGAGCATATTTTGCTTTGCAGGGAGCTGGTTTCAACAACACAGTAACCGACGTTGATTCCCTTAGTTGATATGGAAGGCGGCGATAACCTACGGTATCAATTGCATTAACATTTCAGCAGTCGACCTAGAAAAAATGGAAAAAATACAAAGCAGACTCCTCAAGGCAGGGATAGGAATTCACAAATTTTGTAGAAGTTCACCGATTTTAAAGGCACTGAATGTCTCAAAAAATGACCATGTAATTGAAACCAGCTCATTGAAGTTGATAAGTGCTATATTCTCTAACTCTCCACGTGCCAAGACATTTTACTGTTATTTAATAAAGAAACATTGCTGTGATAAATTGCGTAATCATACTGATCTGATAGCCAGGGTGAGAACTATATGCAGTGAACACAATGTATCACTCTTTAAGTATATTTTAAATACGTCATATGCTCACAGTGTACAAGTTTCCATCAAATCATCCACTACGCCAGAAGACGGATTATGGGATAGTGTACTAAGTACTGCTTAGCCGCAATCCGTATGACCGGTATATTTTAAGCTTGCTGCTAAAGACGTTTTAATACTGTTATCAATGCTGTTATTTTACAACTGAAATAATTTTATGTATGTATTGTTCTCTTCTTTGGAAGGCTGAATAAAATTTATTATTATTATTATTATTATTATTTGAAACCGAATTGTAGCTGTACCTTTAAAATTAAACAAAAAATACACAGAAATATATATTATTATTGTTCCGGACAGTTTGAATTGGCTGATAAAGACAAAACAGTATAGAAACATTGTAGAGCAATGTTAAAACTTATTATTTTATTATATATTTTTAATTCACTAATATTGTTGACGGACCTCGCAGAGGTCGTCTCGACCTGTTCCCGTCAACCAAAGTCTACCTAGTATTTAACAATAGGTGCGAAGGCGGGGGAGGGAGGGTGTAGCATGCTTGGCGAACCCCACTAAAAATAACTTAGTCGCCAGGGCCACCTAAAAGTTGTTTAATATGTAGTGTTCATGTAGTCACATTAGCAACACATGAAGCGCATCAAACGTGAGACTCGATCCAAAGCTGGCCCAATGCCGGACCGGTGTCTACGACGTTGTACCCACATCATCCAACACAAGCTGTAGGCTATGTCTTGCGCTTGCTGATAATCCACACTTATAAATATATATGCAATTGTACATGGGCCTGAGCAAAAACACATATATATGCCTATATATATATATATATGTAGGCCTATGTACAAAGCAAAATTTACCAAACTGTTCTAAATAGTCGAATTATTATTTTTTTAATTATAAAAATCGCTTCAAGTGATATTTATTGTGATATATACTCAAAAAAAAATTATAATTACGATTAATTATAGGCCTAATCATGATTACAGTGCTTTTAGAATATCGATTACGATTATGATTACGATTACAGGTCATATTTTTTCTCGATTACGATTATAATCATGATTACACGATTTCAAAAAATATGATTACGATTATGATTATGATTACAATGTAATCGATTAAAAATCGTAATCGACGAATATGATTATAATCGACCCCAACCCTGCTTCAGGCACTGTACATAAGTTGTTCGTACAGGGAAACCAAGCAGAAAACCCATGGCAATGCTCGTATACGAGCTCCTATGTATATCTTCATCAACATGCATATACTTACAGTTCTTGTGAATGACATTTAGAAACTTTGAGCTGTGTAGTGTAGGCCTAAATACAGAAATAACATAATTATTTCGTAGAGGCTGCACAATTAACTTGTATCTGAAACAGTGCTTCCCAAAGGCTACATATCAGGATGGACATATCTGCCGGATGACATTAAATGATTGTCTTAAACGTCCTAACCCACATGACGGGCGTGGAGAAAAACAGGAGATAAACGGGTGCATGTGCTGGATGACTCTTCCAGAAGTGCATCCAATTTCCATCAAAACTAGGTTCCAGAGTAGGCCACTGCAAATATAAACAGATTGAGTTTATACCCAGCAAACACAAAACATTTGCATAAAATGTGTACAATGCTGGACGGCCGACGTTGTACAAATGTTATACAAATGTTTTGTGTTTGCTGGGTATGTATGTGCTGATCTTTAATAGCCTATGCGAAAGTGGTAGTGCACGTCAGGTGGAAATGTGTTACCATGCACGTAGGCCTACAGCATCACCTTATATATATAGCTGGCTATTTAAGCAAAGCTATCTGCATGGAACTTGCACAATCTATGTAAGGCGAAATTTGGCCCAACACAGATTTGTAGCAAACTATTCTGCATGTTTTTGTTGAAAATCGGAGATTCGTTACTTTGTATGTGAGGCCTCGCCTTTTAGCTGTTATAAACTTGAATATTTAGATATGGTATATAGGCTATAAAGATGATAAGATATTATTGAAGATATACAAAATATGCCAAAGTTGACAATTTTCGTGAAATCACAAGTTCTAATTTTACAATATCCATGATATCTTCACCCCACTTTGCTCATGGCGGCCTTTTTAAAAATATACATAGGCCTATTAGGATAATTTACGGGTTTGGTTACATACCCAATATGTCAACACGATTTTTGTTAGGTATTGCCTAGAAGGGGCACCTGTCTGACACTGCTGCTCGGGACAGTTGACAATGTTGACTTTTACAGTGTTTCATCTAGAATTTAAAAGGGGCATGGCGGTACCTATCATTAGGGGGCATCTTATCATGAACGCCGGGCACGCAATTGACCCGGGTGGGCATTTCCAACACCGACCCTCCCCAATTAAGGGTAGGGCCTATAAACAGAATCAGTTTTAAGTGTGTAGGGGAGACTGGGGCACCTTGAGACATGGGGCACCTTGAGACAGGCCCGTTTGACACATATATTATTTTGCGATTTGTGCGCTATCTGGTTAATGATAAGAAAACTAACTAATTTCGATTTTCCACCCTATTGCTAATGGCTATTGGACATCCTTGGCATGCGTGTAAGCTTAAGTCCACTTTTTACATGAAAAGTAGATTTTTAGGATGATCAATATTTGGTTCTATAGATCACATAATACTTGATTTCCCTATGATTTTGGTGGTATCTAACACCTGTATTATCACTTTATAACTTATGTATAATGTTTTGGTTCAAATACACCCCACACACAAACTATGATATCAGATGTGAGGTCAGTCAGGGTGGGGCACCTTGAAACGCTGTCTCAATGTGCCCCATTCTCCACACATAGATGTCGCTCAGGTCAACCCCGCTCTCTCTCTGTAACCACACGCCATGTTTCGACAAAAACTGCTCATTTTGAGCAGTTTTGTTGATATAACAACTGTAGGCTTATAAACACGCTTGAGTGTCCTGAATATATATGGCAAATATAAAACACCACTACTCCGCCATATATGAGTTTATATTCACATAGAAATAGAAAACATTCAATGGATTACTTTTTCTGCCTACGCGCTGCTGTGAGAAGGTACATGTTTACGTTTTTCTGACAGAATTTACAATCGGCTTCAAAACACTGGCAAATATAAATTACTGAATGACATGCGAATTGTGCTGGTTCAATTTATCCACTACTAAACAGAATAAATTGCCCTTACCTGTAACAAACTCTAAAATCAAATTAAATATTGAAAAAAGGATAAGTAATGAGTTGGTGAACACCAAAATAGTTCCGTGATTATAGGAATGGTTATAAAATCACGTGGTAACGCTCACTAACGGCTGATAAATCTGGTCAATCGCCATGCGTGCATACGGCGAAATGAGCGTGTGGTATCAGAGATATAATATCTGAGGTCAGAATGAATGTGCCCCTAAACTGTCTCAAGGTGCCCCAAGTCTGTCTCAAGGTGCCCCGGAAGTGTCTCAAGGTGCCCCCACTTTTTTTCAGGCACATATTTTACTGCAACATCTAACATTAGCCAACTGCAGGCTTTAGCTACAGGTATATGTAGTATTCAAATCTTGATTTTAGTTAGATCCACGTTTTTTTCAGGTACCTAATTTGGCGTCTCAAGGTACCCCATGTGGTGTCTCAAGGTGCCCGAGTACGGGGTACATTGAGACACTTTTTTGAAAATCTGTTTTGTTTAAAAATGTAAGGTTACACATTTCTGATAATTTTTATTTCTTGCTCAAATATACCCCACTGGATGCTGTATCCATTTGTGTCGTCAAAATATTCATTTTGAAAATTAAATCTATGCTTGGGGGGTTTGAATTTTTCCGTCTCAAGGTGCCCCAGTCTCCCCTAAACATCGCCGGTTATTACCACTTCGAGTGGCTTTTACGTTTTGTTATTTCCTAATCGATTGGCTGTTTAATTTTTTTCCGTCGTCGACGAAACGAGACGGAAAAATTCACCGTCAATTTTTTTGTTGAATGACCTTTGACCTCTGACCTATTTGACGAAAAAACGTCGACGACGAAAACAGCCACTCGAATGGGCCAATGTACACAGACCGTTATCAGGTATTGCGTCATAGGTGTGAGCGCGCGACATCAGTGACTGGGTTGTTTTCCACTGTCACAATGACCTGGGTGGGTTGATTATGACGTAACAATAGTTCAAAGAGGCAGATCACCATCTGAATATTAGAAGGGCAACATGGCGCTCATGAAGGGCAGCATGGCGCCCATAAAGGGCAACATGGCGCTTACAAAAGGCAACATGGCGCCGCGCCATGTTAGAAATAGCTAGATGAAGCACTGCTTTTAGGTAGGCCCTATTTAGCTAAGATTTCAGTCCTTGGTCAAGCACGAGGTCAGCCACTGCTGGCTTGGGGTTATGCCCTATTGCCTTATTGGCCAGATAAAAAAATCAAGCCAAATTAATTCATGAAGATTTCTACAGAACACATTCCACAGTGTAATCAATCAGAGCCACTAGTAGCTGACGCTAGTGGAAGGATAATGGATCTGATGGATGAGAATTCTTCCAGGCGGACAGGGAAATTGATATTTGTCAGTTTCCTGGCGGTCCTCGCACGACCTCCATTAAAAACATGTGACGTCATTTGTTGGGGGGAATTCCGATGAAGGGTCATTTCCGTAATTCCTGTCATAATTTTGTTGTTTTTCTGCACCTGTCATCGAATTTGCCTGCCTTAACTGCCTGTGGCTGTGCTGTTGCCAGTTGGCTACAAAGGTGAGTAATGATTATAATGTCCAAATGATGGCATACCGCCTAGGCCTGACTGAATGTTGCCAATTTTACCGTATTTGACTGGTGAGTCGTGGGGCACCTGCCTGCACTTCGTTTCCAGACGGGGAGCTGGATGTTGTTTATAGACTCCAGAAATTCAAACAAAATGGCCGCCGTTTATACTGTTCATACCAGCTCGATTCGAATTTTTAATTGTTTATATTTTCCTGACAGGACCTTACAAACTTATTAATGGTGGCGGGACTGGTTGACAATGTTGACTAGCCGACAGTCTGTAAGGGGCCGCTCAACAATTACGTAACGCTTAGAGGGGGAGAGGGGTTAAGCGATGCGTTACGGAGCGTAGTCGAAGTAACGTTAAATAGCGTTACGAAGGGGGAGGGGGGGCAAAAATCGTCCAAAAAAGCGATACGTAATTGTTGAACGGCCCGGGAGTCTGACTCGGCTGAGCCTGTCTCTGAGGGAGGTAGATCATAGGAGGTGGAGCAAGAAGAAGATGAAGAGGAGAAAGAGAATAGGAGGGGGAAGAGAAGAAAGAGGAGGAGGAAGGCAGACAGGTGAAAGAAAAATGAGGTGAAAGGGGGAATGGGGGAATGCATTGGACCAATTCTGAACCACAGGATGTAGTTATCAATCAGTACCATCAAAAACACAATAACACAAAATATTAACATGATTGAAAAGGCATAACCGCCTGTGGTGATCATGTAATCACCAGTGACAATCATGTGTCAGATACATGTCCAGTGCTTGTTTGAGTACTTGACAAGCTTGATTTTATGTGTACCAGTGTTATGTCAAGTTTCATGTGATTTTACAGAAGTAAGGCCACTGTTTTTTATTTCTCTGTTTTAGATCAGAAAAAATGAAAATCTAATAACGGAGGGCGGTAAAAAAAACATTTAAGAAAATAAAACATTGAACCTATTTTTGGAAGAGTTAATGAGGGCGCCCAAATAAAAAAAACATTTGACAAATTTCTAGAAAGTTAATGAGGGCGACGAAATAAAAAAACTTTTGACCATTTTAAAAAAAAGTTAATGAGGGCGACGTAAAAAACAAGCAAAAAAAACATAGCTGGAATTTTTTTTTTATTTCTCGAAATGAACTTGGGTTTTTTCAGAATGTTTTTTTTCCGAAAATCGGCAACAATGTAATGCGCGCGCTGGGCAGAAAAAAAAACACTTTTTTTTTGGTAATGGGCGGCCTAAATCTAATGCGCGCGCTCATCTAAAACAGAGAAAAAAACCATAGTGGCCTAATCCTGTTGTATACATGTACGGTACATAATATACTTTTTTCTCACAAATAAATCAGTAATGACTTTTACTTGTGTCAATAAACATCTATTTATAAATCTTTGTATTTTTTGTGGGAAGTCTTGGCCAGTCAATCAATGCTGCAGTGACTGCCTAGATGTGACAAAACTGGGAAAAGGCAGGGAGGCTTTTAATGAATATTCAATTTAACATGCAGGGCTCTATGTTAAATTAGAACATTTATATGTCTAGTCGTGAACATCACAGAGTCCAGCTCGGTCGTGGGCTATTTGTCATAAGTACCAGATGTTTGTAGTTATGTCCTGTGAATACCTGAGATATGTTAAACATGTTAAACAGCCCCGCAATCATAAGTGTTTACCCTTCTTTACAAGGACAATCAGGAGTCAGTTTAACCCTTAGAGCACTGGTACATTTTTGTATTTATAAATCATGGAGATCAAACGTTTTTTTCAACTCGAAATCATCATAAACATGATAAATGTCTTAGTTAGCTCTTTCCGCTTTATTTGAATACCTATGTTATCATGGTTATGGATTTACGTCCCTTATATACGTTTACAGACGTCAGATTCTGACGTCTAAAGTCGATCCCTGCGCTGTAAGGGTTAATTACCCCCAGTCTTTGAAGCTATGATTATCAGATTACAATAATTACAAAATAAGTACAGTATATTCCATCAGTGCAAAAACCAGAAATTAGATCCAAAATGAACGTTTTCGAACGTGTGACAAAAGATGAAGTTAAAAAGCCTATTTTGAGCTCATCGACAAACTTATGTGATCTGGACCCCATTCATACAAGCGTGCTCAAAAATTGTCTTGATATAATAATAAATCCTATCCCTGATATAATTAACATTTCAATGGATTTCAACTAGAAAAGAATTGTGACTTTTAAGTAACAATAGTGTTTGGACTAGAGGTTTTATTCACGAGTTTTTTGTCGGCCATTTTAAATTTTGTTGAGTTATTTTTATCATGACAGACAAATTGGAATTTTTTTCATGGGTTTTTGGCAGCCATTTTGAATTGGAATTTTAGATTTCAGACCTCAGAATTTGGACTTTAGACTTTCAAATTTCAGAAATCAGAAGTTTCCACTGAGCTTTTGTATTTTTATATAGATATCTATTTGTTTTTTGAAATGGGAATATATTCAGAGGGCCCAGTAAACACATTGCCTTGTCTCTCTGTTGGCTGAATATTGTATCACTGTCTGCGACACTGGCCCAATATTAAAACATATTGTGTCGCCGTTTTGTGTTTGATTAAAATTAATTACAACTGTTGTTTTAATTGTCAAGTGTGTCCCCCCTAATCATGCTAATAGGTTACTACTGTCCATAGTAAATACTCAAGGTTCGTTCAATGGTGGGCATCCGTCTGCAAAACTGTCCCTGCATTCAAACAGCATTAGGCAATTTAATTATCAAATCTAGCATTTAAAAGGTTAATAGGGCGACCCAGCCTGGACAAACTACCAGCATTTCAGTCTTGGAGTCTATTCATACCATGAATGTGACTGCATCCGACATGTACATTATTGAATCGACATCGATCCACATAGTGATCCAGAAAATCCTGAATAAAACTAAGGATCATTGTGCCAAGATTTGAAGTCGATTGGATAAAAACTCAAGGAGAAATAGCCCAGCAAAATTTGACATTGATCCACACAGGGATCCAGAAAACCCTGAATAAATCCAGTAGAACAACTCAGAATTCTTAAACAAGATATAGCATGCAGCCTGACTATCTGGGGAACATAATTGTGTTGAAATTGCAAGTTGATTGCATGAAAAGTCAGATTTTTGGACATAGAAAACAGAAAAAGGAGAAAGAACTAAACAAAACTGAATATGTTTCATAACTAGTACATTTCCTCATTTCCTGAAAGTACATAATGATATAATTATTAGTATAGACCAGAGTGAAGTTACAGCTAGCTCCTACCTTGCTTGATTTGTCAGCCGCTTTTGACACCAATGACCATGCTACATTAACAAATCAGTTTTCCAGATTGGTATGGAATATCTGGGCAGGCTCAAATTTGGTTTTCTTGTTATTTGCAAAATAGGCACCAATCTATAAAAAATAAAGACACGGTCAGATTAAGTCACTACACCACGCAGCGCTATCATCTCCAGTATTGACATAAACCACCATCTTTATGCCGATGCTACTCAAATCTACATGTTTCTATCCGTTTCCAACAGTAAGGAATCTCTTGAGAAGTTGCAAAATTGTGTAATGGCCATGTCGGCCTGGATCACAGAGTCTAAGCTGAAGCCTACTTCTAGTAAGACAGAATTTCTTCTCATTTGGACCAAACTTCAGCGAGAAAAATTCTCAAATATAAGGAATAATTTCCCATGCTCAATTCTAGATCAAGACACAAATCCATCTGCATCAGCCAAAAACCTTGGTGTTGCATTCGACAGTAGCTAGAATTTCCGAAAACACATATCCCAAACATAGGGCATGCTTCTATTATATCTGTGATTTGCGTCAAATTCAAAGTCTGTCCTTAGACATGTTAGATCTTGCCAAGCAAATTGCAGTGGCACTGGTCAGTAGCAAGTTAGATTATTGTAATCACTTTTTCACAATATACCAGAAAAGGATATCGCTAGATTACAACTCGTTCAGAATTGCTTTGCAAGTCTGGTAACCAAGGCCCCACGTTTTAGTTGTTCCACTCCTATTCTAAAACGATTACATTAGCTTCCTGACAAGTTTTGCATTCATTTTAAAAGATGCACAATAACTAAAATAAAATGTACATGTATATGATTTTTTCGAGTGACTGACTGTATGTGCGGGGGATTTTGTGAGTGTCGACCACTATTTTTCTGAAGTAATCCTTTGGTCATCTGCCATGTCAACATCTGAAAAATAAATACATGAACATAACCATGTAAGAAATATACAATAACATATCATATTCGAAAATAATTAAATGAACATAATCATATAAAAAATAAATGTTTATGCATGAACATGATGAACATAATTATATACAAAAATAATTAATTTTAACGGTGAGCAATATACAGTCGCCAGTTACATTATATTATCAGGCGCTTTTTGATCTGTTAGGACAGATCAAAAAGTGCCTGATAATATAATGTAACTTTTGCTATTTATCTGTATAATTACCAAAAGACCAGAAATATTTTTTGTGGTGTAGCAGCTCAGTTCCCTATACAACTTTACACAATACATGCAATAGGCCGAATCATGATAATAGAGCAGTTTCTGGCATAGAAAAAAGTGCTGTGCAAAGTCAACTGTCAGTAACTGTAACTGCTTACGTTTCAAGTGAGAAGTTACTGCCTTTTGCCTTTATTATTCCCTGAATATGGTACACATAATTATCATGCTTTAAGAATCATTCAACTGCAAAATGCGCATGCCTGGGACGGTCAAGTGTAGGCCAACAGTAGCCTATTGAGTACAGATTGACGACATTAATATAGCCACTGAACTGATTACAAGATACTACCTAAACGAGACATTGATCCAATGCTGTTTTAATGCTAGGGCAACGTCTGCGACGCTGGCCCAACATTGAACATTGAATAAATGTACAATGTTTGAGAGATTAAAGTCCTCCTGCCCAGCAAACACAAGACATTTGTATAACATTTATACAACGGCGGCCCAACGTTTTCGACGTTGGTCCAACATTGCATAAAGTCATACAAATGTTTTGTGTTCACTGGGTGTCATTACAAGCTTGGGGTCAAGCACATCCCCGCAGTAATACAGTCAGTTTGTTTGCAAACCAGCGACCAAGCAGGGGCAAGGGCCAAGGGCTTTGAATTATTAACTCATAGATGTCACTCTTAGTATATATGAACTTGGTGTGATTTGAGAACTTGCTCTTAATGAGGCTTTGGGTATGAAACGCATATTTAGTACTATTATGGAATAGGGCCTTGGCCTACCCACGGGCACTATTGCCTTCTGGGAGACCCATGCCCCCGAATTTTTACAGTTGACCATACCTTTACCATGTTTACCTTATGGCTGTGCACCATTTGCTAATCAAATTTGCTTTTGATAAGCATGATAAGCGAAATATACATCAATGAGAATATATAATTTGTCGAGTCAAAGCTAAAACATGAAAATTGCAAATTATGGATAGTTTTGAAATAAAATATTCCCTGTTATGTAGGAACCGTAACATGTGCTGCATATTATTCTGATGTGGTTAATTATAACTGGTAATTGAGTTGGTCTAAAATACTGTTCAGGGCTCGAAATAAGGCCATTCTTCCAGTCCGGTACTGCCAAAAAATGTGCAGGAATGGCAAAAAATATTACTAGCCATTACGATAAACTGGCAAATTTTAGGCCATCCTAGGACAAAGGCCATTTCTAGGAATGACAGTTTTTACTCAGGAATTGCAGTTTCCTTGACTTGCCAGTCCCGTGGATTGGCTTGCCCCCAACGTTTAATTCTACCCCTGCTGTTTCAGTCAGGGGCTGATTTTTGAAGATATTTGAGTACCTACTTAAATACACAGCTTAATTGTAATTTTGTTGTAATCCTCAGATCTATCCTTGATCATCTACATCATGTACATGTAATATTTATTCTATTCGTGTATTTCAACCACTTTTTGGCTTGGTTGTTATATTGCATAACTAAATATGATATAAGTACATATGGATCTTCCAACGTTCAACATCTTTAAAAAATAGTACACTATATCAAGTGTGAAAATTTGCCTTTGCAGTTGTTTTAAGAAAAACCCAAATTTATAGAGAATAAGCATGATAATATAATTTACATAATATTCATGCCCACACCCTGCGATTGGACCGGGGGTGGGGTCATTTATAGTTACCAATCAAAACCTCCAATTTAAGAAGCTGCAGGTAGAGTTTTGAAGATGGTAGTGACATCATTTTTTCATTCTAATCATGCTAATAGATAGATAGTTCTACAATTAGAACTTTTACAGTACTTCAATGAGGAAAAAGGTTTTGTTTGTACTCAAATAACATGTTAGAAATTGACATTTATTTGGGTGGAGGGTGGGGATCAACCTGTATTTTGACCCTATTTAACATGCTTAATGTAAGAAATGACCTAGTACATGTACGTACTGGAACAATAAGGAAATGGAGTATAATTTTTCGAAAAGATGGATGAAATATATATTTTAGTTGACTATAACATACGTATAAGCCTTGAATATTGTGTTAATCATCTTCAGATGAGTCGATAAATAATGGACAAATAATGGTAAGTATATACACTGTTTATCAAGATAGACATGGTACAAATGTGCATAATCAGATAATGAACATTGTCCATCTGATAAACTTAAAGCATATATACATGTACATGTATACTGTAATTAGCATGATATTAGTGTGCACTACAGTCCACTAAACTTTGGGCATACATAAGCACTGATTTTATCAATAGCAGAAATGCATATGCATTTCTGTCAATAGGTATACCTACTACTTACTAGTAAACCAACCCCAGTACATGTAGGCCTATATCATGTATACATGGCTCAGTGAAATTCGGTTTTGGACAAAACTAAAATTAAGTTTGACATTTGTTTTTTTAATGAAGTAACTAAATTTCCTGTTTCAAGGAAAATAATTTTGAGAGTATGTACTGTAGATGGCTTTATGTTAATGTTCATGATTTCAAAATGATGAAATCGGCCTAACCTTAAGTTATATCTTGCTAAAAGCCACACAAAAAAAAGACCTTATATTTTAAAATTTGAATGAGATATTTTTTGTTTTCTTTGAGGCAACATCTTGATTCAATATTTTTGTATCAATTTTAAATTTTGGAACAAAATATAAAACAGATTAGATTTGGAATAAAAGGTGTGTTAGTCTCCATTAAAACGTTCCATACACCACCAGGTGATCCACAAACAACATCGCATGATAAGAAGTGGCAGAGCCAGAGGGGGGGGGGGAGTCAGGTGCGTCAGAACCTCCTTTTTCAAAACTTTTTTTTTCAAAAAATGATGAAAATTGTCAAAAATATATTGAAAAGAATACAAAATTATTGATTGACATCTATTTTTTAATCGAACCCTCTTTTCTTCAATATAACTTTTTTTTTGAATAGCATTCTTTAACCCTTACAGTGCTAAAGCATTATTCAACCCTTACAGTGCTAAAGCATTATTTAACCCTTACAGTGCTAAAGCATTATTTAACCCTTACAGTGCTAAAGCATTATTTAACCCTTACAGTGCTAAAGCATTATTTAACCCTTACAGTGCCGAAGCATTATTTAACCCTTACAGTGCTAAAGCATTATTTAACCCTTACAGTGCTAAAGCATTATTTAACCCTTACAGTGCTAAAGCATTATTTAACCCTTACAGTGCTAAAGCATTATTTAACCCTCACAGTGCTAAAGCATCATTTAACCCTTACAGTGCTAAAGCATTATTTAACCCTCACCGTGATAAATTATTTTGAGACATACTTTGGAAACCAGATGGTTCACTCTTTAATTTTTTGTTACCTCTTTCTGCTTCATTTGAATACTTTTTATCCCCCGCCCGTAGGGGAAGGGGGATTTTAGTCGCGCCAGGATTCTGTCCGGCGGCCAGCCTCTGGCGTCCGGCGTCACGTTTTCTTGTGGGCGCAGAAACTTGAAAACTACTGGTCAAATCTTTTTGAAATTTTACCATGACATTTCTAGCAACATGGGGATGTGCAAGTGATTTTTTAGAGATGCTAGTGAAATTCAAAATGGCCGCCCGAGGTCAACTCTAAAAGTTTATGTGGGGGCAAAAACTTAAACAGAAATTTAAAGTCAGAAATTATTCAAATTTTACTATCACATTACCCATGATATGGAGATGTGCAGGTGACTTTTTCAAGGTCTTACTGAAATTCAAAATGGGGGCGTAAAAACTCAAAAAAATTGTTTGGTCAATTTTTTTTTAAATTTTAACATCACATTCCTAGCAACATGGGGATGTGCAAGTGATTTTTTTAAGATGCTTCAAAATTCAAAATGGCCGCCAGAGGTCAACTCCTTAATTTTTTGTGGGCGCAGAAACTCTAAAACTCAAAGTCAGAAATTATTCAAACTTCACTATCACATTTCCCACGATATGGAGATGTGCAAGTGATTTTTTAAGGTTTTAATGAAATTCGAAATGGCCGCCATGGATAAACTTCATATTTTCTTGTGGGCGCAAAAACTGAAAAATTGAAATCAGTAATAATTCACATTGTACAATCACATTACCATCTGGATATGTGCATGCGATTTTACTGAAATTTAAAATGGCCACCACAAATCAACTTTTTAAATATTTATGACCGCAAAAAGTCTAAGCCAATTTATGGTGGGTTCAGTCCTCTTGTTTCATAGATCCACACCTGATAGAAATATTTAATCATTAAAGCGCTGAAATATTTTTGTATAAGCCATGGAGAGTTTTTTTCGATTTTTGATCCAAATCATCATTAATCATGTTAATGTCTTAATTAGCTCTTTTCGTTTCATTTGAATACCTATGTTATGGGTCTACGGTCGTTATAAATATTTTCACTCTTGCATTGCGTGGATAGACTTTAGACGTGTCTATAGTTGATCCCCGCACTGTAAGGGTTAAGGTGCTAAATTAAATTCTAGTAATTTAAATTTTCACCCACTTCAGGTCGATGAAAATTACACATGTATGTTTGTTCTATTTCAGACCAAACATTTGCAATTCTTGATGTTTAAACATACAATTATCAGTGATTATCTCCCAATGACTGTTAACCTTCTTATAGGGTTACTGGGAAATAGTAATCGTTTATTATACTGATCTGTGCTAAATATACATTTAACTTTTTATAATACATCATTTCCATCATTTAAGCACCAAACCCAACTTCCTGGTTTATAAATCAGTTTTAACCTTATACATATATACAGTGTACATTAATAATGAGATGGTTTAATAAATTCAAATAAATAAAGTAAAAAACCCAGCTCAACTGGGCATTCGCCCAGCCCGGGCCAATGCCGAGTCAACATCTGGAAGGCTGGCCCGGTAGTACTTTTTGCCTCCCCCCCCCCTCCCCCCGCCTGTGGAGGGCCATCAGGGATCTGAACGGAATATCCTTGTTTATCCGCTCAACAGCTCCCGCATCCGTGCAGGTACTGGTGTTGGCCGTTGTAGGGCGTTAAACTAAACCGGCAATATAGTGTTTGACATTAGGCATGGTTCCCACGGGTCCTTAAAAGTCCTTGAATTTGAAAAAAAGTTCCAGGCCTTGAAAAGTCCTTGTTGATTTTGATCAACCTGTGATATTTTGCTGTTGATCTTGAAAAAACGACACGCAGCGGCGACAGCTAGTGATTAAATGAAAGAAAAAGCTACACTTAATTAAGTTTACGATGACCATGCGCTTTAGGAATGTAGTGTGCCTATTTTCTCAATAAATAAAGTCAAAAGCGAATATCGATAAACAATATAGGCCTAAATGTACATTTATTATTTTCTACAAAATATTGTAATTCCTTTTGTATGCATGGTTTGTCATTTGATAAAAACTTTTTTTCATACCTTCTGGCCTAAACTTATTTTGTAATTCACGAACCACTTTTTTAACATGTACAAAAAAGGTCCTTGAAAAATATTGAGAAGTCCTTGAAAGGTCCTTGAAAGGCCTTGAATTTTGTATTTAAAAAAGTGTTGGAGACATGATTAGGTCTCTCACGTGGGACAGAATGGAGTTACCCACAACTATTGTTACTCGGGGGACTATCCGTCCCGAGGATAACAGAGTTGTGTTTTGTTCAGCTAAACAGACGTCTATGGACGTATGGGCATGTCTGGGGTAAATCCCCTAGACATGCCCAAAACCCATTATCAGGCGATTGAAGAAAAAAACTAGCCAGCCATGCCCTATTACCCCACCCTCACGTCAATATCGGTACATAATTTATCTCAGCAATAGACTGCACTGCTTTTATCGTATTATATCGTCACTTAAATGACCATTAGTGCCGAAAAATGACGATAAGCAATATTCAGCCATTGACATTAGGATTTTGTTATACTAGACAACAGGGCAGGTAAAACTGTGATTTTTGTCTGCCCTGGTCCCTTTTAACTGGACCTGGAAGTGGTACGGCGAATAAAATATATGAAAACTTTACCCGACCACCAGGCCGATGTGGACAGCTTATCCGACCTGAGCCTTTTTAACCTGCCTCGGGCGGCCGGTCGGACGTTAATGTCAATGGCTGAATATTTTACTATATATACTAAGTACTAACCTTCTAATAAAACAGATTAAAAAGGACTAGTCGTGCTTAGCCTTAGCGCTGTAAGGGTTAAGTCTTTCAGTACTTGGTCATAAGTCGCTCCCCAGGCTGAAAGGGTTAACCCTATGATTACATGTAACCTCTAGCACCCATTAACCCAAAGCGATGGATGCATTATAACATTTTTAATTCAATCACGAATGACTATTTCAATATTTTTTGAACAATTCCCATGTTCTGCATAAATGAGACAATGAAGTCTAAATAGTATAAGAGCGGCCATATTGACATAAAACATTATGGCTGCTATTGTATCTACATATACACACATACATGTGTACTGTATTTCCTACACCAGTCATAGTATAGCCCTATCCCATGTATACACTAGTGTACTAAGTACTGCTTAGCCGCAACCCGTATGACCGGTATATTTTAGGCTTGCTGCTAAAGACGTTTTAATACTGTTATCAATGCTGTTATTTTACAACTGAAATAATTTTATGTATGTATTGTTCTCTTCTTTGGAAGGCTGAATAAAATTTATTATTATTATTATTATTATTATTTGAAACCGAATTGTAGCTGTACCTTTCAAATTAAACAAAATATACACAGAAATATATATTATTATTGTTCCGGACAGTTTGAATTGGCTGAAAAAGACAAAACAGTATAAAAACATTGTTGAAGTCTCTTGTAAAGGGTTAATCCAAGTGACCAGACGATGATGGTAATTGCAATTAACTGTTTACACTCTTGAGATGTCTGCCTAGAGCAATGTTACAACTTATTATTTTATTATATATTTTAAATTCACTATTATTGTTGACGGGCCTCGCAGAGGTCGTCTCGACCTGTTCCCGTCAACCAAAGTCTACCTAGTATTTAACAATAGGTGCGAAGGCGGGGGAGGGAGGGTGTAGCATGCTTGGCGAACCCCACTAAAAATAACTTAGTCGCGAGGGCCACCTAAAAGTTGTTTAATATGTAGTGTTCATGTAGTCACATTAGCAACACATGAAGCGCATCAAACGTGAGACTCGATCCAAAGCTGGCCCAATGCCGGACCGGTGTCTACGACGTTGTACCCACATCAAACCAACACAAGCTGTAGGCTATGTCTTGCGCTTGCTGATAATCCACACTTATAAATATATATGCATTTGTACATTGGCCTGAGCGAAAACACACATATATATGCCTCTATATATATGTAGGCCTATGTACAAAGCAAAATTTACCAAACTGTTCTAAATAGTTGAATTATTATTTTTTTAATTATAAAAATCGCTTCAAGTGATATTTATTGTGATATATACTCAACAAAAATTATAATTACGATTAATTATAATCATGATTACAGTGCTTTTAGAATGTCAATTACGATTATGATTACGATTACAATGTATCGTGTATTACACGATACATTATAGCATGTTTATAGATATAGTCCCAGAGCTAGGGGGGTTTTATTTGTGTTGAAAGGTCCATACGATCCAAGAGTTCCACCTATAGTGAAATTTTCCCAGGAATCCGAATCTGCGCGTCTTACAAAAATCATCCTGTCCAAAAGTACCGTAAAAACCCTTTAAACACTAGTACCGTCAAAATCGCAAACCGCAATTTGAAATATTGCGTATGAAGTGATTGTTTGCTAAAATTGTGGTAATTTTCCATTTAAATATTTTTTTAATTATTTATTATCCTCACATATGACACAGGCTTTCACATTGATGTAAAATATTATGTATCTGATCAATAACAAATACACAATATAGCTTTAAGTTGGTATTTTAACACGTAATTTTACTCATTTTTCATACTTTTTCACTAAATAGAGAAAATACTTTTTTCTCAGCCGATTTTTGTATAGTATAAATGTTTAGTTTTGATTCAAACATGTTCTAGAACTATTGTTGACTTAAAATTAACCCATTTTGAATAAAAATAATGAGTTATGTGAACATATTACTCGCTTTTTTTGTTAGACGTAAA
Source organism: Flabesymbios commensalis (assembly GCA_964017125.1). Classification (NCBI taxonomy): domain Eukaryota; kingdom Metazoa; phylum Annelida; class Polychaeta; order Terebellida; family Flabelligeridae; genus Flabesymbios; species Flabesymbios commensalis. The sequence goes on from OZ024913.1 coordinate 69,207,768, forward strand.
ATTAGCTCGCTTTTCTTCAGGCTCGGAAAAATTGACCATATCTCACATTTTTGCCCACTGAGTAGTCAAATTTTGAGCTATATCAATATGTTTGATATCAATAGAAAGCTACTGGCACATGCCTTCACATGGATGTAAAATATGTTGTGTCTGAGTATTGACAAATGCAAAAGAAAGCTTTAAGTTGGTATTTTAACCCTTAATTTGACCTTTTTTCATACTTTTTCAGTAAATAGTCAAAATACTTTTTTCTCAGCTTTTGTGTATAATAAATATTTAGTTTTGATTCAAACTATTGTTGACTTGAAATAAACCCATTTGGAATAAAAATAGTGAGTTATGTGAACATATTATATACTTTTTTGGTTAGACGTAAAATTTGCGCGCTTTTCTTTGGGCTCAGGGAAATTGTATGTATCTCACAGTTTTGCCCAATGAGTAGTCAAATTTTGAGCTATATCAATATATTTGATATCAATAGAAAGCTACTGGCACAGGCCACGGATGTATAATATTTTGTGTCTAATCTTTGACAAATGCACAAGAGAGCTTGAAGTTGGTACTTTAACCCTTTATTTGATCTATTTTTCATTCTTTTTCGGTCCATAGTCAAAATACTTTTCTCCAACTGATTTTTGTGTATAAAAAATATTAAGTTTTGATTCAAAAATGTTCTAGAATTATTGTTGACGTAAAATAAACCCCTTTGGAATATAAAAAATAATGAGCTATTCGAACATATTACACACTTTTTGGGTTGAATGTAAAATTTGGGCACTTTTCTTCCAGCCCGGGGAAATTGACAGTGTTTCACATTTTTGTCCAATGAGTACCCGGTACCCAAAATAAAAAAATGTACCAACATCTTTGATATCAGTTAAAAGTAACTATCAAGGGCTTTAACGTGAATACATAATATTTTATTTATGTTAAATACGAAATGTACAACAATTAAGCGCTAACTTTGTATTTTATCCCTCCATTTGAACAATTTCCAACATTTTCTTAGTGAATACCAGCAAGCCTTCTCGATCATGTTAACTTTATATGGTATTAATGTTTGTTATTACTTTTACATTCTCTGGAGCCATTTTTCAAAAGTAATCTTGACGACTGAAGAAGTGATCACAGCCATTTTTAAAGTGATCTCAGCCACTACAAAAGTTATCTTAGCCACTGAAGAAGTGATCATCACAAATTTAAACGTCATCTCAGCCACTACAAATGTGATCTTGGCCACTGAAGAAGTGATTACAACCACTTTAAAAGTTACCTCAACCACTACAAAAAATATCTTGGCCACTGAAGAAGAGAACACAGCGACTTTAAAAGTTATCTCAGCCCTCAGAAAAGTGATCTTGGTCACTGATGAAATGATCACAGCAACTTAAAAAGTCATCTCGCCAATGCAACAGTGATTTCGGCCACTAACAAACTGGTGTCAGCCAATTTACAGGTTATCTAAGCCACTACAAAGTCATCTGGGCCACTGAAGAAGTGATCACAGCCACTTTTAAAAATATCTAAGCGACTACAAAAGTTATTTTAGCCACTGAAGAAGTGATCATAGCAACTTTAAACGTTATCTCAGCCACTACAAAAGTGATCTTGGCCACTGCAGAAGTGATAACAACCACCTTAAAAGTTACCTGTGAAGCAGTGGTTACAATAACTTTGAAAGTTATCTCTGCCACTATAAAAATGATCTTGGCCACTGACGAAGTGCTCACAGCGACTTTAAAAGTGATCTCAGCCACTACAACAGTGATCTTGGCCACTGAAGAAGTGATCTCAGTCACTTTAAAAGTTATCTCAGCCACTACAAAAGTGATCTTGACCACTAACAATCTTATGTCAGCCCGTAAAAGTGATCTTGGCCACAAAAAACTGATCTTGTCCACCGTAGAAGTGATCACATTCACTTTAAAAGTCATCTCAGCCGATACCAAAGTGATATTGGCCACTAATAATATCTTATGTCAGTCCCTAAAAAATGATCTAGGTCACTACAAAAGTGATCGTGACCACTTAAGAAGCCATCACAGCCACTTTAAAAATCATCCCATCCACCACAAAGCTGATCTTGGTCACAAACAAACTGATCTTGTCCACTAAAGAAGTGATCACAGCAACTTTGTAGTGGTGAAGATAACTTTTTAAATGGCTGTGATCATTTCTTCAGTGGCCAATATCACTTTGTAGTGGCTTAGATAATATTGTCAGTAGCTGACAACAGTTTGTTACTGACCAAGATCACCTTTGCAATGGCTGAGATAACCTTTAAAGTGGCTGTGATCACTTCTTCAGTAGCCAAGATCACTTTTGTAGTGGCTGAGATAACGTTTAAAGTGGCTATGATTACTTCTTCAGTGGCCAAGATCACTTTTGTAGTGGCTGTGATAACTTTTAGAGTCGCTGTGATCACTTCTTCGGTGACTAAGATCATTTTTTTGTGGCCAAGATCACTTTTACGGGCTGACATAAGATTGTTAGTGGTCAAGATTACTTTTGTAGTGGCTGAGATAACATTTACTGTGACTGAGATCACTTCTTTAGTGTCCAAGATCACTTTTGTAGTGGCTGATATCACTTTTAAAGTCGTTATGAGCACTTCGTCAGTGGCCAAAATCATTTTTATAGTGGCAGAGATAACTTTCAAAGTTATTGTAACCATTTCTTCAGTGGCCAAGATCACTTTTGTAGTCGTTTAGATATTTCTAAAAGTGGCTGTTATCACTTCTTCAGTGGCCCAGATCACTTTGTAGTGGCTTAGATAACCTTTAAATTGACTGACACCAGATTGTAAGTAGCCAAGATCACCTTTGTTGGCGAGATAACTTTTTAAGTTGCTGTGATCACTTTATCAGTGGCCAAGATTACATTTGTAGTGGATGAAAAAACTGTTAAAGTCGCTGTATTTACTTTTTCAGTGGCCAAGATAGCTTTTGTAGTGGTTGAGGTAACTTTTAAGGTGGTTGTTATCACTTCTGCAGTGGCCAAGATCACTTTTGTAGTGGCTGAGATAACGTTTAAAGTTGCTATAATCACTTCTTCAGAGGCTAAAATAACTTTTGTAGTGGCTGAGATAACTTTGAAAATGGCTGTGATCACTTCTTCAGTCGTCAAGATAACTTTTGAAAAATGGCTCCAGAGAATGTAAAAGTAATAACAAACATTTATACCATATAAAATTAACATGAGCGAGAAGTCTTGATGGTATTGACCAAGAAAACGTTGGAAATTGTTCAAATGGAGGGAGAAAATACAAAGTTAGCGCTTAATTGTTGTACATTTCGTATTTAACATAAATAAAATATTATGTATCCACGTTAAAGCCCTTGATAGTTACTTTTACCTGATATTAAAGATGTTTGTACATTTTTTTAAATTTGGGTAACCAGTACTCATTGGGCAAAAATGTGAAACACTGTCAATTTCCCCCGGGGAGGAAGGGAAGAAAAGTGCCCAAATTTTACATCCAACCCAAAAAAGTGTGTAATATGTTCAAATAGCTCATCATTTTTTATTCCAAATGGGTTTATTTTAAGTCAACAATAATTCTAGAACATGTTTGTATCAAAACTAAATATTTATTATACACAAAAAACAGTTGAAAGAAAAGTATTTTGACTATGTACCAAAAAAGTATGAAAAATAGGTAAAATTAAGTGCTAAATTACCAACTTCAAGCTCTCGTGTGCCTTTGTCAAAGATTAGACACTGTGTCAAATTTTACGTGTAAGCAAAAAAGCATGTAATATGTTTACATAACTCACTATTTTTATTCCAAATGGGTTTATTTTAAGTCAACAATAGTTCTAGAACATGTTTGAATCAAAACTAAATATTTATTATACACAAAAATTAGTTGATAAAAAAGTATTTTGACTATTTACTGAAAAAGTATGAAAAAAGGTCAAATTATGGGTTAAAATACCAACTTAAAGCTTTCTTGTGCATTTGTCAATGATCAGATACAAAATATTTTACATCCATGTGACGGCCTGTGCCAGTAGCTTTCTATTGATATCAAATATATTGATATAGCTTAAATGGGTGTGGGCAAAAATGTGAGATATGGTCAATTTTCCAGAGCCTGAAGAAAAGCGAGCTAATTTTACGTCTAACGAAAAAAGGAGTAATATGTTCACATAACTCATTATTTTTATTCCAACAGGGTCAATTTTAAGTCAACAATAGTTCTAGAACATGTTTGAATCAAAACTAAACATTTATACTATACAAAAATCGGCCGACAGAAAAGTATTTTGTCTATTTAGTGAAAAAGTATGAAAAATGAGTAAAATTACGTGTTAAAATACCAACTTAAAGCTATATTGTGTATTTGTCATTGATCAGACACAAAATATTTTACATCCATGTGAAAGCCTATGTCATATATATATCAAATATATTGATATAGCTTAAAATTTGACTACTCAGTGGGCAAAAATGTGAGATATGGTCAATTTTCCCGAGCCTGAAGAAAAGCGAGCTAATATTTACGTCTAACGAAAAAAGCGAGTAATATGTTCACATAACTCATTATTTTTATTCCAAATGGGTAAATTTTAAGTCAACAATAGTTCTAGAACATGTTTGAATCAAAACTAAACATTTATACTATACAAAAATTGGCTGAGAGAAAAGTATTTTGTTTATTTAGTGAAAAAGTATGAAAAATGAGTAAAATTACGTGTTAAAATACCAACTTAAAGCTATATTGTGTATTTGTCATTGATCAGACATAAAATATTTTACATCCAGGTGAAAGCCTGTGTCATATGTGAGGATAATAAATAATTGATAAAATTATTTAAAAAGAAAATTACCACAATTTTAGCAAACAATCACTTCATACGCAATATTTCAAATTGCGGTTTGCGATTTTGACGGTACTAGTGTTTAAAGGGGTTTTACGGTACTTTTGGACAGGATGATTTTTGTAAGACGCGCAGATTCGGATTCCTGAGAAAATTTCACTATAGGTGGAGCTCTTGGATCGTATGAACCTTTCAACACAAATAAAACCCCCCTAGCTCTGGGACTAATACATTTTCATCCAAATCCCTGATTTTCATAATCATGATAATGTCACTTGGTTTATCAGCCTGGACTTCGTGATACTGTTGTAGTTATCACCTGGGATATCACAATACAATTTTTGCTTGTTGTGAGCAACGGCGAACCATATATCCGACCAAGTAGATTATGTATCAGTGTATAGGTCTAAGTAACATCCTTGGTCCCACAGAACATCCTATTCTAGTTTTAGCATATATAGCAGTGACAGTTTCCTCACTGCTCTCACATTTGAAAAAATGCAACATGAGTGAAGTGGAGCACTTGAGTGTGAAGTAACTTGCTCAAGAAAACACAAAGCATGAAAACAAGAAAATTCGAAACCCACAAAAATAACACTGCGACTTATAGCTATACACACTACCTTGAACCACAGTCCCAGCATTACAAGTAGAGAAACGTGATACCCCCCATCAAACATGGGGTGTTGAATTTGTGCTGGCTTGTTCTTGGCTCACTGTCAATGCCTCGTTTTTGCTATGACATCTCCGAAAACATAACAGCAACGAGAGGGGTTTGAACCCCACATTGACAGGCGGCGGTATCGGATATTACTGATGTTCCTTGGGGATTTTATTTCAATTTACGATATTGACTAATTCAGCTCAAAAAATTAACATTTTAACAGTTAATTAGTTTACTATCTGTTTCAAATACGGTATGATAAGAAAAACATATTTTAATGCATTTATTATGTTTATTTTGTATTTTTATGCCACAGAGAAGAGGTACTATTTATTCCACCAACAGTTTTTCTATCAGCTGGGCACACACCCACTCCACATACAAAACAATTCAAATAATTTATCATTTATACTCTCTGGTCTTGAATGACATTGCTGATACAAGGTATAAGAACTAGGATTTTGTTTTCGCTATGAATATACTTATGGAACGCCGAAGTGGACTTTATTCCTTATTTTCTAATATTAAAAAATCATTTATTAATAATAATAAATCATTTATTAATATTAATAAATCATTTAATAATATTAATAAATCATTTATTAATATTAATAAATCATTTATTAATATTAATAAATACGACGAGCATTTATTAATATTAATAAATCATTTATTAATATTAGAAAATCAATTCTTAATATTAGAAAATCATTTCTTAATATTAGAAAATCATTTTCTAATATTAAGAATTCATTTATTAATATTAAAAAATCATTTATTAATATTAGAAAATCAATTCTTAATATTAAGAATTGATTTTCTAATATTAAGAAATATAGTGTCATTTCTTAATATTAAGAATTGATTTTCTAATATTAAGAATTGATTTTCTAATATTAAAAAATGATTTTCTAATATTAATAAATCATTTTCTAATATTAATAAATCATTTTGTAATATTAAGAAATCATTTTCTAATATTAAGAAATCATTTTCTAATATTAAGAAATGGTTTGTTTGTAAACAAGTCGTTGTGCCATCTGGTGACCAGCTTGGATTACTGGGTATCACAAACCTATTTATCTCTCACTGTCTCTGATGACAACTACTTCGCTAGGCATAGACTGCAATTTTATTTTGGTCAGTGAGAACATTCAAACTTGTTTATTGATTTTACAGTCACCAGGTGGGGCTGACTTATTAATATTAATAAATGATTTTCTAATATTAAGAAATAGACCCATTTTCTAATATTAATAAATGATTTTTTAATATTTATAAATGCTTTTCTAATATTAATAAATGCTTTTCTAATATTAATAAATGATTTTTCAATATTAATAAATGATTTTCTAATATTTATAAATGATTTTCTAATATTTATAAATGATTTTCTAATATTAGAAAATGGGTTTATTTCTTAATATTAGAAAATGATTTCTTAATATTAGAAAATCATTTCTTAATATTAGAAAATGATTTATTAATATTAGAAAATGAATTCCGAATATTAGAAAATCATTTATTAATATTAGAAAATCATTTATTAATATTAGAAAATCATTTATAAATATTAGAAAATAGGGAATAAAGTCCACGTAGGCGTTCCATATATACTAGTATATCAAGTGTTTAATGAAAACACACATAGACAAAAATCTAAGCAATTCTGGCTTTTGGTGAAATAGGTATATGTAAATTTATAACCAGTAGTGTTACTTTGCTCACTTGATATTTTTTAAATTTTAAAGCTCAATTTGCTTGTTTTTCACACCCACGTGCGATCTCAGTCTTAGAAGAGTTAACCGTTCCAGCGTGGGGACCGACTTTAGACGCCAGGGCCCGTATTCTCGTACAAGTTGCGATATATCGTAGGCTTTTGATTGGTCGAGACGGCCGTCTCGACCGATCAAAAGCCTACGATTCCAAAGTCTAAAGTCGATACCTGCACTTAACATGCTTAAAAGAGTAGAATATGTCTATAATTACTGCATGATAATGGACGTAGACCCATGACAGGTATTCAAATGAAGCGGAAAGATCTAACTAAGACCACTGAAGACATGGTGATTTCACATTGAAAAGAACCTAGAGCTTGATCTCTTGGGTATATCAACTATTTTAGCGCTTCAAGGGTTAATGAATGATGAGAAGTCATGCGGTGCCTGCTCCTCATATAGACATTGTAGACAGTAGCAAATACTATAAATCAATGTACATATAACACTGTATAACAGTACATGCACACCTGTATCATTCATGTGTATACCAGGACGTACACAGACTGTTAGCTATTACAGTGTGGAAACATCTGCGTCTCTATTATTATGTCCACAATCTACAGGATCTAGAACGTTCGTTTTGAATATAGATATAGTGAGTGATACTTGTAGTATAATTCGTATGTGGTGTTTTACTAGTACTTTCTCTGGTAGTTTCCAATCAATAAATTTAGAACCAAGTACGCTTGAGTACGTTGTAAATTGCCATGTAGGGTACTCCAATCTCGCGTAGTTTAATACTGACATCCTTCCATTGGTCATTTAGTTTTGTGAACATTATATTGAGCTAACTTAAACATGTACATCAGTACTAACGGGAGTGTCGTACATTATGTGATTAATTTTTAAAAGTACACATTTTTCCGGATAAAATAACTACCTCGTCAGTTTAAAAAGGTAGGCCTGTTTAACTTTCATTCTTTTTATTTCAGCGTTTTTATTTTTAGTTGTAGGGGCCTATGTGAGCGTTAGGTCATACTGTTTTAAAGAAAATATACCGAATAATGATTCTAGAGATTTTGACCCAGACATACGAATGACGCCGCTCTATAAACATATTGGAATTTCATTAAATCTAGCTTTTATCTGATTTCTTCAAGTATATCAACTTAACACAAATTTAACTAATCTAATTTTTTTTTTTCAGGGCTTATTTGACAATTTGGTAACGAAAACAGAATAGAAGCTCCGCGAAGAAGAGTGGACAGAATTGTCAGTCCTGGTGGAAGCAGAGAAGATGAAGATGGGTGTGGTTGAAGGCGCGGTCACCTGTATAGGCATACAGGGAATGAGTTGTCAGTCCTGTGTTAAAAAGATCCATGAAAAATTATCAACTATTGGTGGAGTGTCAGACGTAAAGGTGAGATAAAAGTGTGGATTATTGAACTACAATTTGTTTACGGGATTCCAGGCTCGTATACCCAGGATGAGACCTAGAGTCAGAGACGTGTATAGTGGACCAATTTGTATTTGTGGGGAACTTAAACCTTACAACGCTGAAATATTTGTTTGTATAGGTCAATAGATCAAAGGGTTTTTTGCAATTTGAAATCATCATAAATGTCTTGGTTAGCTTTTTCCGTTTATAGACGTTATATACCCGCACTGGAACAGTAATATATTTCTAACTGCCGTCGGCCATAGACCCATAACACAGGTATTCAAATGAAACGGAAAGAGCTAACTAAGACATTCATGGTGATTTTAAATTAAAAACTCCTTTGTTTCCATGGTTTATACAAAAATATTTCAGCGTTGTTAGGGTTAAGTCAACGCCTACGACATTGTACCAACATTAAATCAGAAATGGATCAACGTTTTGTGTTTGTTGGAAGCCCACTTTCAGAACGACGTGCAAAACGGCCATTACCCACCGCACAGCAAACACGTGACGTTAACTCAAGGTTGGTTTACTGTTGGTCCAACGTCGCAGACGGTGGGCCAACGGTGAAACCAACCTTGTGTGAACGTCTCGTGATTGCTGGGTAATGTTCTTATAAGCATTCGAACACTGTCGCCGCCACTGCATAATCTCCAAACACATTAATAACATCATGCTGACGATCTATCGTGTTTTGGGCAGTACACAGACATAACTAGAAAATATACAGTCTTTTTATGTGGTTAATAACCAAGGTGACTTACAACGGCCAGACCGCTTCTCATAAAATAGTCAAGCTTTATATATTATATATACATTAATCTGATCGATGTCTGATTCTGTTTCGCTGAAATATTGCTTCAAATCTCACCGTCACTGGAGATACGAAGGATAAATTATATAGAACACGTGTAATGAGAACTTTAATTTGTAATTCTTCCAAAACGATGTTTAATGTTGTCTCCAGCGACCTCTTAACGTACATTCACATATTCGCGAATAGGAGTATAGGAATACAAACACAGCAAAAATCCCTCTTACCTTATCTTGGAGTGGGTGTTCAGATATACACGAATACGACACCCACCAAAATAACATTAGGAAACATTAGACCTCCCCCCTCCCCTGGATGCGTGACTGAGAGTGAAGCAGGAAATGCACAGACACGAGACATTGACCCAATGCTGGGGCAATGATGGCCCACCGTCTGCAAAGCTGGTCCAACATTGTCCCAGCATTGGGTCAATGTCTCGTGTTTGTTAGGTCACCCCCTTATCCCCACCCCCCCCCCCGATCAGGATCATCAGCGTTGTTCTCACTGCTCTGTGATCCACTCGTTTGGTGTCTTTACCCGTGGAGATATTAGAATGCTTTAACTCACCCTGGTCACCAGGTGGTGTCCGTAGTGTTGCTAAATTCCCAGTTCACTAGTCAACATAAGCGACATCTGGTGAATAACTACCGGTATATCTACCATAGCCTGATACATGACTGTACATCAAAAATGCATTTCTGATGATATACATGACATTAGAAATTCTCTCTTATCTATTTCTGATGACATGTAGGCCTACATCATTATGTATATCCATATTTATTTTTTAGTCAGTCTATTTTGTCTAGTACGATTATTTTTTTAAAAGGACTGCTTGGGATGATACCAATTTGGGTATTTTGTTTTGTATGAAGCAGTAGTGTATCCCACAGAATGATCATCATCATGATTTTAATTTTTTTTAAATGTTCAGATTTTTCAAAACATTTTTTATCAATATTTATACAAATCCAGCGAAAACCCAAGCACACTATTTGTAAACATAAAGGATGGTTGAATGTAAGCATAGCTTTGAGCCGTATGTTGATGCTGGCGGCCCACGTTGGGCATACAATCAGTGCTGATTAAAATCCCAATTAAGGGCAGTGTCTTTCATGTGGTTGGTGGGAGACGGTGGGTATATGTGGTAAAAAGTATTGTACTAACTCTTGTTTACATAACGGTATACAACTTAGAAATAAAAATAGGGCTTTTAATTTTTTTTTTCGACTTCTTTGTATTTTTAGTTAAGATCAGTGGGCTATATAACTTCACATTAATTAATTTTTTAAAATTTACGTGTTGACAATGAACATAAGCAGTCACTTTTGTCACTTCAAGCTAGTGGTTTTTTCATCGTAAAGGATAAAACATATATCTATAGCTTATCTATTTTCTTTCAATTATTATATATACAACATTAACCATGTTAACCATGTTAATGGGAATTTCGGATGACACGATAATGTAGGGTGTCTGGTTGATTAGAATGTGGTCATAGGCAACTAACACGAGATGTTGATCCAATGTTGGTTTACTGTTGGTCCACCGTCTGCGACTCTGTGCCAACATTAAACCAACATCAGCCTCGTGTTTAAGGTGATGATATTTTGTGTTTGTGCATACCCGGCCATATTAGGCGAAAAAATACTCCTGTTTCCGATCACTCGACCGAACCTATTTCAACCGCCCAACCCTAATTTTTAGTTTGGAGACAGAGTCTCCAAGTTTTTAGTTTGACTTTCAAGACAAACGTCTGTCGTTAACTTCCGCTTTTCATCTGTTCTGCCCGTGCAAAGTCAAAAGGCATTATCTGCTCCCTGGTAAACTGTACATTTACTGCTTCTTAACTGGCTCTTCCTGCCATAGCGCTGTCAAAAGGTCGTATTTGCTTACTTGTAAATCAATATACTTCCTTTACGCTGATGTCACTGCCTCCTTCTTGTTAGTAACAGCATGTTCAATTGACAGTATCTGCACACTTGTGTAATAAGCAGATACTTCCTTTTGCTGTGAGCAGAAGCGTTCTATGTCATGCTTGTTCTAGGTGGTCAACATAATGCACTGACCCAATGTTGATTATATGTTGTGCCATCATTTATAACACTGTTCCAACATTGTGTCAGTGTATCAAGTTGCCTGTGCCTCCCCGGCGAAAATGAGACGTTTAGCCAATGCTGTTTTACTGCTGAGCCAGGGTTGTAGATGATGGGCCAGCATTAAACTAGCATTGGGTGAGCATATATCGTGTAAAGGCCATTCTACTGGTAGGCCAATGCTTGCCCAGTGTTGTAAACGGTGGGCCACCATTAGGCTAACATTGTGTCAATGTCTTTTCAGTGTTCGAAATAAGGGTTAAAGATGTAGTCAACTGTCAAAATTCGCGGGACAAGGGTCCCCCAGAAGGCAATAGTGCCCGTGGGTAAGCCAAGGCCCTATTCCATAATAATACTAAATATGCGTTTCATACCCAAAGCCTCATTAAGAGCAAGTTCTCAAATCACAGCAAGTTCATATATACTTGAGCGACATCTATGAGCTAATAATTCAAAGCCCTTGTCTTTTGCCCCTACTTGGTCGCCTACTTGCAAGCAAACTGACTGTATTACTGGGGGATTTGGAAACTGCTTGACCCCCAAGTTTGTATTGTCACCCAGTAAACACAAAACATTTGTATGACTTTATGCAATGTTGGACCAACGTCGAAGACGTTGGGCCGACATTGCATAAATGTCATACAAATGTCTTGCGTTTGCTGGGCAGGAGGACTTTCTCTCAAACATTGTACATTTATCTTATGTTGGTTCAATGTTGGGCCAGCGTCGCAGACGTTGGCCTAACATTAAAACAGCATTGGATCAATGTCTCGTTTGAGTAGTATCTTGTAATCAGTTCAGTGGCTATATTAATGCCGTCAATCTGTACTCAATAGGCTACTGTTGGCCTACACTTGACCGTCCCAGGCATGCGCGTTTTGAAGCTGAATGATTCTTTAAAAATGAGGTTGTCCATCGGTTCAGATTTTCAAGTTGTCCGCTGAAATTTCAGATTGTCCGCAAGTAATATATAGCTACAACTCAGCCTGTTCCCACAACTTTCTGAAAACATTAGTTTACCACAAGTAGAAGCTCACCACTGTAATCAAAATTTTCAACCCTGACAGTCACTTGACTTATAAATGCCTTTAAATAATAATGTAATGTGAAAATAACCTTCACAAAGGTGGTTGTCTGAGCGGACAACCTCATGGTAACTATTGATTGTCCGCCACAAATTTTGGCTGTCTCGAACAACCGGAAAGGCCTTATTTCTAACGGCCTTATTTCTAACGCTGCTCTTGTTTTCTGTGTGGCTGTGACCAGGTGATTCACGTGGCCGGCAGTCTGGGTAGCCCCCACCCACCCTCTCTCACACAACTAACATCTAGAGTGTTATGCAATATAGAAGTTAGGTCTTGGCTGAGATATCTATCTTCAAAAATATCACATTTTGTATTATTAAAAGTAGATTTTTGGCCTTGGCAGTTAAAGGCATTGCAAATTCGTATAATTTATACATTTCTAGTGTGTAATACGACTGAATAACGTCTTTTTTTGCAATGCCCGTTCATATGTATCATTTAGTTATCACCGCCAATACGCTGCCATGCAAAGCAAACGGCAGTAACTGCGTACTACAAAAGTATACTGTTACTGCTGTTTGCCGAATTGCAGTTTGTGCTCTGATCAAGACCATGATCTGCTTCTCCAGCGAGAGAAGTCGTTCAGCCAATGTTGGTTTAATGTTGGGCCAATGTAATAGACATCAGGACAGTAATAAATTTACATTGTGGAGTGCCTGGCGTTTTTGCAAGTGGTGACTGACCAGGTGACGACGCACCCAGTCCTGTTGATGTCATCACAGGATATGTTGATGTACTCGTAGCTCTACCGTATATTGCCAGTTAGTAAGCGAGGTTTATCACTGAAAATATGTTTGGTAAAATAGCTAAAAAAAATCGGAATTTAAGGTGCGGTTTATAACCAGAAATTCTGTGTGAGCCATGACGATTTCCGGTGAAAATAGGACCTGCGTTGGTGTGAGCTTTGACGCTTGACTATAAAGTCAATTTACCATCTGCGTCCCAATGTGAATAATAATAATATGGGCTATATGCAAGCAAATTAAACTAATGTAACTCATGTAAATTGAAACATACTTGTCGGCTGAAAGCAGAAATAATTAGTTCTAATTGTCGTCATAACAGTCTAATTGGAGCTGTAGAAGTACACAGCGAAGGGCGGCGATAGTGCCGTGGAAAGCTAATAGGCATTAACTGTTTCAATCCATAAACCGATCCCCTCGAACCATCACCCACAATCCTCGACCCACAAGTCCCTCGACCCACAACCCCTCGACCCGCAAGCCCCTCCACGGTTGTGGGTGGCACCCACAACAACAACAACATATTTTTTATCCCATTAGATGGTAACCAAATAGCTGGCAAGGTCGCCAGTCACAGCCCGAAAATGGAAGCGAAGTGTCAGACAGGCTAGTAACCAAATATTTGTACTTCAAGTAGGCCTATATCGAGAAGTTCCCACTTTCAAAAGCTCCCACGTTCTGAGAACTCCAAGTCACCATGCATATGAGACCCACTGCAGGCAGTTGAATCAATTATATAATTATTGTCACCAAAACTTTTAGGGGGGGCACTATTCAATCACCGGGGGGGGGGATTTATCCACGTAGGGCTCGGTGACGCGTGGGGAAAAATGATTAGGCCAGCTAATCCAGATCTTGAAATATATTATTTATTTCATAAAGAGCATGTCCGGGGTTTGATTTTAAAATATCCCCCCCCCCCCCCCGCAGATTGAATGGTGCATGACGCTCTAGAAATGTAGGCTTACCTTTAGACCTATTCTGTGAAACACAGTGACGTCACCGGAATTCCTTTTAAATGGCTACTCGGTGAAGACAACGCTACACAAGACCCCCTCCCCCATACTTCATTGTATCAGCTACATGTAGCTCGGTGAGTGTGTGCTTTATAGATTATGACCCCAGTGTGGGGAACATGGGCGCTCTAGCTGGCATCACAGCCAACACACGCGCTGACACGGGAAATTCACCCAATGTTGTCTCAATACTGGGCCAGCATCCCCACAGCTGGCACAACATTGTCTGCACAGGGACGCTTTGACTTGTAAACGCGGCACGCATATATGAATAGGATATAGGTCTACCGACAGATAATTTATTATGCCCTATTCATTAATATATGGCCTAATATCAAAAACACAAATTAGGCCCATGATATAAATAAAAAGGGTCCACCAATAGGCCTTACACGATTATAGATAGATAGATATTTATTGACATAAAGAAAACTCATTACTGACTTATTTGTCATAAAAATGATAGAATATATGTACATGTAGGCCTATTTATTTATTTATTTATTCATTAAAACCCATACAAGTGAGGAAAACATTACATTGTATATTACATTCAAACAAACGTATCACAGATAAGAAATATCATAGTATATGTATTAAAAGCGGGTCAATAATTCAGTTAAAATATGTGCGGTAGAGTTTCTATTCAGAAAGTCAGCTCTATACAACACGCCTTGCAATGAGTCTACCACCCCGTCTCTAGCAGAAAACTTTTGCGTATATTTAAATGTTGAGAGTGCAGAGAGAAGGGGTGATAGACCCATGTCAATTAGTCTGCCAAAATGCGTACTTTTACTGTACTTTCCGGTTAATAAATACTTAGACATAAAAAAAACACAGACTCCGTACTGGAGAATTCACTAAAAATATCCTTTTAATCAGGCTTACGGACATAGATTTAATACTCTCTTCAATAGGTAAAATATCAGGAGCCGTCAGCAACTTGGAGTGATGAGAGTACCTACTCAGACCAAGAAAAGCTTTGACAATTGTACCCTGAAGCGATTCGAGCTTACCATACATTGCTCTATTTAAATAAACAGTTTCAAGCCCGAAAGTTAGTATAAGGCGACTTATGGTGTGCCATAAGTGGAGCTTCAGATCAACTGGAAGGCCAGGGTATGGAATACCAACATTATTAAGACTAAAATATGACTTACTCTGCTGTCGACCTGATTGATGCATTTTCCGTCGCTGGATAAAATCATGCCTAAAATTTCAATATTATCTACATTGTCAATAGGTACCTGGCCTAACGACCATTTTGGCTCACACTTTAATATCGTTTGCCCATATGATATACACTTAGTCTTTTTAATACCGAATTATATACAATATGGTTAATTTGCTAAAATCACACGACAATTTACATGGTATCACATACAGAGTTAAAATCACATTAAAAGGCATTGCCATAGTAAAACACTGGATATGCGATAAAATAACAGATATAATTGATTACTACTGGAACAATATATGTGAACGTAGGGGATCTATTATTTTGTTTCCCGCACCAAAACCAGAGATAAAATAGCTATTAGTATGATCCACAAATCATAATTATATGACAGCAAAAAAGACACTCTGGAAAGCGTAGAAACCTAAAGATATATATAAATGCATAAAACTGGTACTGGAGTAGGTACAGTGATGTAGTAAAACGACGTTAAAGATTATATAATACTTTAAAAAAAAAACATAATCTCAGGTAAATGTAATACATGTAGAAGTCCGCGAAACAAGTAACCCCGAGCCATGTGACCAAGCACGCACAGTCGCTATGTGCCCGGAGATTATAAACTAAGCCTAAATCACCTATTTTCAACTTTGGTCTAGGGGGGTAATTCGGAATGGTTGTGGGTCGAGGGGGTTGTGGGTCGAGGGGTTGTGGGTTGAAGATTGAGGGTCGAGGGTTGTGGGTCGAGGGGGTTATAAAGGTAACCCCGATATTGACTTGATGTTAGATTAATACAGTTGGGCTAGCGTCGTTTATGCGCATCTAACATTTATACAATGACGTTGAGTCGAACTTGTATGAAATTATACAAATTATGTTTTGTGTTTGCTGGGAAACTGATTTTTCGGCTATATAAACAATTTTAAAAGAATTAAAATATATGAAAGCCAAAGTCAAATATAATAACAATACATTTGTGACCCGCCACGCGAGAAGGTACCTCCCCGCGGTTTATTCAAATTATTTATGACGTCATTTAAAATTTTATTTTAATCATCACATAACTAAATTTAAAATATTAAAAATCATAGGAAACAAAAATTAATAAAGATTTTTCAAAAATTCTTTCAGTTATTGAGACAGGAACAACACGGCTATCGAATCAATTGAAAAAAATCAATTTTGAAAAATTTGACCTTATGACCCTTTTTGCGTGGCTGGTCACATTTATTAATCATGCTGATTAAGTGTTGAATGATCACGATTGAAACATATTTGTGACGTCACAGGTGTAATATATGACGATATTTTGATCTCCTGTAGGACTGAGAGTGTCAGCAACAATAGACTAATAAGCGTAGTCTATTGATGCTGACACTCTCAGTCCTACAGGGGATCATATCGCCAATACTGGTTAAATGTTGATCCACCGTCTGCAACGCTGGACCAACATTAAACTAACAGGAAGCAGACGTCTCGTGTATTTGCCGGGAGGTGCCCAGCAAACACGACACATCGACCCAGTAGGCCTACGTTTCCGACAACCGTTTTACAAGATCATTTTAATATGTACAGTGCATTGTCCGTAATCTATTAATGATAAAAAAAAAATTATGATTTTTTAATTCTTTTTTTATCTGTACATTTCAAAAAAGTGTACATGGTGAGTGATGAATCTAAGTTACACATCACATTATATAATAGATCGAGACATATGCATGATATGCCACAGAAGCTGACATTAATAGAAAGGTACCTTGTGAAGCCTACAACGCTGTTTCAATGCCATCATTTAAACAGGATCGGTTTCAGCACCCCCCTAAAATTAAGTAGCCTGTGAACCCTGGCCCTGTCATATACACAATAATCCCGCCAATAATATATCCTGGTGCGGTAATTATTCTGTATGATAATGAGTCTTGGAAATTGGGTGATTGAGATCACATTATTATTATTTTGTATTTGCATATCTCCCTTATTTCAATAAAGACCTAAATTAGGGAACATACAATAAAATATGCCTGATAAAATAAAAAGGTTGAGTTTTTCACCCATAGATGGCCCGCAGCATTAGCGCCGCGCGGCGACAATGAACTAGTTTTCAGACACTGACTGGTTTAGAGACTAGTGTGTCTTGTCTGACAAGAATCTATATAATAGGCGATATTCTTTGGTCTGACTGAACACTCGCCCGCTCAGCACAGCTGTTCTACTGTCTCAGAGGTTGGCCACTAAACCAACTCTAAGCCAACAATGGCCAATGTACGGTATGGTGTAGTACGGTATAGTTCCTATTGTAGGCCCTACGTGTTATCCATATATCTCTATGGTGTTAGGCTGTTAGCTGTGTAAGCCTAGTTCTATGGGCATAATCCTAGCAAACCCTGGAAGTAGGCCTATACCTCATGTATGCCTGCAAAGTACTGGCCATCGTTTGCGACGTCAGTACAGCAGTGAACCAACCATGAGTCAACTTGCATGCATGTAAATAGCGGCGATGACTGGACCTAACGTTAGTGGCAGTGAAAATCAGTGAGAGTTGCAATGGATATATTTTAAAAATAAAAAATCATATAGGCCTACCACTAGAAATATAGGCCCATGTATAATAATGTGTCTTGTTTTGTAGGCCCCCCTATTCCTTTAAAAAAAATATATTTCATGAAATTATACATGCAATTGAAATATTTTCAATTTATATATTTTTTCAACAAATTAAATACGTAATATTTATTCTAGAAATCCCCAGAAAGCACCAAAGACACCTTACATTAAAAAAATATATTGGGGCTCTAAACCCCCCTACTTTGTGTTCGCCCATAGCGGTGTGGAATTTGGGCTCTCAAATTTTCATATTATTCGCAAAAGCCACCACGCTTACATTTATTTCTGGGGGAAACCCTGATATATATTTATCACCTGTAAGGGATAGCAATGACATGACCAATATTTTATACACATTTAATATGTTGTGTTAAATACAATATGAATATTTTTAGGCCAGAGCCCCAGACGGTAAGCCAACATTAAATCAACATTGGTTCAGTGTCTCGTGAACTTTTGTTTATTTACATTATTTGGTAGTATCAAGAACATATGAAGTTCTTAGCAGTACTATGTACTATTTTAGCCATATGTTTCGCTTGAATAAAAAAACTTGGACATTTCTTTGGACAGTCACATATGTAAGCCTTGGTCTCGATTTATCAGGTGGAGAATAGGTTTATTAGGATCAGCGACATTTCAGCTACTGCTACACATGCTCAGCTTATTTTCCGCAGTCATTAAAAAGTTAAAGTCCTGGGGCTGATTCTGAGAACTAGTCTAAATCCAGAGTTTTCTGCACTCCCTCAAAGAAAATAGGTTTCTCACTTTTTTTTCTTTATTTGGTATATATGTAACTAATTTCAAAACATTACCCCTCTGAGAATGTGTAAGGAGAAAAATCGCCTCTTAAAAAAATTTATGACTGCGTTATAAGTGGATCTCGCTATAGCGGGACGAGTGTTTTACCGCTGATGGTCAATACATTGGGTCTATATGGACACGCTATACGCGGCAGTGGTAGATGCTATGTGCTTGATATAACACTGTATTTATTACAAATGATCGGAATAGATAATGAATTGGAAATATACAATACAAGTTATTTAGTCTCATGTAACTTATATCTAGTTGAACGCAATTAGAACTTTTTGGCTACTCGCAAGATATGATGACATCTTGCGCTCCCGTGAAATCACTCCATGTGTAGTTAACAGATTGAAGTGCGACTTTAGGCGTGAATGAAAGGTGTAAGGGATCTACACTGACCCTGTGAATGCTATAGGATCTCACAAGGCGTGATTAGGCTAGACGTGTTTATAACAAATACACTCTTCTGTTTCATGCAAAAAATGAGGTGTATATAATTCTTTAAACTAAGCCAGCACTGGCCCAAATTGAAAATGTTATGCCAGCGTTGACGCAACAATTAGAAAACTGTTTATCGTGTATGAATGTGGACTATATCACTGATCATTCCTGTGTGCATGGAGGAAACCTCGTGCATGGAGGAAACTTGCACTCACGGTCAAAAGTGTTATGGGAGATTGGGCTGAGCTCTCCTCCCACCAACCAACGCTTTCGAACAGTTTGATTGACAGGTATTATGAAAGGGTGGGGTTATATCGTATATTCACGAGGCCTTGAGATTCAACGAGATTTGCTAGAATTATTTTGTTTCCCATATATTGTACATGATTCTTGAGGTCAGTATAGTATCCCAGCAAACACAAAACATTTGTATAACTTTCGTACAATGTTGGACCAACGTCAAAAGTTTATTTTATTGTATTTGAGACGTTGGCCCGGCATTGTGTCGTGCCGTATTCACCTGCCTGCCTCCTGTAGCCTATACAGAGTAAAGAATGGGCTGTAGATGTTGCATAGCATGCCGTCACAATAGGGGGCCGTTGAGCTCCAGTACTGTTAATGTGGCCAGACAGTTAATGTGCCAGTGGTGATAATTGAGAGAAAGGTGTACTGTGTACTGTGTTACATACACGCAAAAAAATGTTATTGTCCTACTTGCTGTGATCAAAAGATCTACGTGTTATTCCTAAATTAGGCTATTGGCGCTAAATAGTCCCCTCTGTTTAAATGATCATATACCAGACGATAATTACTATTTCACAATGGTCCATACACCAACAGTATCATCAGAACTCAGATTCATTTATTCCCCTCTTTTGTACCGTGGTAACTGGATCACCATATACCGTGGTATAGGCCTAACAGTATCCTCAAAACTCAGAATCATTTATCATGTTTATTCACCTCTTTAATACCACGGTAACTGGATCACCATTTTCCGCCGTATAACATATATAGCGCGGTTACAGAATTTGTACTTATTATTTCATTTTGAACAGTAGCAGTCAGAAGGTAAATCCGACGCCTTGTCCGTGGTCGCACACCTGCCAACCGGGTGCAATGATTACTGCATGCATGCGTGCCTGCTCAGCACACCGTCACTTGAACGTAAATGGGCTCTGTTTTAACCAGACTGGCATGATCAAGAATAAACAATACGCACTATTAGTTAGGAGTCAAATTTTACCCTAAAAAAATCGGGGTTCACGCGCGTACCGCATTAAAACTGATATCGCGGTGTAACGATTCGCGCTATAACAATACCAAAAGGATTCGTCTCCTGCTCTGGCATTCAAGTTTTAAAGAACAAAAGGTTTCCTCCCTGCTCAATCGTAAAGATTGAATATCGTGGGCAGCCTCTGTATCAGAGAGTTACCGTGCTTGGCCGCAGACCAGCAGGGCTCAATTTCGAGTCCTGTGTCTGGAGGGCAGTGTCACCTCATTCATATCACAATCCTCAAGAGGTTCTCCTGGCCCAGTTGAGCCTATATGTGCACAAATGTGACGTAAAACCCCATTCATTTAATTTCATTACATTTAATACAGCCAACTAACATCTGACTCGATGTTGGTCTGATAACATTACAGTAACATTTCAGCAAAGACCGTGGAGAAAGCCTTCATGGGTCTTTATCTTTAGGTTGATCTACTGTGTGTATTTTGATTCCCGTAATTTGCATTACATAAGAGGGTGTAGTAAAAGTGCATTACGTCTACATGTGATAATAATGGATTGGGGCTGAGCTGTAGATTTCACGGCTGAGTAAGAAACATTAAAATTTGATATTTTACATCTCTGTGACGATTTTGTTAGGCCTATGAAGGTAGAAGAATTAAAATTGAAGAATAAAGACTTCGTGAAAATTTCTGGCTACTTTTGTAATATTAACATTGTAGTCCTGTAAAAATGATTTTTGTCAAGCATTTTTCATTATGTGCTGTAGGCCTACTTTAGAATGTGTGTAAAATCAGCAAAATGTATGATGGGAATCGAACAGATAAGATAAATTCCAATGATTTATAAGATATAAATATATACTACCGGCCTATACATATTTTATTTTCATGATATTGCATTTTAGAGCATAGATATACATTCTCTGAAACATCTGTAGCTGATATTTCGCAATTATGTTGACAAGCGTCAAGGTCCCTGGGCCTCTTGTTTTTATGACAATTTCAAAGAAGAAAATATTTTATTTTATTAGTATTATTTTTTAGAACTTTCCTCCCCAATTTGTTTATCAGCGTGTAGTTTTGTGTGAGCAGCCCTTTTGGGGCAATTTGGCAGTTTCTTTAGGAGTGAAATCGAGAATAAAAAGTTTCCCTACCTACCCTATTTTGGAAGGTCGTGTAACCGGAATCACTCAAAAAAATAGCAAAAAATGTAAACAATTACTTACCTATCCTGTTTGGGAGGGCAATGTAATCGGAAACAGACGTATTTTTTGGCCTTATCAATATGAGTTGGCCGGACATGCCGGGCAATGTTTACTCCGCCTTGGACACGTTGGACAGGCGGGGGTGCCTAATAGTGTGACTACTGCCTCTGGTTATTATCATCATCACAGCTTGACACTATTGTACTAACGTATTCACACACAGCTAATGATGCACGTGGGTGATTGCACGTGGGTCATTGTCTCATAAATACATCACGTTTTTGTTTAATTCATAGTGAATTTAACAGGTAAGAAGACGAACATTTTGCCTTTAACATGGTTAACATGTTAAATGCTAGATTAACCTTCCCCCGCTACGTTATCTTATTGAAATGTTCACCCACCTGAGAGTTGTGGGTCGCTCGTATTTGTTTAATTTGCCACCAAATATTTGCAAATCTTAATGTCTAAACACACATTTTATTCCCAATAACGTTGATTTAATCTGCTACTAAAATGTATTAGGACCATTATAGTTGTGCTTAGACAACTATTATAGCATTGATTTGTGCAAGTTCGGTTTATTGTATATTAAAAAAACAGGAGTGGCATGGTATATAATATATAGACCTATACATTTTTTTTTGTCATACAAAGGTTATTTATAACGACAAATGATTGTTTCACAAGATAACTTGAATCTGTTCTTGTGTAACATTGTATACGTAGGCGCACAAGGACATGTATTATATATATTACTATAGAAGCCGCTGACAACATAGAATCAAGTTAAATCAACCAACGAAACGTATCTGACCGAAACGTACAAGATAAAGCCGTTCCCTAATCTGTATATGGTGTTGTGATATGTAAAACACCTGTTTCTTTCAAGAAGTGTATATTCTTTTCCACTATTTATACATATTAAACTTACTAACCGGTATTCATTCTTGCGTTTGTAATAAGTTTAGTTTTTAACACGATGACTCCAATATCATTGGGAAAACAGCTGGCCATCTGATATCAGTCTGTATGTGTGTGTACGTTTAGGATCACACGTAGCACACGGCAAAAAATTATTGTTAATATAACTGTATATTAACTATGTTATCTGAGCTATCACCATGATAACTCGTGGACTGGCGTGTCCGGATATATTCACACACTGTCTTAAAATATCACCATCACCTTTTTCACACTAAACATGCTACTGTCACCACCGTCCTGTCGAAGTGAATTCAATTCTAAAACTTCTGATTGTATTCTGCTGAATTATGAACATTCAGGTCCATTAGCATGATTCATGTGATTAGGGACTATTTTTGATACCATGGTGAAAGTTGTTGTCTTCCTCGTAACTTCAGCCGTATAATATCAAAACATTTCTGACTGCATTCTAAGAGGCCAGTTTATCTCGAATGCACTGGAATGCACCTCAAATTATAAATTCGCTGGAATACATATCGAATGCATCTCGGTTTAATCAAATCATTACACTACCTCCGCCAAAGGTTGTGTTCGTGTTGGTTTGTATGTCGGTCCGCATACAAAGTAACAGACGGATTTGCATGAAACTTTTCACAGAGGTGTGTCTTGAGCCAAAGAACATTTTGGGGATGATCCAGAATTACGATCTGGATCAGAGGTTTGCAATCTCTGTCCTGTCTGTCTGACTGTCTAGTTGTGTCTTTTTTTTTGGGGGGGGGGGGAGGGGTCAGAACATTGAAAGATATTAAAAGTAAACATCATATCAATCCAACAAAATAGCTGTGAATAAATTCCACCTAAAATAAGAATAATACAAAGTTCACGCAGTTGTTGTGTGTTTTCAAGTTTTGTGTACCCCAATTAGGATCGCTCTGGTGACAGCGTCATGTTCTGTAAAGTAGACAGCCACGTGGAAAACGCATTATTAACTCTTTTAAACGCTAAGCACGACTGTGCTCGTTTTTTTTGGCCTGAGATTAAACAAATATGAGTAATTTTACCCACTTGAAGTTATGGGTCAAAGTAATAATATAGGTCTGACTGCGGTTATATCAATCATGTATATGGTTTAATCATTAAAACCATTAATACATTTGATGTTCAGCTATATCAATTGTTTTAATCGACCTTTAGAAGCAAGATAATATTAATCATTATTAATGGATTTAACGAATCTAAGTAAGTTAATTTTGAAAGATAATAAATGAAGTAGATAAACTCGATATATAATAATCTGATACTATAAAATATATATGTGTACTGAACGTTAATATTAATTTGATTTACATTTGAAGGTTTGTCATTATACCCGCATTTCGTGTTCTCATATGTTAAAGGATTATTATTTATTAATCCAATAAGTGTGTCTTTTTCTTGATGATATAAATATAATACGGCTCAATTAAACAAAATAAGGCTTGGCGCGCAGCAGTCCCCAAGTGGGCATAATACACCTATATTAGTTTATATCAGTTATTATATCATATTTATGACACTATGATAAGTATACCTACATGACTGTGACTAAAGTGTGATGACCATACAATTTTTCGGGGGATTTTAAAAACATATTTAGCCCCCTGGTATCTAACTACCCAAATGACATCGCAAGGCTCTGACACAGAGATCACTAGATTTCGTCTGCTTAAAATGACTTAAGTTTTAATAGGCACTCGAAATAGAAGTCTTATTTGGGTAGTGTCGTTTTTACACAGCTAGCTGTGTAAATAAAATGGCGGTCATTGTAGCCGGGCTGTCGCGAAATGAGTCAGGCAGCCAGGTCATGCCGGGTATAGTAGTATCTAACCTGAGTCTTTTTTTATCCCCCCGCCCGACGATGTTTGGGCGGGGGGTATTGGCGTTGCCTCGGATGTCCGGTCGTCCGTCTGGCCGCGTTTCGTTTCCTACTTAAATGGCCGACCTATTTAAACGGCTGACCAGCGAATCGTTTCCGGAGCAGTTCACGGAAACCCATGGGGGTATTTCTTTATTATTGCACACATACATCTCCCACGGGGGAGGGGGTTGTATATGTGTCTTTTGGGGTTTATGAACTTTGATCTACTATGGTCGGCCTTAATTAACTTTAATATGCCTGATATGTGGCAGCGATTCGTTTCTGGAGTATATCTCAGAAACCCATGGGGGGATTTCTTTCATATTTCACACACACACATCAGATAGCTAGACATTAGCTCTGTGCGGTTTCATGGAGGGATATGCCCTGACAAATTTCAACTTTATCAAATTCAAAATGGCCGATTAATTATAGGCCATCATTAAATTTAATGTGCCCGATATCTGACAAACCGTGTGAGATAGCTAGACAATTACCATAAAACAAAATGTGCGGTTCCCAGGAGGGATATGACCTGAATTTTATTCAACTCGATTAAATTTAAAATAGCCGAATATCGGCCATAAATAACTTTAATATGTCTCATATCTGGCAAACTGTGTCAGATAGCTAGACAATTACTATGAAACAAAATGTGCAATTTCAGGTAGGGATATGCCAGAGAAATGTCAACTCTATCGAATTCAAAATAGCCGACCATCGACTTTAATATTTCTGATATTGTATAGAGCATAATGGCTCCTCGGCCTGCAGAGGTGCATCAGGTGCAATGAACTCTGCATCAGCGCTCTGCACCACTGCACATCTGGAGTTCTCATACACTTTGACTGTGCCCCCTATAGTGGCATCATAAACATAATATTTTATGCTATATAACTGTATAAGGAGCAATGAAATGTAGATCTTCAGTCAGAGAGAACGGGGCGTGGCGCATTGGCAGAGCGCCTGGCTGCCTCGTTCGAGCCCCGCTGATCATGAGTTTTCAGAGAAATATCCATGTTTCTCCTTTCTCAACGTGACTGGGCGTTCACGTAAATGGCGGCCTCGTCAAGGTAAGGTTGAAACCATTTATGGACGTTAATTTCGCGCAGGGTGGCGACGAGCTGAGCGCTCCATCAATGATCTTTATTCATTACCTGAAAGTAGTTTGTGTCTTCATTGGAGCATTATATATTCAGGCGACTCTACAGATATCGGAAAACCATATAGTTACATGATATAGCTAGACCATTACTATAAGAAAATGTGCAGTTTCAAAGAGGGATATGCCCTGAAAAAAGTCAAATTCAAAATGGCCTACTTGAGGCCATTATGGACATTAATATCCACGGGTAATATCAGACAAACTGTGCCAAATAGCTGAATCATTATAAAACAAAATATGTAGTTTTAGGGAGGGATAATTGCCTGAAAAATGACCAACTTGATCTAATTAAAAAATGGCCGTTTTGTGACCATCATTGACTTGAATAATGTAATATCAGAAATACATAACGTTATGCATTTCTGGTATAATACATGGCAAACTGTGCTGATAGACCATCACTTAAAAACATAATGTGAGAGTTCTGGGAAGGATGCACCCTGGAAAAATTCTATCACGCGGGGGGAATATGGTGGCCGGCTGTCCTCTTCGGTAATAATAAGAATACAATGAGTTATAACGCACCTCTCTAAACCCATAACTCCATTCTGTTTTAATCTCAGATTTTGTTTTAATAATAATATTTTTTATTATCTGAAGCATAGATATACATATTACGTACATAAGAGAGTGAGGAGTGAAGCCGCATGACTTATATTTCCGCTAATTATGTATACATTTTGTTTGTGTGTGCAAATGCAGTAATATTTTCAGATGTATATTATCACTAACAGCCAAGAAGTAAATTAAATTTATAATGGAGAAAATTAGATGAAATAATAATTTTGGATTTGATATTATTCCAAATCTTAGCTCCCGAATATCGTACTGTTCTATAGATCATTTTAAACTTACCAATCGGTGTATGTAGGCTTGAAGATGTTGGGCAGGCCCTATAGTACATGTCACTATGTAGCATAGCAAAATTCTGTGTCATGTTCATGTTGATTTTGATTGATGATGATTTCTCACATCTATATATATCACAACTGAACAAATAAAAACTGTTTCCATTTTTTTCCTTTGCCCATTAATGAAAAATCCAAGATGGCCGCCACTCATAAGCAAAAATCAAGTTTGTGCTATATTATCACTAATAATCATGATAATGAACATAAAAACACAAAATCAATGTCATTTGTTGTGTCTAATCCATGAGAACGGCTAGAATATCATATTTCGATTAAATAAATATAGATAATACTGAATTATGGACTAAATTGTATTAAAATACTTATAAACTCGTGCATACATCATAGAGGTTACATTCCATCAGGGATGAAATTTCCTACAGGAGTGTCTTCCAGCAATGAAATGGGATGTTAACGGTATATATAGGACAAACTTTATATTTTGACCGTTTTATGGGTGTACCCCAAATATGTCTAGAGTTAGGAGGTAGGGCTAGTTGTAAGCGTACGTCATTGATTTTCCGACTTACCAATCAGCACACCAGATATACCATATAACAGATAATTAAATTCTCGTTTTAATAACACACCACGCATTGCAGAAGAGTAAATAGTCGTCTCTCAGTTAACATCTATGGGTTGTATTTTAGTGGAAAAAAACATTAATTCAAAATCAACATGTACCATGTGTAGATGACACAGAATTACACACTGACATATACTACTATGTTGCATGTCAAAATGGTCTAACTCCTAAAATACTAAAAAGTCAGGAATTTTTCTGTGTTCCTGTCAGAAGACTAAAAAATACCTGATTAGAGTGCTCTCTCATGTGAATCCTGCTATTCAAAATGTTTCTTTGGCTCTGAGAATAAATTGATTCAAATGTACATGCAGACATTATCATGACTATTGGCCTAATAAATTTATTCGCAGGTGGTAGGCCTAATATTTTGCTGATAAACTTATCTGATGGTAGGCATTGATCAAAGTAGAAAACTGTACGTCCACCGTCAGCGACGCTGGTCCAATATTAAACCAGCATATTGGCTGGAGGTGATGGGGCGTATTCAGCACATGAGCCAAAGCTGGTTTAATGTTCAGCCATTGTCATCCACACTGGCCCAACATCAGGCCAGCATTGGTTTTACTGGTGATGTCTGTTGTGATGATGGCGTATTGAGCTGCGTGACCCAATAACATTAAACCACACCTTAACCCAATGCTGTTTTAATGTTGGACACAAAACCGGCATTGTAATAATAAGTTGACACGCTGGGATGGTGGTGTATTGTGTACGCGACCATCTCTAACGTGTGTACATGTAGCCTACGTGCAGGGATCATACTACCGTACACACACAATGTCACACATCAGTACAAGTCAATAGCTGTCACTTCATTGTGTACGCCATGGTGACAGTATATCCCACGGGTGTGTACACACTGCACGCCATAATTACATACTTCACCAGGCGTGGTGGACATCATGACGGAATTATTTAATATACGGAACCATAACATTTGATTTAGACACACATTTAAAATGTGGAATTCACATGGACACACGTTGTCGGATTTCTGGCTGCTTTGATAAACATTTGTCAGTGATACTGATATCATGGAGACGGTAATACCTGGTTTATATATTATTGTATATAATTACTAATTATATATCGTGCGTTAAATTCGCTAAATCATGTAAATATACTATATGGTTAGTGATAGTGTACTAGTACTTATAACCTCCTTGCTTATACCATGCGCTGATCTGTGAAGTATAGTGACATGGCCTGACAAGTGTTTTAATAGCACTTAAGGTAAGCAGTTGTTATTTAAAAGTGAATTATGCCTAAAAACAATGATGTAGGTTTATGGTTTAACGATACTAAGTGTACTTTTATAGCATACTTAGCGCCTAGGATGCTGATGTGGACAATAGTGTCTTATAATTAGTACTTAATGTAAGCAGTTGGAAGTTGTTAAATTGAAGTATTCTTTAAAAGAATTATATACGCCTAATCCCTATGATACCACTTATATTTCATAAATCCGAGTAATTTTCAGTGACCTGAAATTGTGAGTGGTTGTAGTGAGACACAACTTCAAGTGGCTAAAATAAAATGCATTATCTCATTAGCATGATTACTTTAAATCATTATTTCCGAATATGTTTTTCGATTTAAGACCATTTAAGAATCTGTTAAACCACAGGCATATGTATTTGAGGTCTGATCTATAGTAGAAAAAAGACCCCCATCGGGCCTAAGCTTAGTAGATTATTTCCTCTACTAAGGGCCCATCATAAAATGTTTCTAATCTATTTTTCCCACTATCAGACCTCAAATGCCTGTGGTTAAATAGAAACAGCATTGGGGTGAACAGGTGAAAGTTGTGTGTTTTGCACACCCACTGGCTCTATGTCATGGAATACAACGTGCTTCAGCTTGGATACTTTATAATGTGTACACATAGTCACACCTTTATTTATAGCCACTCCCTCACCTATGTGATATATAAGGCATCAATAATTCTTAAGAGTACGCGTATTTCGTACAATTTGTAAGCTGGAATTGTTTACGGGAATGTGGACCTTTAATTTGTATTCTCCCCTATTTGATGACTGTAGTATAATTAGATAGTTTAACATATATATTTAAAACAAAGCAATACGTTTTATGTATATTAATTTTTTATGTATATTAATAGAAATACGATCACTTGACAAAAGCGGGCACCTATCGATCAGATTATGTGATGCTGCATAGATTACTTTTAGTTCTGCTGTTAACACGGTTGAATGCAATGAAGAAGACTTAAATTATCACAATAATCTGTATGCGGGTGAATATACCCCGTTGAACACAGACACCGCCCCGATGCCGGTTCAATGTTGGGGCAGCGTCTGGGACGCTGGCCCAACATTGAGCCGGCATTGGGTCCACGTGTCGTGATTGCCATGTATACTGGATGTTCACCCTTTGAGTACCAATCCCGACTAAAATCGTTTTAATCCTTTTTATTAACCCGTAACCCGCTAAGTTATCTCATTTAAATTTTCACTCACTTGGCGTTTTTTTTAGCTACCGCGAGCCTTTTGAAAAAGTGGCTGAAACAGACGTCAGATTCTGACGTATAAAGACGGTCCCGCGCTGAAAGCGTCAATATTATCATTATTATTTTACTGCCACTACCCGTACAAATTTTTAAACTGATTGTCTACCAGGGGGGGGGGGGGGGCGGGCAGTAAGTGTCTATCCCTTTAACCCTATATTTCAACTCCAAGACATTTGATGTATTAACCCTTACACCACTAACCACGACTATTTCATTTATTAGCAGGTTAACCTGCTAATAAATATTAAAGCAGCAGGCCATATAGTGTACATACACGGCTCCCCTTGGGCATGTTTTTTTGAGTTCTCTTTAACCCTTTAACCGACAAATTATTCAATTTTCACCCACTTGAAGTTGCGTCTCGCTGACGCGATTCACAACTGCAAGTGAGTGCAAATTATTCCGATTTGACAAAATGGAGTTCAACAAATTTTAAATCTTGCTGATTAATGTCACGTTTTATCTTTAACAGGTTTCAAAGCTGATATGCAATATGCTAATAAAAAATCTAAAAAACGAATATGGACGGCACCGGCGGTTAAACGGTTAACTGACAGGAATGACAAAGTTTTGGTCTCAAATTATATATGAAAGCATGATATGTGTATTAAAATATTTACCACTGCGACCGGCACAGATATACGGAATACGGCGTTAGCTCATCGGTGTCGGCGTTAGCTCATCGGTGTCGGCTCGATCACTGAATTAAGCAACGCCGGGCCCGGTCCATAATTGGATGGGTGACCGCCTGGCACATACCAGGTGCTGTATACACTAGGACATGCGTGCAGCGATGTTGTGTCCTGGGGCTCAGAGAACCACGTAAATCAGATGGCTCATCTGACTGACCTAGAGCTGGACGTAAAAGAACCTCAATGGACGTAGGCGCAGTTTCCAACCGGCGAGACCCCAGGAAATCCACATTGTGACGTTTAGGGTTTGAGCCTCACCTTTTCAAAGTCTTATAGTTTTCTTCTCCTCGTCGTTAATGTCAGTCTTCATCAACAAGATATCTTTATATATCAAGCTTTAGCTTCTTATTCTCCCATGTAGAGATGATGAATCAAATAAAGTATGATCATAATGATTACAGCGAATTCACGTTTGCACATCGGCAATTAAGTGAGCTGCGCCACCGTATTGTAGCTATGTTGACACGCTATATGTTGGCAGGATCTTTATCTTCACATGAAGTATAAATTACAGTCAAATCTCGTTATAAAACAAAGGACCGTCACCACCACGTTACTTATTTAGAAGGAGTGACTGGTAAAAATCCACTATAGGTCGTACGCCCAATATCGCGAGCCACGGTTTTTGCCATTTAAAAAATATTTACTGGCTGTAATTATTCTTTTTAACTTCTATTCAACTCACTAACATGTCCGGCGATCTCCAAGTATAATTTTTGGTTGAAAATTATTTTAACTTGGGAAATCCTTTCTTTGTGATGTATACCGATTTTCCCAAATTTCACTTAATATCGCCCACCGCTCTAATGATGAATGACTTGCACCTGTCAGCATACATGACAAAGAAAGGATCAGACGATGTAAAGTATTTTTTGCCGAAAAAACGGCAGAAATAGGCGCCGTATAACTTGGCAAGTTGAATGGAGTTAAAAAAAAAAAATTTAGTCACCAAATATTTTTTAAATTGCAAAAAACGTGGTTCGCGATATTGGGCGTACGACCTATAGTTTCCTCTTTATTTTGTTTATGTATCACCTTACCACATTAATGGCTTCTTTCCTCATTTGATCGAAGTTTTCTGCACATTCAGGATGTCGATTCGGGCTTCTAATTTCTTTTACATTTTAACAAAGCCTAAATGCCTTGAGCATGTTGAATGTCGAGCATCAAATAGCAAGCTTATAGAGCTATATAATATAAAATAGTGAGCAGTATATATAATCAAGTATACGGCAAGTATAACTGAAGTGCGATAGAGAATTTGAGGCCTTTGTCTGACGTCTTCTATTCATAAGTCAAGGATTTTTAAACTGGAACTTCAAGTGACAGGTTGACACATTTCTCTGCAAGATTTATAACTTATTTTATTTAAATATACTAGCATGCATGGTACATATATGTTTCGTTCTCATAGTCACGTGTATTGGAGTAATACATAGCGTTCTGTGATAAACTTGGTCGTTTTAACGAGCTTCTCTTTATCTGTAATTATACAGTTTTCGAGTGGCGCTATTAAGCCTACTATTATCGTAGTTATGAGACAGGTAACATATGCTGGATATCAGATATGGAAATATGTATAATTACTACTGACCACCATCTTCTAATCTTAATGGACATATTTTTGGAATATCAAGCAGTATATATCGGAGCAGCTGTAGACTGTTTCTCGTCATTTTGAACTTTGTCCATAACAAGCAAGTGTACTCTATTTTTATATTTATTGGTACAATTGTCGGCTAATGCTTATCATCGTCATATGAGACGTTCCCGGTTGATATTGTTTTTGTATTTTCCATCATGATAAATTCAATATAACTATTTTTCAAATGAGAATATTCTATTTCGCACGTATATTTCTGTTGATTCATTTCTATTCGATATATCTGCATGGGAACAATCGGTGTGCTATTAAATAAAGCAATCGAAACTGACGTGTAGCTACTCAATAAAAGTATTACACATGTTGCACCACCGCGTGTTATCAAAGCTCATTAAATATCGTCAATATAAAAATAGGAAAATTCTTTTTTTAAGTTCACCGCATTTGAAGCGGTACACTTGACAGGATCGTTAACCTGAATTATAGTGTATTTTATATTAACCCTTTAATCAACCCTTAACTCTTCAACCGCCGGTGCCGCATATATTCGGGTTTTAATTTTTTATTACCACATTAAGTATCACATCTTAAATATGTTAAAAATAAAATGTGACATCAACCAGCAAAATTTGAAAGGAGTTGACCTCCATTTGGTCAAATCAGAATAATTTTCACTCACTTGACGTTGTGAATCGCGTCAACGAGACACAACTTCAAGTGGGTGAGAATTCAATTTGAATAATTTGGCGGTAAAAGGGTTAAAGCGCTGAATTAATTTGTAAAAAAAATCGAAACCGAAGGGTTTTTTCACCTTTAAATCATCACAACTGTCTTAGTTAGCTGTTTCCGAGTCTGATGTCTAAAGTCGATCCCCGCGCTGTAAGGGTTAGAAGGTCCGTTCGGACTGCAGTGAATGATTCGCGTGAAGCATGATTCACTTGTCTGATAAACACATTTGTGACGTCCTGCTCATTGCGGTGAATTAAATAATTTAAATTTTTAACCATTAGATCGCGGCTGTAAAAAGTACCCTTATATGTTTAATTTGAGGCAAAACATTTTCAAATCTTAAAGTTTAATCACATATTTCATTCTTAACCCTCACAGCGCAACAGCGCGTGGATCAACTTTAGTCGTCAGAATCTGACGTCTGTAGACGTCAGATTCTGACGTCTAAAGTCGATCCCCGCACTGTAAGAAAAAACATATTTCTAACGGCCGTAGACCGATAACATAGGTATTCAAATGAATCGGAAAGAGCTGAATAAGACATTTATGATGATATCAAAGCAAAATAAACCCTTTGGTCTCTTAAGATTTTTTATAAAAATATTCAGCGCTTTAAGAGTTAATAAGAGTGATTGAAAATGACTATAGTTGTGCTTAGTGCTTTAGGGGTTGAAGTGATAATAAAGTGGACGTAATACGCGCGAATCACTAACGGACGTCATTCGCTTGAATATATTGTGGGAAGCCCCCGTGACCGAGAGGTAGCGTGCTCGGCCTCAGATCGCCAGGCTCGAATTTCTAATACACTGTCTGGAGGGCAGTGTCATCTCATTTATCTCACCATCCTCAGGTGGTTCTCCTGGCCCAGTTCAGCCTATATGTGCACAAAGGTGGCCTTAAACCCCATTCATTCATTCATTCATTCATTCATTCATTCATTCATTCATTCATTCATTCATTCATTTATTCATTCATTCATTCATTCATTCATTCATTCATTCATTCATTTATTCATTTATTCGCTTAAATCAACCTATAGATTCCTTGTTTAGCCCTTAAAACCCTGAGATATTTGTGTATAAACCATGGAAGTTTTTAGTTTGACTTTCAAGAAAAACGTCTGTCGTTAACTTCCGCTTTACATCTGTTCTGCCTGTGCAAAGTCAAAAGGAATTATCTGCTCCGTGGTAAACTCGGCATTTACTGCTTTTTAACTGGCTCTTCCTGCCACAGCGCTGCCAAAAGGTCGTATTTGCTAACTTGTAAATCAAGTATATACTTCCTTCATGCTGATGTCACTGCCTCCTTCTTGTTAGTAACAGCATGTTCAATAGACAGTATCTGCACACTTGTGAAATAAGCAGATACTTGGTTTTGCTTTGAGCTGAAGCGTTCTATGTAATGCTTGTTCTAGGCGGTCAACATAATGCACTGACCCAATGGTTAAATGGTGTGCCATCATTTATAACACTGTTCCAACATTAAAAGTAACATTGTGTCAGTGTATCAAGTTTCTTGTGCCTCCCGGCGAAAATGAGATGTTTAGCCAATGCTGTTTTACTGCTGAGCCAGGGTTATAGATGATGGGCCAGTATTAAACTAGCATTGGGTGAACATATATCCTGCTAAGGCCATTCTACTAGTAGGCCAATGCTGGCCCAGTGTTGTAAACAGTGGGCCACCATTAGTCTAACATTGTGTCAATGTCTCGTGTTTTCTGTGTGGCTGTGACCAGGTTACACCAGAGAGGCTGATTCACGTGGCCGGCAGTCTGGGAAGCCCCCACCCACTCTCCCTCCCACAAATGACATTTAGAGGAGTGTTATGCAATATAGAAGTTATAGGTCTTGGCTAAGATATCTATCTTCAAAAATATCACATTTTGTATTATTAAAGGTTGATTTTTGGCCTTGGCAGTTAAATGCATTGGTCTTTTTTTGCAATGCCCGTTCATACATCATTTAGTTATCACCGCCGATACGCTGCTGGGCAAAAGCAAACGGCAGTAACTGCGTACTACAAAAGTATACTGTTACTGCTGTTTGCCGAATTGTAATTGCAGTTTGTGCTCTGATCAAGACCATGATCTGCTTCTCCAGCGAGAGAAGTCTTTCAGCCAATGTTGGTTTAATGTTGGGCTAATGTAATAGACATCAGGACAGTATTAAATATACATTGTGGAGTGCCTGACGTTTTTGCGAGTGGTGACTGACCAGGTGACGACGCACCCAGTCCTGTTGATGTCATCACAGGATGTGTTGATGTTCTCGTAGCTCTACTGTATATTGCCGGTTAGTAACCGAGGTTGATCACTGGAAATATGTTTGGTAAAATAGCTAAAAAAATCGAAACTTAAGGTTCTGTGTGAGCCATGACGATTTCCGGTGAAAATAGGACCTGCGTTGGTGTGAGCTTTGACGCTTGACTATGAAGTCAATTAACCATCTGCGTCCCAATGTGAATAATAATAATATGGACTATATGCAAGCAAATTAAACTAATGTAAATTGAAACATACTTGTCGGCTGAAAGCAGAAATAATGAGTTCTAAATGTTAATGAAATTTCACGATGGTAGATGATTTTAAACGTCACATGAAATATCATGGTATTGTTATTGTCCATAGGGCTGAGATCGTCGTCATAAGAGTCTGATTGGAGCTGTAGAAGTACAAAGCGAAGGGAGACGATAGTGCCGTGGAAAGCTAATAGGCATTAACTGTTCACTTGTGATCACCTGTAGTTACTGCATTTTGGCTTTGTAAGACGTTATACTACTACAGTTGTCCACCAGGTGCTGTTCTCTTGGTAGACACAGTCGGCCGATATTGGGTTTAACCTACATAACCCCCTCGATCCCCTCGGACCATCACCCACAACCCTCAACATACAAGTCCCTCGACCCACAACCCCTCGACCCACAAGCCCCTCCACCCACAACAACAACAACATATTTTTTATCCCATTAGATGGTAACCAAATAGCTGGCAAGGTCGCCAGTCACAGCCCGAAAATGGAAACGAAGTGTCAGACAGGCGGTTTGAAAGAAACAAAAATTGTTGCTTCCCCATCCACGTGTGAAAGTCAGTATTGTGGGGAGCCTCCGTGACCGGGAGGTAGCGTGCTCGGCCTCAGACCGCCAGGGCTCGAATTTCGAATCCTGTGTCTGGAGGACAGTGTCATCTCAATCATCTCACCATCCTCAGCATGTTCTCCTGGCCCAGTTTAGCCTATATGTGCACAAAGATGGCCTAAAGCCCGATTCATTTCATTTCATTTTATCAGACAGGCTAGTAGCAGAATATTTATACTTCAAAATGCTTTAAACTAAGCCAGCACTGGCCCAAATTGAAGATGTTATGCCAGCGTTGACCAACAATTAGAAAACTGTTTATCATGTATGAATGTGGACTATATCACTAATCATTCCCGTGTGCATGGAGAAAACCTGGCAATATCTCACTGACATCACAGTGTTATGGGGGATAGGGACGAGCTGAGCTCTCCTCCCACCAATCAACGCTTTCGAACAGTTTGATTGACAGGTATTATGAGAGGGTGGGGTTATATCGTATATTCACGAGGCCTAGAGATTCAACGAGATTTGCTAGAATTATATTGTTTCCCATATATTGTACATGATTCTTGAGGTCACAATAGATGTATAGTATCCCAGGAAACACAAAACATTTGTATAACTTTCGTACAATGTTTGACCAACGTTGTTCAAATGTTATACAAATGTTTTGTGTTTGCTGGGATAGCGTCCTAGCGTGATTATAGCACAAGCTGTTTCAATGGTGGATCAACATCGTGATTGTCCATTGCAAACCACTGCTCTAGCGCTAAATTGTATACCCTCACGAAGTAGGCCTAGAATTTATTTTATTGTATTTGAGACGTTGGTGTGCCGTATTCACCTGCCTCGTGTATACAGAGTAAAGAAAGGGCTGTAGATGCTGCATAACATGCCGTCACAATAGGAGGCCTGTTGAGCTCCAGTACTGTTAATGTGGCCAGACAGTTAAAGGTGTAGTCAATTGTCAAATTTCGCTGGACAAGGGTCCTCCAGAAGGCAATAGTGCCCGTGGGTAGGCCAAGGCCCTATTCCATAATAATACTAAATATGCGTTTCATACCCAAAGCCTCATAAAGAGCAAGTTCTCAATCACAGCAAGTTCATATATACTTGAGCGACATCTATGAGTTAATAATTCAAAGCCCTTGGCCTTTGCCCCTACTTGGTCGCTGGCTTGCAAACAAACTGACTGTATTACTGCAGGGATTTGGAAACTGCTTGACCCCCAAGCTTGTATTATCACCCAGTAAACCAAAAATAATTTGTATAATTTTATGCATTGTTGGACCAACGTCGAAGACGTTGGGCCGACATTGTATAAATGTTATACAAATGTCTTGTGCTTGCCGGGCAGGAGGACTTTCTCTCAAACATTGTATATTTATCTAATGCTGGTTCAATGTTGGGCCAGCGTCGCAGACGTTGGCCTAACATTAAAACAGCATTAGATCAATGTCTCGTTTGAGTAGTATCTTGTAATCAGTTCAGTGGCTATATTAATGCCGTCAATCTGTACTCAATAGGCTACTGTTGGCCTACACTTGACCGTCCCAGGCATGCGTCCCAGGCATGCTCGTTTTGCAGTTGGATAATTCTTTAATGTGCCAGTGGTGATTAATGAGAGAAAGGTTTACTTATTAACTGTGTTACATACACGCAACACATTGTTTTTGTCCTCCCTGCTGTGATCAAGTCCCCTTTGTTTAAATGAGCATATACCAGACGATAATTACTATTTCACAATGGTCCATACACCAACAGTATCATCAGAACTCAGAATCATTTATTCACTGTGGTAACTGAATCACCATATACCGCGGTATAGGCCTAACAGTATCCTCAAAACTCAGAATCATTTATTCACCTCTTTAATACAGCGGTAACTGGATCACCATTTTCCGCCGTATAACATATATAGCGCGGTTACAGAATTGTTACTTATTATTTCATTTTGAACAGTAGCAGTCAGAAGGTTAATCCGATGTGTTGTCAGTGGTAGCACCTGCCAACAGTGTGGCCGCGACAGGTGGGAAGGAGTGCAATATGTACTGCATGCATACGTTCCTGGTCAGCACACGGTCACTTGAACGTAAATGGGCGCTGTTTTAACCAGACTGGCATGATCAAGAAAAAACAATACGCACTATTAGTTAGGAGTCAAATTTTACCCTAAAAAAAACGGGTACACGCTCGTACCTAGTTATAACCGATTCCGGGTTGTAACTATTCGCGCTATAACAATACCAAAATGCTCTGGCATTCAAGTTTTAAAGAACAAAAGGTTTCTTCCCTGCTCAATCGTAAAGATTGAATATCGTGGGCAGCCTCTGTGACAGAGAGTTAACGTGCTTGGCCGAAGACCAACAGGGCTCAATTTCGAATCCTGTGTCTGGAGGGGAGTGTCACCTCATTCATATCACAATCCTCAGGAGGTTCTGCTGGCCCAGCTTAGCCTATATGTGCACAAATGTGACGTAAAACCCCATTCATTTAATTTCATTACATTTAATACAGCAAACTAACACCTGACTCGACGTGGGCCTGATAACATTACAGTAACATTTCAGCAAAGACCGTGGAGAAAGGCTTCATGGGTCTTTATTTTTGGGTTGATCTACTGTGTGTATGTTGATTCCCGTAATTTGCATTACATAAGAGAGTGTAGTAAAAGTGCAATACGTCTACATGTGATAATAATGGATTAGGGCTGAGCTGTAGATTTCACGGCTGAGTGAGAAACATTAAAAGTTGATATTTTCCAACTCTGTGACGATTTTATTAGGCCTATCAAGGCAGAAGAATTAAAATTGAAGAATAAAGACTTCGTGAAAATTTCTGGCTACTTTTGTAATATTAACATTGTAGTCCTGTAAAAATGATTTTTGTCAAACATTTTTCATTATGTGCAGTAGGCCTACTTCAGAATGTGTTTAAAATCAGCAAAATGTATGATGGGAATCGAACAGATAATATAAATTCCAATGATTGATAAGATATAAAATATATACTACCGGCCTATACATATTTTATTTTCATGATATTGCATTTTAGAGCATATATATACATTCTCTGACACATAGATGTAGCTGATGTTTTGCAATGGTGTTGACAAGCGTCAAGGCCCCTGGGCCTCTTGTTTTAATTTGAAATCATCATTAACACTGATTAATGTCTTAGTTAGCACTTTTTCCTCTTCAACATGTTCAATTGAATACGCGATAGGCCTACCAATCTTATGGATCTACGGCCATTATAACATTACTCTTTAAGTGCGGGGATCGATTTTAGGCGACAAAAATAATTAAATAATATAAACTAACATTTAAACGCTTTCAATAGCTCATAAATATTATTGTTAACTTTAATACAGGATTAGAAGGAAGCTGAAAGCCGCGTAGATTAGACGTCACACTATATAGATGTTTTATAATTAGCATGATTAGCTACCGTTACTTACACACGTATACTTCTAATCCTACTTCCTCATGCAGTTATGGTCGTGTCAAGTCGAATATAACGATTATGTACTGCAAATGTTTTCACTGCCAAACAAAACATTAGCCTGATATTATATGAAATCACGGGTTTTAAGAGTTGTGGGTGGGCGACCCAGGTGGAATAATCAGCAGTGAAATAATCAACGGCGTTTCCAGGTTACGCACCGTACTAAATCTCTCCATATATTTAACCCTTTCATCGCTAAGAACGACTGTACATGTATTTTTTTAAAATCCACTTTTAGCCGATTAAATCACAGTGATTGGGAACGAAATGTGTGTTTCAAACTTTTAGGATTTGGAAATGTTTGGTCGCAAATTA
Source organism: Flabesymbios commensalis (assembly GCA_964017125.1). Classification (NCBI taxonomy): domain Eukaryota; kingdom Metazoa; phylum Annelida; class Polychaeta; order Terebellida; family Flabelligeridae; genus Flabesymbios; species Flabesymbios commensalis. The sequence continues at coordinate 69,247,581 of OZ024913.1, forward strand.
AACTAACATGAGTATTTTTCACCCACTTGAAGTTGTGGCTCGCGGTAGCGAGACATAATTTCAGGTGGGTGAAAATTTAAATTCCGTACCTTAGCGTTGCAGGGGTTAACGTGTAATCATATGTATACTATACTCTCAAATTTCAAAATATCAGTTTGTAATTCCTAACTCATAGATCAACATTGGTGTTTTTAATCATGGTAATCCATCAACGGGTAATAATCATATAATTATGCACTCGGTTTTTCTGTGAAATTCTACAGCCTTTACCTCCAATGTTTTCACTGAGCTAGCTAATACAACCAAGTATAGGGGAGGGAGTCTTATATAACATTGTTTTACTGAGTTGCCATTCAAAAGGGTTTCCGGTGACGTCACTGTGTTTCACAGAATTATCTGTATTGAGACACGTGTTTTCCCTTTGACGTCACAGCGCAGGTCTATATTGTCAGGATTATTAATGCTATTAAAAGTTCAAGCCTTGTTCTTAACAACTAGGAACATCTGAAAGCTACTACTGCATGTCATGTTAGTCAGTAGTAGTTCAACTTTGACCGATAAATTATATTTCACCATTTATTAAGGTGACACCTGGGCTGATGAAGTATATTTACATGAATACCATGGTATTATTATCATGATTATGTGTATAGTCCGGTGCGGTATGTCAGAAATATGCCTAAAATTGATTTTATTGTTTTTTTGACTTTATTAGGGGTCAAATAAGCCAGAAATATTGGGGTTTAATTTTTCCCGCCCCTCAACCTCGTTTTATGACACATTCATAATGGCCGCCATCAAAATCACATATTTGGCTATAACTCGGGCCCTAGAATAGCTAAAGTCACGATTTTGATGTCTATACCCATGTTTTGGGTACGAGGAATCCAATAGTGCCCATAAAAAATGTGGATGTCTCTTAGATATTTTAAAATTAACGATAAAACACATTTTTGATACGTTTTCGGTCATTTTTTTTCGCGAATTTGAAAAAAACTAAAATTCAAACATTGAGCGCTGTTTAGTGTGTATTATGATAAACAGTGCATTGTTGATGGTTTCTGAATGATGGGTGTTCCGTTAATGGACCCCAAATAGTTGACCAAAGTGACGTAAAGCGATTGTAAAAACTGAACAATTTCAATTACGATGTTTGATGCATTTATTTCATTTAAACATTTTACAACAGTCACAGACGATAATTGATTTTGCCGGTGATGTGTCTTTTACAAAACACATTTGATAACTTTGAGAAGTGGGTGAGATGGGTCAATGTTATTTGAAATGAAATAAAAATAGCACACATTGTGCGCAAATTGTGCGTTTCAACAATGTTTCATATTTGCTAAGCAAATGACCAGAATTAATCTTGGTGGGTAATTATGGAGCATCCCCATCCATCAAATTATTGGATGTTTAGATCTTGTTTTTCTTTAATCCATAAATGATGCACAATAACAAATAAAAGGGGGACTTTTAATTCATCACAGCCTATGAGAGATATCAGCGTATAGATTCCAGTCATCGTTGTAGGGGGCAGGGCCATTACCATAGAGGATCACAGCAAACATTCAATGGCTTGGTTCATTTTCTTATGCGAAAAAAACAAGCAACTCACAACCACAAAGATGTTTCGCTAGGTATCAGTAAATCAGTTCCAATCTAAATACAGGAAAAGGGTAACGTGATATTTTTTCAACTGGACAACATAATCTAAGATAGTCTGTTTACATGAGACGCCTTGTATCCTGCCACAGATCATTAAATTAAGAAATATTACAAATGATGTTTCATAATAAGAGAACAGAAAACATGATACATTTTGAACCAACCCAGTCATGTTAACAGATACACTTGAATGTGTTTGCATATTGTATGCTCAGTAGTAGATAAATATGTTATCCGGTAAAAAAGTGATAATGCCCGCGAGACACAACATCAAGTGGTTGAAAATTTAGATAACCTGTGAGAAGTCATTCTAGAAAGGCAGAAATCAAGATTGCTGAAAAACCTGATGAGCACTTTTACTAAGTACTATGTATGTACATTGTCATCCAAACCAAGTTGTTTAAAACTGGTTCCCGTTGAGTTGAGTTTTCTGCAGATTGATGCAAGTGACACAATTATCAAACCATGAGAGTAGCTCATGAAGTCAGAAGTTTGTAAGATGTCCCAATAATAGGCCTAGATCTAGGACCGCTTTATTGGCAGTTCACGGATCACGTGTGAGTGATTACACAAGGGATGCTTCATGACAAAAGAGTAATACCAAAACCACCTCGGTGGAATCAGCACTGGGTACTATGGGTAATGATATATCTCTCTGGGTGTCTAAAACTCTTAATAAGTTGAGTTTGTACGAATTTCTCCAGGACAGGTGAATTCACTTTCTTTCTGCACAGGTTACACTAACAGGAACGTCATTCCTCAACAGGTGTGATTTGAACCAAATAATATATTCTGGTCAAATACTGACAAATTCTGAATCTAATACTGATGCATTAACTGAGTAATTGGTGATTTGAGGCATAATTGGATCAAATATGTACTGCAACAGAGTAGTCCAAAAGTAATATTTTTTTGTAATGCCACAATGCTATACACAACAGAATATGCTTGGGTATGTCAATTCACCGTCGGTGGAAGCTTTTACTTTGTTGCAAATCAGTTTTATTTTTTTCAGTAACCTTGTCGAAAATTGTCTTTATATTTTTTCTTTGAAAGCTTTGTACATGGGCTTATCGCAGATGATCAAATATCTTTACCACTTTTTGCCAGATAACATATCTATCTATTGAGCAGACATATGAAAAGGCATTCAAGTGTACCTCACACGTACACAGATTATATCCACATATATTGTTATTTTAAATAGCTTGTAAATTAACGTCAACACACTAGTTTCAACTTGAACTCGACGAGGCCGCAACTGTGATCACCTAGTCACATTGAGAGGGAATAGACAAGGATATTTCTCTGAAAGACCCCTGCGAGATCAGCACGGTTCAAACCCGGGATGCGTGCATGAATGACGTGGCAGTCTGATATTCTATCGATGCGCTGCCTCTCCCGCTCTAAATTTGTACATCGAAAGCCTTGGAAGCATGGACGAATTTTGTATGTGAAGTGTACTAATCCTTTGGCTTAATCAGCTAATAATAATTCCAGCTTTACGGTGGCAACTATTCTTGTCTAAAAATCTAGAATGGGAGATGTTCACCTACATGACCTACACCTTACAGGGAATAATTTGTCTGGTGTTGCGGAGCAGTTTGCTACACAATTTTGGGAAAATGCTACACAATAATATGTTGGTGTAGCAATTGTTCGCATGGAGAATAGTAGTTTAGCACATTCAAGGCTGCTAAACTGCTACACAATTTTTCTGGGACAAATTATTCCCTGCCTTATGAGAGCCAACCACATGTCAATGGGAGACAAGACCTGCTTTATCAGATGGCCAAACCTCCCACCATTAGAACAAAATGTGTGGGAAGCGGAATATAGCATATTCATTCCTGTCAGATGTCTTAGTTCACCTGCACCAAGGGCTGTTATTGAGCTCAACAAATATTGATGCAAATAGTAGTAGTACCAGATATAGTTAAAATGCTCAGCGTTGCAGACGACTCTACTTGTACAAATGCAACAGTGGGGTATATAACAATCAAACCAGGTAGTGTGGCTTGTGGCATTGTGAACGACAGTCGGCCATTTTGAAATTTAAAAATTGTCAATATGTTAATATATAAATCAAAATCACTAAATTTGAACCTAAACCTCATTGTTTTTTCGATGAACCAAGCCATTGAATGCTTGTTGTAATCTGCTTAAATGTCAGTTGTGGTAATGCCCCAGTCCTCCTCCAATCTATTCCGCAATAACAGAGTTTGTAGGTATACGCGATACAGAGACTGTAATCATTGCGCGGCCGGGCATCCTTGTTTGGTTACATATTTATATATTAATTGGTAATACTCGCTTTGCATCTCATTAGAATATTGCCTTGACGCGGAGATTTAACTGTCAGTATTTAAATTAATTGTTTCATGAAATTGTTGATCTCAGAGTCAGAGTAGCCCCTGCATCTCGGAGAATATGTCAAATTATGACTGAAATTTAAACAGGGATATCTCTCATGGGCTGTGATGAAATAAAATCCCCTATTTTATTTTCTCTTGTGCATCATTTAAAAAATTTACAGAAACAAATCTGAAAATCCAATAATTTTGCTGATGGGATGGATCACAATCGAAATGATCATGATGATTGATTCTGATCATTTGTTTGACAACACATGAAACATTGCTGAAACGCACAATTTGCTCACAATTTTGTATTCTTTTTGTATTATTTTTTAAATTTCGATCGGACCTTCATCCCTCCTATCTACTTCCCAAAAAAGTGTGTACTTTTTTGCAAAAGACACACTAGTTTTAAAAAAATTCCTCTGTGACTGTTGCAAAATGTTCATTTGCAAATTAAGGAAATGTACCAAACATCGTTATTGAAGTTGCTCGGTTTCTACGCTATCACTTGTACGCCTTCTTGGTAGAATATTTAGGGTCCATCAGCGAAACATCTACCATTCAGAAACCATCAGCAATGCGCTGTTTATATTATAATGCATACTAAATAACGCTTCCAAAATAATTATTTGAAAATTTGAGTTTTTTCATATTTGCGAAAAAAGATGGGTATAGACATCAAAATCGTGACTCTAGCTTTGCTAGAGGCCAAGTTATGGCCAAATATGTGATTTCGATGGCGGCCATTTTGAATGTGCCATAAAACGAGGTTGAGGGGCGGGAAAAATTGAACCCCCATATTTTTGGCTTATTTGACCCCTAATAAAAACAATAAAAACAATAAAATCAATTTTGGCAACAGAAATGGCCAAAATGACATACCGCACCAGTCTAGTAGGCCTACTGCCAAATAATTTGATATATTGGTATAGATCTCAGAAAATGTGTCACTATATACCCTATATATATACAGTCTATAATAGGGATAGGCCTATACAGTAACACATTTTCTCAGATATATACCAATATCAATAATTATTTAACAGTACACATTTATGATACCATGCTTGCGCAATAATATTGTGGAATTATGTGGGTGTTATTTATGACATTTTAGCCGTTTTCCAAGATTACCACTAAATGGATTGTTGACGCTTTTAGCTGTGAATATGTTACTGTCAATTGTGTGAGGAGAACACAACACGTGGCCCTGTGCGAAATTAACGTCGATTGGTTTCAACCTTTACTCGACAAGGCCGCCATTCAGCTATGTTCATGTTTTTTTTGTAATTTGAAAGAGAAAACTTGATCTACTTCTCTTCTTTCTACACCCATTGCTTATCGCCTATCTCATCTGAATAGATGTCATGTGGTCTTGTATTATATACGAATTCAAAATTGCCATTATACAGGCGCAGTCATGTTCATGCAGAACATGTACTGTTCTCATATATTTATATTTCACAGTTCTAAGCAAATTTATTTATTTAGAGCTTGGTTTTCTCATAATTATTTCAATTAACTCCTTCATACCTGCATAACAATTGCTATTGAAATCTCCATCCACTACAAGCCGCGAGTTGCTAGCGCAATTCTCGACTTGGAGTGTAGGAAGATAATTTGAAGTGGGTGACAAATTAAACATGTTAGATAATATTGCCATATATTTTCCAAGCAGTTTCATGAAGAATATCATTTTAAAACTTTTAGTCGCAGGAAATTATGTACGTTTTTGGGATTCAACATGCTGTTGTGAAGCATCATCATTATTTAAAGAGTTAACGTTATTATTTTTTCTCTGTTGAATTTAGGTATCACTGACAAAGGAAGAGGCCGTGGTCCAGCATGACCCATCCATAGTGGCCGAAGACAAACTGATGGAGGCTATCACCAACATGGGATTCGCTGCTGGCACCAAGGCGTCCTATAAGGACGTGGTCGTCTTCATCGAGGGGATGACATGCCAGTCATGCGTGCACAACATAGAGGGACACATGTGGACCAAGCCTGGCATCAGTTTTATTAGGGTGTCACTGGATCATGCACTTGGATATATCAAATATGATCCTGAATCTACAAGTCCTGATGAGATCAAAGTAGCCATAGAAAAGATGGGGTTCCCATCATCTCTCAAGTCTCCAGAAGAGTTGGGTGTCACCACCTCCTCCAGCTTATCTAAGGTGAAGATCCGTGTCCAAGGGATGACATGTGGCTCCTGTGTCAACAACATAGAGAAAAACATCGGAGCTAAATCTGGAGTGATCGGTATCTCAGTTTCTCTGGAAGACGAAGTTGCCCTGATTCATTTTGACCACACCAAGACAAACCGTGGAAATCTACGTGATCAAATTGACGACATGGGGTTTGATGCCACCCTCATCACTGAAGATGAATTTGAAGAGCTGGCGAAGCGGAATCAAGAGAAGCCCACGCTGAGCAGCCTGAAAGTTGGTGTAGAAGGGATGACCTGCATGTCATGTGTGAAGACAATCCAGGACACGATGTCTAAGCAGCCAGGGGTATCCTCGATCCGGGTCTGCCTTAAGGAGAATACTGCTGATATAGAGTATGACCCAACCATGACTAATCCCGGCGGGTTAAAGGATCGCATAGAAGACATGGGCTTTGAAGTGAACCTGCCTTCTGATGTTAAAGATACAGAGGACACCGTGGAAATCACTGTAGAAGGCATGACGTGTAACTCCTGTGTCAAGTCTATTGAAGGGACTGTAGGTGTAAAGCCTGGAGTAAGAGATATTGCTGTTTCATTGCAGTATGGTAAAGCCGTGATATTATTCAATCCGGCAGTGACAAATCCAGAAACATTACGTGAGCACATTGATGACATGGGATTTGATGCCACTCTGCCGACGAGTGGGAAGGCAAACAAGAAAATCGAAGTTGTTATCAATGTTGAGGGCATGACGTGCATGTCGTGTGTCAGATCTATTGAAGGAACTCTCAGTTCAGCTGTTGGTTTAGAGAATATCAAGGTTTCTTTACAAGACGAGAAGGCCACTATTTGTTACGACCCAACTAAGACTGATCCAGAGACTTTACGCGCCGCCATTGATGACATGGGCTTTGAAGCTACTCTACCAAGCCACGAGAAAGACAAATCAGAAAGCCAGACGGGGAAGTTACACGTGGAGGGGATGACTTGTGGCTCTTGTGTGAAGAAGATCGAGAATACAATGGGAATGAAGTTAGGGGTCAAAGGTGTCAATGTGTCTCTAGAAGAAAAGGAAGCCCTTATTGAATTTGATCCACTGCTGACATCATTGGAATCTTTGCGGGTGCAAATTGACCACCTTGGATTTGATGCTTCCATGGCTCAGGAGTTTGAAGAGATTGCATTAAGAGGTCAACCCAGTACATCTACGTCCTGTGTGATTAGTGTGGATGGCATGACTTGTCAGTCATGTGTCAGGTCCATTCAGGATCAGGTGGCGGAGATGGATGGAATAGAATCCATCAAGGTGTTACTGAAGGAGGGAGAGGCTCACGCTGTGTATCAACCTGCCAAGACATCACCACAACTCATAGCTGATAAAATAGATGACATGGGGTTTGTAGCCGCTGTGAAAGCCCCGTCATCAACTACGGATATTCTCAAGCTGGATATACGAGGAATGCATTGTAACTCTTGTACCAGAACTATTGAAGGTCACCTTCGAGGTGTCGCCGGGGTCAGTAATGTAACTGTTAATCTTCTCCAGGAGAGAGCTGTGGTCCATTATGATCCTAACAAGATAACACCTCAAAAGATCAGGAGCGAGGTGGAGACGTGTGGGGAATTTAAAGCACTCATACCTGGATCCAGTCAAGGTAAATATAGGATTATAGTTTCTGCATTTCAATTAAAACACGATTGTTAATCCACTGTAAGCAGGGCAAGCCCACGTTGGGTGAACGCCTCTTGTTTACAGGATAAAGCCTTGTGCTGATGCTGTGCTCTTATTATATACCGTACATTACATGTATATACAGGTGTGTATACGTCACAAGCTAGTTCTAGGCTAAGCTTTAAGCAAGTTTTAAACAACGATAACCCCCATCACCAGGGTAACATAAGCGTGACAAGAAAACAAATTAAAGTTCCTACAGCTAGCACATTTGATTGTGAGCTTATACTTACAAACTTACTACTCAGTGTTGCAACCATTGGCGTCACGAACACTTCCAAAAAAAATTATAGCACCCCCCTTGGATGCGATCGACAAATCTCTACTGATACTATTCACTGTCATTTATATATTTACACACCAGCGCATGTGTTGATGTTAATCCTGGCAAAGAAGTAGAATCACATGTATTTTCAGATTATTTTCCACCACACTTCTACCCATTACAATAATTGTCCGCAATGGAGGAGGCGTATCATTGTTTAGCACCCATTATAATGATTATTAAACGTTTAAAATAACATTCAGTAGGTGCTCAGCTAATCAAATAATTAAATTTGGAAGATATCTATTAAACATGTTAAATGGAAATATTTCTCGTAATTTGAAACTGGAAATTGGTTCAGCAACTCTTGCCTAATATGAAATATACTACCTGACAACTCAGCTGTAGGCCTACATTGGTTAATCCTTTGTAATATAGTTTGGAGGAATTATCGATTGAACGCACTGGGCGTTATTACATCTCTACATTAAAGGGTTTTTGTGCGTGGATGTCTGTGTTTCATCAAACGTGGCGCGTCGTCATGCTGCCCTCCTAGAGCGTCATGTTGCCCTTCATGAGCGCCATTCTGCCTTCCAGAGCGCCATGTTGGCCTTCGTGAGCGCCATGCTGCTCGTGAGCAGCCTTTCCAGAGCGCCATGTCGCCCTTCGTGAGCGCCATGTTGCCCTTCGTGAACGGCCCTTCCAGAGCGCCATGTTGCCCTTCGTGATCATCATGTTGCCTTTCAAATAACTAGACAGAATGTCTTGAGGAATTTTAAGCAAAAGGTATTATGATAAACAAATAGAAAATAGTGTTTCTTTGCAAATGATAACTTGATGTCCTCCGACAGCCCCGTATCTTTCAACATAAATAATTAATACTTTGCGAAAATGAGACACCCAGGGAATAATTTGCTTCAGAAAAATTGTGTAGCAGGTTAGCATACTGGCATGTGCGAAGCTATAATTATCCATGCGAAAAACTGCTACACCAACATATTATTGTGTAGCATTTGCCCCAAATTGTGTAGCAAACTGCTCCGCTACACCAGACAAATTATTCCCTGGACACCCAGTTTGTTAATGGCATTTGTCACGGTCGGTTATAATGCGAACTATTGACTATTGACGTTTATAATCTGATAATATTATTATTGATAATTCAGCTGTCACTCACACTGATCCCGTTGATGTTGTTTTCACTGCTTGAATCATGTGAGTTAGTCCTTGAAAATGACATACCTTTGTATAAACACTGATAAACCATGGATTTTTTTTAAATTCGAAATCATCGTAAATGACTTCAGGTAGCTCTCTTTTCGCTTCATTTGAATATCTGGTTATGGGTCTGCGGTCATTATAAATATTCATTCTTTCAGTGCGGGGATCGATTTTAAACGTGCTGAAAGTGTTAAGGTGGGACACTGAACGTGGTGCTCAACCCTTCACTTGCTACAGGCTGCTAATCGCGGAATTAGTGTTTAATCTGTAATCATGGTAATAGCTGTTTAAGTTGCAGTTATTGGGAACGAAATGTGTTTTTAAACATTAAGATTTGCAAATGTTTGGTCTCAAATTAAAAAAAAAGTAATTTTCACCCACTTGAAGTGGGTCGCGGTCGCGATACACAACTTCAAATGGGTGAAAATTTAAATTATTTGATTAGCGGCTTAAGGGTAACCCTTGTCCTGCTGCAATGTTTGTTGCTATTTTTGATTTATTGGAAGCTTAAATTGCTGCATCAAATGACGAAAAATATTTATAATATTTATGAAAAATGCAGCGCAAACTATTTTATTGTTTACATCGACATTTTATTTTCTTTCAATCATTTTCTTTTAGCCAAATTGGTAGGTTGAGTCACAGAATATACAATAGTGACACTAAACATGCTATTTAAAAGAAGTACTAGTAGGCCTACCGATTTTGACAGAATAACGAAGTCAATATTATCAGGATTATGATATACTTTAGTGCATATCAATAGACAATACTTACAGTGTTGCCAGCGTTCTTTGATGGATTGATTCATTACCAAATTTAACATACACTAGTATTTTGAATTTTCTATTAAAAACAGCTTCAATGCACTAACTTATAGAACCGCAGGGTTCTTCATTTTGACGGAGGTCGTAATTGGGGTCGCTATTCACAGGTTACAGTGAGTTGAAATATGGTGACATTGTAGGCAGGTAAAATGAGAAATTGCTCATGCTTCAAGGTAGGATGGGTGCTTTGACACGGTACATGTATATAATAAGACCTTACTTGTCAATCAAGGGCAATATATATATCTTATAAATGTAGGCCACATTCACTAAAGGAATTCATAGTCGTTTACCTTTTATCACATGTGTTATTTACGTGAATAAAGGTGAATGTCTATCAAGCTGCAAACATTAGGCACTGTTGTTTTATTATTGGTCCACCGTCTACGATGCTGACCCGACATTAAAATAAAATTATGTAAACGCTTCGTGTTTTCTTTTGACAAAATAGACACTGACATAGACATGGACGATAGACAATCGTGTTTTCTGGGATTTAAGAATTTAAATAATAAGTATGAACTTCTTCTATATAATGTATATGTACTAATCGGCTTTGTGTGGTCTTCCAAGCTTGAATTTTATTCACATCTTGTGACCTTGCACCTGTCATGTCACTCTATTGTAAAGTATTTATAAATCTTCATTATAAAAGCTAAATATGTTCCAGCAAATACGTGACGTTCAGCCACTGTTGAACTAATGTTGGCTCGACAGCGTAGGCGTTGAACCAAATTTAAATCGACATTAATTAGCGCTTGCAATGTCTCTGTTTGGTGGTGTGCACGTGTATCGTATATCATATGATTAGGCTTGGCGGTAGGCAGGAGCATATTTAGTTTATTTTGCCTGAGTTTGTGTCCTATTTAGGGGAAAGACGGGTGCTGTGTGTGGGAAATAGTTGACATTTCTGTACACCAGTCCTTATGAACATGTCGAATATAACACTTCACATCCCTAGTTTAACTTTAAGTACTTTCGTCTTGAAAAATGTTCAGAAAAAATACATTCACGATTAAATATAGTGATTGGAGCTCTAAAGGTTTTGGTTGAAATAATGCTGGTCCACCCTCGCAGACGGTGGCCCAGCATTACATCAGCTTCGGGCCAATGTATTGTGTTATCCGGTGTTTCTGGCGCCAGAATGGAAAGCGTCACCGGCATAACAATGCAGCAGTCGGAAAACACTGTACAACTACCCAATGCTGTTTCAATGTCGGGCCAGCGTCGAAGACTGTGGGTCAACATTGAAATAGCATTGGGTGAATGCCACGTGTTTGCGCAAAGTATACAGCAGACCCAGCGATGGATTTGTGTTGGGCCAGCGTCGTAGACGATTGACAGGCTTTGAACCAGCAATGGGCTGCGACGCTGGCCCAACATTGAACCGGAATTTGGTGGGCAGGCCTACATCTTCTGTACGAGGTAGCCAAGTATTGAATGAATGTTGGCCAGCACCGGCGATGGTGGTGGAAGGAATACAACTGCTGAAGATCTATTTTAACTTGTCTCTTTGGTTCTTTCCTTAATTGTATCCTGGACATTTAAGATTCTGGCCCATGAGAAAGACCAATATACTGTTATATTTAGAAAATATTAAGCTGATTGTTTGTCTATGGCACTCAAACAGACTAAAGCCGGGCCTCGGAGTTTTGTAACTCCTGTTCTAGCCATATGTGCATTTATCGCAGCAGTCATAGGCATGGTATACGAAACACATTTCACTAAACATGTTAAAATCTTTCAACAACTACTGTATCTACATCTGTACATGATCTAGTTTGTAAACTTACCAAAATAAGCTCTATTACTAAATGATTAAATCAGCCAAATCTCCCCAGTCTGCAGATGAGCATAATTATTGTTATTCTGCATTTAACATGTTTACTATCTAGATTAAAAATATACAACTATCTACATGTATAGATACAGTACTTACTGTATACACATGATACATATTATATACATCTTTTGAACTTTACATGGAATCCAGGTCGTGGTGTTGCAGACTAAATGGCGAATATGTTATTATCAAGTTTACCCGTGCGCTGTGTATAACAGATAAAAGCGATGGGTAACAGTGATCATGGTGATCTTGGCGGTGCGTAGATACAATCATGTAATGCTTGAAAAAAATAATTTACTTTAAGAACTGTTCCATATAAACATGTAATAAAATTAAAATTTCAGGACGCTGCCGAGCCGGGTTGAAATAAATAATTTTTCGCGACAAAAACTCCAGCGTCCCCCCCCCCCCTCAGGAGATTGAATGGTGACCCCCTAAAAGGAATACAGCAATCCACGGGCTGGTCCACGTCTACTCTGAATCCGCCACTGGCCATTTTTGCGAGCGAAGGAAAACGCTCTCAATACCCCACTATGCCCTATCACCTAACCCTCACATCATCATCTGTACATTATCATGATCATTCATCTCATCAATTGACTACAACGTTTTTATCGTATTACAATGTCACTTAAAAGACCTTTTGTGTCGAAAAGTGACGTAAAGCAATGATTTACTACTACTACTACTGGTCATTTTTGACGTTAAATTACTATTTCTATACTTTCATTGGTCAACCATGACTCAGTCAACAAGACAACACACTCAAATCTACGCGAGGAGTGGCATTTAGTAGTAATTTGCCATGTTATTTTAAGCCCTAGAGCACTAATTTTGACTAAAGCAGTATTTTGTGTTTTGATTAGTGCTTGTGTTACCCTGGTAACCAGATTCTAAAAGTTAAATACACTGTATATATCTTACATTTTGGACATTTGATAACATTGTGACCCAAATTTTATAAATTTGAGGTGGCGAGACAGAACTTCAAGTGATAGGAAATGTCAATTTAATAACTATTTTATAAGGTACAATGGTGAAATGAACAATATATATCATGCATGTATATGTACAATATATATAAAGTATTTTCCATTGTACATGTTAGATGTAACTAACGTTCTAAATTTTACCATGCTTATTCCTAGTAAAACCTCAATTACATACTAAAATTTATTTTGCTAAGAACCACTGTTAACGGACATGCTGTTGTTCTCTTTCCCTCTCAAGCGTCTTCTTCATCGGTGGATCTATCAACATGCACAATAAACGACGGCAATGCCGAAGTGTCTTTCGCTGGCCTGAAAGCCAAATATCAGACAGTGCCTTCTCGTGAATCCTCCCCTCGTAAGGTGACCTTCCCGACCCAGCCGATGGACGATGCGGACGACGAGTTTGATAAGTGTTTCCTGAGAGTGTCTGGCATGACGTGCGGCTCCTGTGTTAACTACATAGAGAAGAGCTTGATCAAAGTGGACGGTTAGTGTTTTCCTGGAATAAAGATTAACCCTTACAACGCTGAAATATGTGTGTATAAACCATGGAGACCAAAGGGTCTACTCAATTTGAAATCCTCATAAATACAAATACACTATTTTATCATTTCCGAAGGCGAGCTTTGTTTTGGTAATTATAAAATAGTATACATGTTTGGTATTTTTCGTGCTCTCGTTCGCGTTGGTGTATTCTACGCTTAACACTTGGTGGGACGACGCCCAGTGAACAAGCGATTGTGACCCAATGTTGTTTTAATGTTGGGTCAACGTCGCAGACGGTGGTGCAATATTAAACCAATATTGGGTCAATGGCTCTTGTTTGCTGGACGTGCGCTGACTAAATGTTAATTCTTAATAATTCAAACCCACGTTTTTTCATGATTTAAAAAACAAAAATGATAACGCAATACAAATTGTCTGTTATCTTTTGAGCTATTATTGCAATACACATGAAACTTTCTACGCACACGGGCAACATTTTGGGGGTCAAAAAAAAGTTGTTACTACCTCTTGAAAACGTTCTCTTACTCACTTACGGTGTCAATGGAAACATAAATATTCAGTATTTTGTATATATCCATCAGGCCACATAAGGTCAAATCAACATAACATAATTATATATAAATACCTTTATGCAATTGTATGGTGTCCAACGAAGCATATTTAATATAAAATGGTCGTCAATAAAGAATATTGACTGTTGGTACTGTGGTCATAGATGGCAACGATAATTAACGCATTTCAGAAAAACATCAATATTGCAAACCTATAATCATGATAATGGGAATGTACTGTCCCAGCAAACACACGACATAATGCTGGTCTAATGCTGGCCTCCGCCTGCTACGGTGGCCCAACATTATCCCAGCATTTGCTCGATGTCGCGTGTTTGCTGGGATGTAATTTTATACGAAAAATCGATGTGAAACTTGGGAGACAATATATAGAAACATACACAGGCTACATGCGATTATCATTACATTTTGTTATTTAAACGCACCTCAGATTATCCTTACCTTGCTGTCACACCCCACACCATGTTGTGTACGGCCACCTGTTTATTGTGGCATGTGTGAGCATGGGGAGTGTGAGGCTATTATTTCTGCTGAACCAAAGCCCTTTATTTAAATATATTTTTGTAGATCATTTTTTGTCATATAAAAATTTAAACCCTTAACTCTTAATTTGTTATCTCCTTGAATATGTGCCTACAGCCGTAGCAAAAGAAATAACGGCACTTGCTATTACAATAATATATATACTGGGGTAGGGATGGGATAGGATTCCGCTTGGCTAAATTCTTATGACATACTAAGTCGTTCTTACATGTACCACTTGCATAACTCGTTACAACACATTATTTCCACAACTTGTGTGACTCGTAGCATGTTTCACATAACTCGTTACCACCACTTAATACCTGAATAACTCTGATCTGCTGTTTCATACGGCGTATAATTGATGTCAAAATTCAAAAATGACAAAGATTTGTCTTTTTCATAATATAATCTGTGTACAAAATGCAACGAAACCCTCCGTGGTGACCGCTGTCATAACACACAACGTAATTTGTAATTTAATTTTGAATTGATGTACCAGGCGCGATTCGGAATGCTATACATCATGTACATGGCTAACGTGGCACAATGAATACCATATGCCACAATGTCATATCACAATATGAAAAATTTAGAATTTTAACATCAATTATACGCCATAGTCTCCTACATGTTGATGCTGTTTTAGGTATACACACTGTCTTGGTATCACTGATGGCAGAGAAAGCTGAAATAAAGTATGACCCGGCCTGTATTTTACCCAATCAGATTGCCAGTAAAGTTGGAGAGTTGGGATATAACTCTACCGTTATGGAGACTGAAACTGCTGGACAAGCCACCCTAGACATATACGTATGTAGCCTGCTCTATGTCTGACTGCTAACCCAACAAACACGAGGCGGTGATCAGATGTTGGTTTAATGCTGGGCCAACGTCGAAGAAACCGGCCACCATTAACCCTTATCCTGTTAATTCATTTAAATTTTCACCAACTTGAGGTTGTGTCTCGCTACCGCGATCCACAACCTCATGTGGTTGAAAATTACTCATATTTTATTAATTTGAGACTATTTAAAAATTACAAAATTACAAATCTTGGATGTTTATACAGTCATTTCATCCCAATAATAGGGATTTAATTGGCTGATAAAACCGATTAAAGACGACTATTGTCGTGATTAGCAGGCAAAGGGTTAAACCACCTTTGGTTCAACATGTACTTTAAACTGGGAACCTTTGAAACTTTGTATACATTCACATCCCAGCATACACAAGACGTTGAGCAAATGTTGGCTAACGCTGAACCCCCGTCTCCGACACCGTCACAACATTACAGCAGCTTTGGCGCAACATCTCTTGTTTGCTGTGCTTTGTGCTACATGACGTTATCATGTTTATCCATGAGGCAGCGTTGTGATACAGGTGAGGTGGCGGTGGCTGGTGTTCCCTGCTGGCTGTGATTAACCCTTTAACTACTAGTGTACGGCATATTTGGAATAAAAATAATGAAATAGAAAACGACCTAATAAAATCAGGACTTTTACAGCTGTGTTACTATGGCTACACTTGGGTATTACGTATATAAAATAGGTTAACCATTTGCGTGCTAAGTTATCTTATTTAAATTTTCACCCACAACTTCAAGTGGGTGAAAATCACTCACATGTGTTTAGTTTGAGACCAAACATTCGCAAAACATGATATTTAATCACTCATTTCATTCTCAATAACAGTGATTTAATCAGCTAATCAAACAGATCAAAAACGACCATAATCATGCTTAGTGACAGTGTACACGATGACGATAACATGGTGTAAGGGTTAATGTGGGTCATTGAATGAAAAAGTTGTCTACTATTTAATACATCATAATAAGGAAGTTTTCAACTTTTATTGGTATCCAATAAAATATGGACATATTCATTGACTTTGTGGTGAGAACTCACACCTCAACATCGATGACAATATGTTGACATTTCTTGTCAGGTACATGCATATCTAAATGGTGAACTGTTTGCCTTGTCTTACAGATTGGTGGTATGACGTGTGCGTCCTGCGTGCACAGCATAGAGTCAGCCCTGATGAAGCACCCTGGCGTGCTGGAGGCAGCTGTAGCCCTGGCTACATCAAAGGGCAGATTCGTGTATGACACAGAGAAGACGGGTCCCAGGACTATAATGCAGGCAGTAGAGGTGTGTATACCCAGCCAACCCGAGACGTTGAGCCAATGCTGGTTTAATGTTGGGCCAGCGTCGTAGACGATGGGCCAACATTAAACCAACATTGGTTAAACGTC
This sequence comes from Flabesymbios commensalis, assembly GCA_964017125.1. NCBI lineage: Eukaryota > Metazoa > Annelida > Polychaeta > Terebellida > Flabelligeridae > Flabesymbios > Flabesymbios commensalis. Next base: position 69,264,523 of record OZ024913.1, read on the forward strand.
TATTGTAAGCTGAGTAGACATAGGTTAACCCAACGGGACTGGTTTCCAATGATGGCGTGTTGTTGGTCCAGCGTTGTAGACGATGGGCCAACGTCATGCCAGCACTGGTTGATCGCTGCGTGTTTCTAGAGAATAACAGCAGTACTACTTAACCCTTTCAGCGCGGGGATCGACTTTTGACGTTTGAATCTAACATCAAAAGTCTACCACCCCCACTGAAAGAATTAAAATATTTATGATGGCCGAAGACCCATAATAACAAAGGTATTCAAATGAAACGAAAGGGCTGACTAAGACATTTGTGATTATTTTATATTGAAAAAAAACTGCTATGATTTATACTATATTAGTTCAGCATTGTAAAGATTAACCCTTGTCATGCTAGAAACATATATATTTTCTGGCAAGTTTCAAACCAAGTAGAACTAATAGTACAATAGTAGAACCTGCTATCAGCATCCAGTCTTATGAGCAGCCAACCTTCTATGAGCCATTCCCTAAAATGGTATTTTGTATACAAATGAACCTCCAATGAGCATCTACCTGCGTGAAAAGCCGACTTTTCCTGTGTCTCAGGGGTGGCTGCTAATAGCAGGTTCTAATAGTAGTGATATATTTTCTGAGATGTCTATTTTTCATAAAAATGATCAATGGATTATTTTCTGTTAATCATGTTAATAATCAATTAAATTGTGTTTACAATTCTAGCTCCAAATGACTAAAATTCAGCCAAACACATTATTGTACTTCACAAAAGCCAACATTTAATAATTTTTGTCAATTTTTATTCAAGATCAGTAGGCTACATAAAATATTTTGCAAAATTGACATGTCAACATATGCTGTCCCTTTAGCATACAGTATTTGGCACAAATGATCCTCAGAGGCTCTAGGTTTGCTTTTTAAAGTAATTGTTGAACTAAAGAAATGTTTTACTAGTCTGTTTGAGAATGTTTTAAAAATATTTTCAATGTCCATCCTCTTCTATTATTTTCATGGCCATGCCTTGATATTTTTTACCAATTGTGGTACTAACTAGTGATCATCTTGCCTTCCAGATGTGTCTTTTGGGTTTACTGTATTTTTGATCTACTTGCAGTACTGTACCTTTGACCCAGTTAGGTGTTTTTGATAAAATTGTATTCATTTTTGGACTTGATAAATTGGTACCATATGCACAAATGATATATATATCCTTTGGCCGGGTCTATTTGCCCCGTCACGGGGCACACAAGGCAAGAAAAGTGTGTTGGATTACCCGTGACGGGGCAAATAACAGTTAAATGCTCTTCCATGTCCCGTGACGGGGCGTGGAACCGCTGATTTTGTGCCTTCGATACACCGTGGCGGCCGAAATAAACTAAAGGAAAATTAGGCCCTTCATCCCTCTTGAGAGAGCAGGCTTATACCTACTGTGCAGTGGGCCCTTCATCCCTCTTGAGAAAGGAGGTTTACCCAGTGTGCAAGGGGCCCTTCATACCTGTTGTGAGAGAAGGCTTACCCAGTGTGCAGTGTGCCCCTCCTCCCTCTTGAGAGAGGAGGCTTATACCTACTGTGCAGTGGGCCCTTCATCCCTCTTGCTAGAGGAGGTTTACCCAGCGTGCAGTGGGCCCTTCATCCCTCTTGAGAGCGGAGGTTTACCCAGTGTGCAGCGGGCCCCTCATCCCTCCTGAGAGAGGAGGTTCACCCAGTGGGCAGTGGGCCCTTCCTCCCTCTTGAGAGAGGAGGCTTATACCTAGTGTGCAGTGGGCCCTTCCTCCCTCTTGAGATAGGAGGCTTATACCAAGTGTGCAGTGGGCCCTTCATCCCTCTTGAGAGAGGAGGTTTATACCTACTGTGCAGTGGGCCCTTCATCCCTCTTGAGAAAGGAGGTTTACCCAGTGTGCAATGGGCCGTTCGTCCCTCTTGAGAGCGGAGGTTTACCCAGTGTGCAGCGGGCCCCTCATCCCTCCTGAGAGAGGAGGTTTACCCAGTGTGCAGTGGGCCCTTCCTCTCTCTTGAGAGAGGAGGCTTATACCTAGTGTGCAGTGGGCCCTTCCTTCCTCTTGAGAGAGGAGGCTTATACATAGTGTGCAGTGGGCCCTTCGTCGCTCTTGAGAAAGGAGGTTTACCCAGTGTGCAGTGAGCCCCTCATCCCTCCTGAAAGAGGAGGTTTACCTAGTGTGCAGTGGACCCTTTATCCCTCTTGAGAGAGGAGGTTTACTCAGTGTGTAGTGGGCCCTTCATCCCTTTTGAGAGAGGAGGCTTATACCTACTGTGCAGTGGGCCCTTCATCCCTTTTCAGACAGGAGGTTTACCCAGTGTGCAATGGGCCCTTCATCCCTCTTGAGAGAGGAGGTTTACCCAGTGTGCAGTGGGCCCCTCATCCCTCTTCAGAGATGAGGTTTACCTAGTGTGCAGTGGGCCCCTCATCCCTCCTGAGAGATGAGGTTTACCCAGTGTGCAGTGGGCCCCTCATCCCTCTTCAAAGATGAGGTTTACCTAGTGTGCAGTGGGCCCCTCATCTCTACTAAGAGATGAGGTTTGCCAAGTGTGCAGTGGACCCGTCATCCCTCCTGAGAGATGAAATTTATCGATTTTGCAGTGTGCCTCTCATCCCTGACTCTGCCTGATACTAAGATGAGGTTTACCAAGTGTGTAGTGGGCCCCTCATTCCTCCTAAGAGATGAGGTTTACCAAGTGCATAGTGGGCCCCTCATCCCTCCTGAGAGATGAGGTTTATCAATGGTGCAGTGAGCCCCTCATCCCTGACTCGGCCTGATAGATGAGATTTACCAAATGTGCAGTGGGCCCCTCATCCCTGACTCTGCTTCAAAGATAACCCAGTGTGCAGTGGACCTCTCATCCCTCCTGAGAGATGAGGTTTATCGATTGTGCAGTGAGCCCCTCATCCCTGACTCTGCCTGATAGATAAAGTTTACCTAGTGTCCAGTGAGCCCCTTATCCCTCCTGAGAGATGAGGTTCACCCAGTGTGCAGTGAGCCGCTCATCCCTAACACTGCCTGAGAGATGAGGTTTACCCAGTGTGCAGTGGGCCCCTGATCCCTGACTGGCCCTGAACGATGAGGTTTACCCAGTGTGCAACCAGCCCCTCATCCATCCTAAGGATGAGGTTTAGCGTGTGCAGTGGTCCTCTCATTCCTCCTAATAGATGAGGTGTACCTAGCGTGTAGTGGGCCCCTCATCCCTTCTGAGAGATAAGGGTTTAGTCAGTGTGCAGCGAGCCCTCCTCCACCCTGAAGATGAGATTTAGCCGGCAGTGTGCAGTGAGCCCCTCATCCATAACTGGGCCTGAAAGATGAGGTTCATCCAGTGTGTAGCGAGCCTTTCACTCTCTCAGCGTGAAGTTTACACAGTGTGTAGTGAGCCCCTCATCCCCAAGAGATGAGATTATCAGATTTTCCCTATATTAACATTCTGATGTCTAGAATATCACATATCTTATGTATTAGCACTCTCCATTCTAGAGTATTGCATGTATTAACTCTCTGTGGTCTAGAGTATGACATGTCTCATGTGTCAACCCTCTGTGGACTAGACTACCATATTTTCTCTGCGTTAACCTTCTGATGCCTAGACGTTCACATATCTTATTTATTAGGCCTCTGTGGACTAGAGTATCACACGTATTAACCCTCTTTGGTCTAGAGTATCACGTTTCTAATGTGTTAACCCTCTGTGGACTACACTATCATGTTTATCTTATTTTAACCTACTGATGCCTAGAGCATCATAAATGTTATTGATTAACCTTCTATAGGCTACAGTTTGACATGTATTAACCCTCTGAGGCCCAGAGAGTAGATAGTACCACGTTTCTCTAATATTAACCCTATGTGGACTAGATTATTAAATTTCTTCCATATTAACCTTTTGACATCTGAAGTATTACATTTCTTTTTTATCAACCCTCTGTTGACTAGACTATCTCAAGTATTAACCCTCTGTGGTCTCGAGTATTACGTTTCTAAAATATTAACCCTATGTGGACTACACTATCATGTTTAGCCTATTTTAACCTACTGATACCTAGTTCATCCCATATGTTATTTATTAACCCTCTATAGGCTGGAGTATTGCGTGTAATAACCCTCTGAGGTCCAGAGAGTCGCTAGTATCATGTCTCAAATACTAACCCACTGTAGACTAGACTATCAAATTGCTTCTATATTCACCTTTTGGTGTTTGGGTATCACATGTCTTATTTATTAACCCTTTGTTGACTTTCACAACTATAAACTCTCTGGAGTATCACGTTTCTTATGTCTTATCATGTTTATCTTTTTTAACCTACTCATGTCTAGAGCTTCATAGATGTTATTTCTGAACCCTCTATAGGCTAGAGTTTGACATGTATTAACCCTCTGAGGTCCAGAGGGTCGATAGTATCACGTGTGTCTCGTGTATTACTGCGATGTGGACTAGATTACCATATTGCTTCTATATTAACCTTGTCATACCTAGAGTATCATATGTTTTATTTATTAATCCTTTCCGGACGAGAGTAACACATGTATTTATCCTCTGGGGTCTCTGGTATCACGTGTCTCAACTATTAATCTTCTGCGACTAGACTATTATATTTATCTAATGTTAACCTGCTGTTGCCTAGCGTATTACATGTCCTCTGTATTAAAGCCGACACAATCAGGCTAAAATCATCAAAAAATCAATAATTTTATTATGGCTTCTTAATATACTTCCTTCATATGTGAAGATGTCCATAGACTAAAATTACGGAAGTCTTTTAAATTTTGGGTTGCTGTGGCAACGTAGCAAGGTTGCGGAAAACCCCGTTTATCAATTATTTCTGTATTTCTTATTTTAAACATGCATGTCTGAAATTAAATTGCGTATTTATTTCTTGCTTAACTGGTAAATGCGCAGCACAAAATTTAAAAAAACATACTCAATACTAGTCTATGGACATGTTCACATATTATAGCCACATTAAGAAGCCAAAATAAAATTAAGGATTTTTTATAATTTTAGCCTGATTGCGTCGCTTTAACTGTCTGGAGGCTGGAGTATGAAGTGTTGACTCATATAATAATCTTCTGGTGGCTTGAGTATGAACTTGCTCCCATATTAACCATGTTAACCATCTGGTGCTACACATGTGTATGATATATTTTCTTCTGTAGCTAGACCCAGAAAATGCTACAAATTAAAATATGTTTTAGACAGATGAATTTTAAAAGCAGATATTTACGAAACTTAGGCCCAACGCTATCTACGCTAGAAAGGCTAGGTGGATAAATGGGAGTTAGAGAGAAAATTAGCAAAATACTTTGATAGTAATCAAAGTTTTAAAAATCATTGTTTTATTATTGTGTTATTATTGCACACTGGAAAAACCTTATCTCTTAGGAGGGATGAGAGGCTGGTCGCACACTGGTGAGCTTCATCTCAGGGAGAAGTAGGGGCTGTAGGGTGGGCTGGTTGCAGATTGGGTTAACTTCATCTTTCAGGAGGGATGAGGGGCCAATGCACACTAGGTAAACCTCAACACTCAGGTGGGTATGAGAGGCCAACTCCACACTAGGGAGTCAGGGATGAGGTGCCCACTGCACACTAGGTAAACCTCACCTCTCAGGAGGGATGAGGGGCCAATGCACACTAGGTAAACCTCAACACTCAGGAGGGATGAGGGGCCAATGCACACTAGGTAAACCTCAACACTCAGGAGGGATGAGGGGCCAATGCACACTAGGTAAACCTCAACACTCAGGTGGGTATGAGGGGCCAACTCCACACTAGGATTTGTAAACATTATCTCTCGGAAGGGATGTGGCCCACTGCACAGAAGGTAAACTTCATCTCTCAGGGGGGAGGGGGGGGGGGGGGGGGGGCTCATTGTACACTGGCTAAACCTAATCCTTAGAAAGGGCTGGTTGCACACTGGTAAACTTCATCACTCAGGGATGAAGGGTCCACTGCACACTGGGTAAACATCATCTCTGATGCAGTGTCAAGAATGAGGGGCTGACTGCACACTATGTAAACCTCATATATTAGAAGGGGTGAGGTGCCCATTCCACACTGGCTAAACCTCATCCTTACCGTATCCCCGCGCATAAACGTGCATTCACTTATAAGTGAAATTCGAATGTCATTTCTCCAAAAATATTCTTGTTCGTTTACAAGTGCATGCAACTATATTCAAATACTACGTGCATGAAAATTACTACGCGTACCACGGTGTAACTCAAGACATCAGGTGAGAATAATAATAATATGAGTATATTGACTTATAGACTATTACTAGTTAATGCCCATAATAATTTAAAAAAAATGTTGATCGTAAGCACAAATTACAATATTATTTTTTATTATTTATTAACGGGTAGATATTAGGAGAGAATTGCCCCATAATACAGATATGCGCCAACAGTTCAAGGCGTCAAAGCGATAGGGTGTGGGTGTGATAGCTGAAAATTGGGGACAAATGAGGTGTGAAATAACAGTTCAGGTAGTGTCAACATCTATTTCCCGGAGTCACTCCTGCAAGGTAACTTCAAAGTAACTGTCCCAGTGACTACTAGCGTTAACTCAGTTTACCTTGGATTGGAAGAAATCAAATACTTACGATTTTAACGAATTGGAATAAATTTAAAATTTATCTTTATGTTCCGATATAAGTGCATGCACTTAATTTCGAAAACTAAGTGCATTTTCGAATATAAGTGCATGCGCAGGGATACGATAATTAGGATGGATGAGAAGCTGGTTGCACACTGGGTAAACCTCATATTTTATGCCCAGTTTGGGACGAGGGGCCCACTGCACACTGGGTAAACCTCATATCCCAGGGATGAGAAGACGGGGCTTGTTACACACTGAATATGTTTATTTCGAATTAAATAATAAATGCTTCTGCACTAAGACGTGGGCCTGTGTATTGGCCCGAGGGTCCGTATGACGAGTGACTGTGGATGATCTCTCGATCGATGTACATGCCTGTCCACTCTTCTGATAATAACCAGGAATATGATAATTAAGTGTGTTTTTTATGTTATATTACATAATATTATCAAAACTAACCAATACTAAGCGAGGTCAAGTATGTGTGTAGGCCTATAAAATAATCTATCCTATCCGATTATTATTCAGTCTACTCACATGTCAGTTATGATTTAAAGTTGGTGGGTTGCTATACTTCACTGAATCAAAATATTTACGTTGTGATAGACCCACTCCTGTCGAAGTTGACCTTATTGCGCATGCCTGTCTTTGTATTAGGCGATCCTAAATGTTTACTCAGCGAATCACAACGACCCACCTACATTATTCCCTCCATCCATCTCCTTCCAGCGAGCACGACCAGTAGGCATTTCAGCATCTGCCGACCACCCAATATTAAAGTAGGCGAGTCGTCACTATTTACTGAACACATGTCGTGGGACCACCCGCATGCGCAGTATGGTTCTAAGGTTTGGGTCGTCAAGGTAAATATTATTGATAAGTGAGCGAAACTTCTCAGTTGGTTTAGTCTATAGCCTACTAGCTTTGACATACTGTCTAATTTTGGCCACTATACCGCTATGGTGGGTACGCTCGGAGCTTATATTTTACCGTGATATTTTCCCTAAATTATTCTCAACCCTTTCAGTGCGGGGACCGTCTATAGACGTAAACGACCCCCGCGCTGAAGGAATTAGCAAATTGTAATGACCAAGACCCATAACATAGATATTCAAATGAAGCAGAAAGAGCTAACTAAGCTATTTGTGATGATTTCAAATTGGAACAACTCTTTGGTCTCCATGGTTGATACGCAAATATTTCAGCATTGTAAGTGTTAAACCATCTAGACATTGATGAATTCATATTTATTTTGCCAACGTTCTAAGGTATGTGGGCCATCAAAAGTGAATATTTTTAATCAGTTAGTGAAACGTATGACCTGTTTTCAACTAGGCAATGTTGATGAGTTAAATCAGATTTTAGTCCTAAAGTATATTTTTTTTTATACCACTCCATGGCGATGACTTTTTCCTGAGGTCACATAGTGAGCGCACGATATAACTGCAATACATGTTTCAAATTACTGTTATTATTATTACATTTAGTTATAAACAAAAAAATACATATTTGTGAATTAATTTATACTATTCGCCTTCTGTTTCATGAGTAGGCCCATTGTTTATCCTCCTCCTGTCTGTGACGACTATTAGTTTCTGGAAGTAGTAACAATCTGTTCAATTTGTCCTTGTATTAAGACTGATTAAGGCAAAGTGAACACTATTATCATCGGTTGTTTAAATTAAGTTATTATTGCTTTATCCAAGGAACCATTTATGATTTACCAAAAAGTTTTAAAATAGCATTATGTTAATTATACTTATTTATAATAATATTTGAGGAACTATAGAATGTATGGTGAATTTGTTTTTTTCCAAAAAGTCAAAAATACTTTGTGAACGCGTAATCCCAATTACCGCTAGTCCGTATTCCTCATACTTTTGTATGTAGGCACTTACCTGCCTGAGTACGAAATGAAAAGGTTTTGGTCATAGCGTAATGATTTGTAGTGATTGTCAATTAAAATACTTGGCAGAGATGCATTCATTTTTGCCTCATAGCGAAAACACATCTTATTTTCCTTTCAACAATGGCTCAGGGGCACATATTTTCTGTATTTTACTGCTGTGTACATTTACTAGTATTCTATTGGGTGGCGAAAAGTGTAGGGGGTAGGCCTACTATCCTGTTTAATTGATACAAATAGAAGTATTAGAATTTAGTGTTTTGTTTACAATTGTCCCGGAACGATATTATGGTAGTCGGTATAGCTACTAGATAATTTGATAATGTACAGACAAGAAGTAGGTAATCTTTTTGTGAATAACTTTTGTGTCACTCTGCGACCATGTGAACACATTCAATTATAAAGTTAATAATGAGATAATAATAATTACAAATGTTGCAATTGCATTTATTAAATTTTAAACACGAAGAAAATCATATTACACATAAAATAATGTAGATATTGTTTATGTTTCTTATACAGATAAAACAAAAATAGCCAGTGACTTTGAGTGTTCATATAGAGTGTCCATATATATTCTTCTAAAACCACTGGCGTCTCGCTGAAAATAAAATAATGAGTGGATCAATGAAACATAATTATTTTTTTTAATATGTTCTATTCGTGGTGATTAAATTTGAAATTTGCATTTAATACGTTGATAAAAAAATTACAATATAATAACTTCAAGAACCTAAATATGTGTTGGGTAACACATAAATTAGGTACATAGTCATACCTACATTTATCTCTCATACACTACTGTATCATCTGTACACGGGGCAATCGTGTCTCCAGGAGAATGATCTAAAAATTGTATCGCTGTACCTTTATCCTGTACAAAGAAAACAAAAACAAATATCACTATAGCACAATTTAATTATTACGAGAACGCAACACTGCTACGTAGGTGTACTGTGTAGCAACAACGATTTATGTTCTAGCGCTCATAGCGAGCATTTTGCACCAGATATACTGTAGATTAACTTGCTCAGACATGTTGAAAGAACCCTGCTGCTTTTCTGTGGTTTAAATAAGAAAGGTTGGAAAAGTTATTTAACCCAATGGAATTGGTGTGGATTAAATACGAAAATATTTCTATAACCAGCTGTTTTTCCTGTAGGTTAAATAAGGTTTTAATAGTTTAATAGCCCAGGTGATTTTCTGTGGGTTAAATAAAAAGGTTGGGATAGTTATCTAGCCCGGTGTATTTGTTGTGGATTAAGTATGAAGATTGGAAAATCATTCTGAAACCCAGCTGTTTTTCTGTGTGTTAAATAAGAAGGTTGTAATATTATAAAACCCAGGTGCATTGTAGTGAGCTAAATAAGGTTAAAATATGTCTGGATGCTTTATTATGTGTAGGCATAAAGAAGAGTGGTATTGTTGTTTAGCCCGGGTTGTTTCCTGTGGGCTAAATAAATATCTCGGTTGAAAAGCTATAATACCTACTTGCTTTTGTTTGGGTTAAATAGATTTTCTGTGGTCTGGAAGCTACAAAGGTTGAAATAAGTATATACAATGTAATCTGGGTTATAAATTGCGGGTTAAATAAAAAGGCTAGAATTGTTATTTAGCCTGGGTTGTTTGATGTGGAAATAGTTATTTAGCCTGGATGCTTTGTTGAGGTTAAATAAGGACATAGGTTGACATAGTTATTTATTCACGGTGATGTGATGTGGGTTGAAGACAAAGATTAAAATAGTTCTATAACCCACTTGTTTTATATGGGTTATATAAGAAGGTTTGTATTGTTATTTAGCCCGGGACTTTTTCTGTGGGTTAACTATGATGATTGAAAAGTTATAGGCCTAAAACCTACTTGCTTTTATTTGGGGTTAATAGAAGGTTCAAATAGTTAAATAGCCCAGTAGGTAATTTTCTGTGGGCTAAATAAGAAGGTTGGTATAGTTATCTAACCCAGTTGATTTGGTGTGGATAAAATATCAAGGTTGAGATAGTTCTATATCACCCAGCTGCTTTTCGGTGGGTTAAATGGGAATGTTGTAAATGTTTATAACCCAGATGCTTTGTTTTGGGCTAAATACGAAGGTTGAAATAGGTCTATAATCTAGGTTATTAATTGCGGGTTAAATAAGAAGGTTGGAATTGTTATTTAGCCCGGGTTGTTTGGTGTGAAAATAGTTATTTAGCCTGTATGCTTTGTTGTGTGTTAAATAAGTACATAAGTTGACATAGTTATTTATTCACTGTGATTTGATGTGGGTTGAAGACGAAGATTGAAATAGCTCTATAACCCACTTGTTTTATGTGGGCTATAATAAGAAGGTTTGTATTGTTATTTAGCACGGGATGTTTCTGTGGGTTAAATATGTCGATTGAAAAGATATAAAACCTATTTCCTTTTATTTGGGGTGAATAGAAGGTTCAAATAGTTAAATAGCCCAGTAGGTGATTTTCTGTGGGCTAAATAAGAAGGTTGGGATAGTTATCTAACCCGGTGGATTTGGTGTGGATAAAATATCAAGGTTGAGATAGTTCCATATTACCAAGCGGCTTTTCGGTGGGTTAAATGGGAATGTTGTAAACGTTTATAACATTGTGAGAAATGTTTTTATCTGGTTATCATGGGAACAAAAATTTCAGGATAGCAAATTATTATTGAAAATGGGGTGTACATGTGAACTGGTACTCTTAATTTTACCATAAATTAACATTTGTGTAAATATAATGTGACGAAATCTGTGACGTTCATCACAGAAACGCCCCATTTACACAATTGTTATCCCTATTTAGCGAGAAATAGAAATATATCAAATAAAAAAATAATTTGAACATGTTTAAAACTAAAAAAAAAAAAAATTCAACAATTTTATTATGTAGAGTAACACAAATAGAACATATTATTTATTCAATCTGGGTACCTTTAAATATGTCGATTGAAAAGTTATAGGCCTAAAACCTACTTGCTTTTATTTGGGGTGAATAGAAGGGTCAAATAGTTAAATAGCCTAGTAGGTGATTTTCTGTGGGCTAAATAAGAAGGTTGGGATAGTTATCTAACCCGGTGGATTTGGAGTGGATAAAATATCAAGGTTGAGATAGTTCCATATTACCAAGCGGCTTTTCGGTGGGTTAAATGGGAATGTTGTAAACATTTATAACATTGTGAGAAATGTTTTTATCTGGTTATCATGGGAACAAAAATTTCAGGATAGCAAATTATTATTGAAAATGGGGTGTACATGTGAACTGGTACTCTTAATTTTACCATAAATTAACATTTGTGTAAATATAATGTGACGAAATCTGTGACGTTCATCACAGAAACGCCCCATTTACACAATTGTTATCCCTATTTAGCGAGAAATAGAAATATATCAAATAAAAAAATAATTTGAACATGTTTAAAACTAAAAAAAAAAAAATTTCAACAATTTTATTATGTAAAGTAACACAAATAGAACATATTATTGATTCAATCTGGGTACCTTTAAATATGTCGATTGAAAAGTTATAGGCCTAAAACCTACTTGCTTTTATTTGGGGTGAATAGAAGGGTCAAATAGTTAAATAGCCTAGTAGGTGATTTTCTGTGGGCTAAATAAGAAGGTTGGGATAGTTATCTAACCCGGTGGATTTGGTGTGGATAAAATATCAAGGTTGAGATAGGTATATAGTACCCAGCTGCTTTTCTGTGGGTTAAATGGGAATGTTGTAAATGTTTATAACCCAGATGCTTTTTTGTGGGCTTAATACGAAGGTTGAAATAGGTATATAATCTGGGTTATTAATTGCGGGTTAAATAAGAAGGTTGGAATTGTTATTTAGCCCGGGTTGTTTGGTGTGAAAATAGTTATTTAGCCTGTATGCTTTGTTGTGTGGTAAATAAGTACATAGGTACATAGGTTGACATAGTTATTTATTCACGATGATTTGATGTGGGTTGAAGACGAAGATTGAAATAGCTCTATAACCCACTTGTTTTATGTGGGTTATATAAGAAGGTTTGTATTGTTACTTAGCCCGTGATGTTTATGTGGGTTAAATATGTCGGTTGAAAGGATATAAAACCTACTACCTTTTATTTGGGTTAAATAGAAGGTTCAAATAGGTAAATAGCCCAGTATGTGATTTTCTGTGGGCTAAATAAGAAGGTTGGGATAATTATCTAGCCCGGTGGATTTTGTGTGGATGAAATATAAAGGTTGAGAGAGTTCTCTATTACACAGCTGCTTTTCTGTGGGTTAAATAAGAAGGCTGTAAACGTTTATAACCCAGATGCTTTGTTGTGAGCTAAATACGAAGGTTGAATCAGGTATATAGTCTGGATTCTTAATTGCGGGTTAAATAAGAAGGTTGGAATTGTTATTTAGCCCGGGTTGTTTGCTGTGGAAATAGTTATTTAGCCTGGATGCTTTGTTGTGGGTTAAATGAGTAGGCCACATATTATTCCGGGTGATTTTATGTGGGTTGAAGACGAAGAACGAAATAGCTTTATGACCCACTTGTTTTTATGTGGGTTATATAAGAAAGTTTTTTATTGTTATTTAGCCCAGGTTGTTTTTCAGGATTTAATAAAAAACGTGGGGGGGGGGGGGGGCTTGGTGCCGGCCCTCAAGTTTTTGTTGGTATGCTAAGGCCAATTTAGGTGGCTTTTTAAAATAATGTGTCGAAAAAAAGGGTTGGTTTAAATAGATGAATAACCATGAATAACCATGAATAACACGAAATAACTGGTAATAGCATTTATAATTGTTTTGAAAGACAAGAATAACATTTTCATTGATGAGTGCGATCGTTATGCTGCTTGAATTATAATAGTATAGGCTTTATTAATCGGCGAAATGTGTTTTAGTCGATGTTATTTCGGCAACGTTCCGGTAATGGCTACCTTTGTTTACAAGTTTCCATAACGTCTCACCAGGTGTCGCCGTCCACAAAGATAATTATCGCATACACCTCTAAGTCGCCTGTCCAGCACCCAGTAACTCATAATAATTTTGTTTGTTTGATACGTTATAATTACGAAGCCCCAGAAGCGACATTTGCATTATTATTATTATTTTTTTATATTGACTTTAAAAGTCAATATATTGAGTTCACAACTCCATATATACTGAGTTCACAACTCAATATAACGACTTTAAAAGTCTATATATTGAGTTTACATCTCAATATATTTAGTTTACAACTCAATATTGACTTGTAAACTCGATATATTGACTTGAAAGTCAATATATTGAGTTCACAACTCAATATTTTGAGTTCACAACTAAATATTATCCTATATTATCCTATAATATTTGAATTGAATTTATGCTCAAATACTATTTCTCTGAAAGGGTGTCGTTGTGTGTTTTGCAATATCACTTGCTGGCGACTTTGCGTGAGTGTTGTCATGCGTGAAGGATTAGGCCCTACCGATTAACATGTGACGTTCGTATCAGTGCAAATTAACAACATGCATGCCTACCGGTTTCCAAATGATTACCTTTGCGAGTTTGTGTGCTATCATAATATAATTTATATCACTATTTTCAGTAATTAATAAGTTTTCTGGTGATATTTATTACATGCCTGTACGACCAAAATTGAAAAATTTAGGAATTTGCATTAGGAGATGGTTATCATACCTGACAACATTGACTTCCCACGATAATTAGTGGTGTAATGCACCTCGTAAAGCCAAGGGTGTTAACTGCACCGCAAATAAATATATATATACATTAAAAAGCCGATTCAAACATGGTTTTAACATAAAGCTGCATAACAGTTTTGTTTATTTCGATAAAAATAACTTAAAAGTACAAAACAATCATTCATATTGACTTAAAGGCCTTATAAATGCACTAAAACTGGGTAAATGTGGCGGAATTAGTTCACCATGTGATACACCATCAAGTATTATTAAGTAGTGAATCGGTTTGTGTACAATATACATGTATGTAATAGTGGTAGGGTTATGAGCCAATAAATGTTACATTGGACAACACCAAACCGCCTTATAGCAAGCACTAGACGTTGAACTGAATCGGCATAATGTTGGGCCAGTACCGCAGACGATGGGCCAACATAAGTCTACCATTGGATCAATGAAATAAGGAAAACAGTTATGCAGCTTTAATAACAAAAAAAATATTCAAGATACAGTGAACATGGTTATATCACCGACAAAGTCATAATTGTCGAACGAATGGTCCCTTTTGCCAATTTATTTAAAAAAAAAAAATACCAGACATCGAAGTATGAGAAAGATAGGCTACCATCACTCAGTTGTCAAGCGGTTTCTTGTTGGGACAATACTTGAGGGGGGGGGGGCACTTTGATGACGTAACACTTATTTTAACTCGTTAAACATGTGAACTGTAAGCTGTCAACTGTGATCAAAAACACCACCGCTTTGCTCCTATAACCTGATAAGTAATTTACAAACCTTTGTTATGTTAAATTATTGTACGGTAATAATTTGGTGTTCTACCAATTTCGTACAGAATAAATTATATATTTCCATAACTATATATTAGTTATATGATAATATTGTGATAATCACTACATGGGGCGTTTAATATGACAGTGCACTATTTTTAATTTTATATAAAGATGCAAATGCTTGATTTTTGTAAACATTATAAAGCATCATTGAACCGCCGTGAAATTGTTTAAAATGCTCCCTATCGGTTTCACAGCTGATCGTTGTATTATTTATTATACTTTATGCTTTATCACGTTATTATTATACAGTTATATATTATGTCGCTGAACATAATATTATTAAAGTAATGGTTAAATGTAATTAATACTATATATAATATTATTATAACATGCGTTAAAAGTGTTACTTTGTGAACCCGTCAATACTGTTGACTTTGAAAAAAGTGATACTTTAAAAAAGTGTTATTTTGCGATCCCGATCTACTGGCAATATTCCAACATGCGGGGTTTTCTGATGGCAATGTCAAACTAATGAGTGATAATTCCTCACCTTGATAAAGATACATGTGTATACAACAAGGTTAGTTTAGATTTGAATATAACAATTTCTTACAATGGACGTTAGATTTTGATCTAACGTTATTTATTTATAAAATTTATAATGTCAACACTATAATGATAAAATGCTTCTGGTCAAATAATTTTGAAAACATAGTTCCACATAAGAGTTGTCTGGTTCGTTAGACTATTCAGCAGTGAAAGGGTTACAGCTCGGAGCCACCTGGTGACTAGATGTTCAGGTAGGTGCACGTGGGTGACACCAAGTGTGGGAAATATAAACTATGGGCGAAGTTGTGTTGAAGTCCCGCAATGCGAAATAATTTTGAAAACGTTACACCCTAATTACAAGTTATTATTACTGCCTAAGCCATATACTACTATCATAAATATAAATGTATGTTATATTACCTACATGTACAACCATTTTTATATAGTATTGCCAGTTATTTCGTGTTATTTCGCGTTATTCATGGTTATTCATGGTTATTCATGTAATTAAACCTACCGGAAAAAAACGGGGCCGTCCCCCCTCCCCCGCCTGGACCTGCGGCCGACATTCCCCGTTGACTATAGATTTACCCAATGTTGGTTTAATGTTGGCCCAGTGTCGTAGACGGTGGACCAACAATAAAGTAACCTTGGGTAAATATCTCAGATACTAAGCGATGTAAAATGCACAGCGGGCGTCGTAATCAAACCTGTTGCGACTACTGTTTGTATGGAAATTTAGCATAAATCAAATGCGGCCACGGACGATAATACGTGTAGTTGCCAATTCACATAATATTTGGTAGTAATCCAGCTTTCATATTTTTGTAAATGTTGCAAGCAATAATAGTTTCAGGAGTCAGGGATATATTTACATTTGTACAAGTTTATTTTACGCGGCATAACTTACCTGTTCATTTTGATAAGGTCTCGGTGTAGGCTATTCAGTTCCGTGAAGGAGCGCCAAAAAACAAACATTGACAGCAGGGCATTGAAAGAACGATTTTGATTGGTTGTCATTGTCGGGTTAAATAAGGGTTTTAGTCTTCTTGCACACCCCGTGACGGGGTAAATAGACACTTCCATATCCTTTTTGGGTTACTTTTGGACTTAAATAATCTTTAAGATTTAAAGTTGTGCTTGTTGAGGTTGTGGAAAATGCAATTTTCAACCATGTCTTGCATATATATATGACTAGCTTTTATCGGCAGGAGCTGTTGCTTTGTTGTATTTCAAATGCAGTACATTGTATTTCTAATTTAATATGCTAATTTATTTATATAACTACCTATAAAATGATCTGAAATGATGGATGATGTGTTACAGAGTGTGGGATATGAGGTGACATTGATTGATTCAGATGATGGGAATGCAGACGCTGTCAACCACCAAGTAATTATCAGAAAGTAAGTTTCTGTCATTTGTCAGTCAAGAGCTCTTCATTTATCAAAACTGGAATATAAATCACTATCATATCATGAAATATAATTTAACCTCCAATTGTGCACATGAATTGTCGCTTCATCCTTCAATCTCTAAGCATGACTATTTGTTTTTAATATGTTTTTTACCTGATAAAATCTGTTATCATGGTTTTCAGGGACGAAATGTGCGATTTCAAAAATTAAAAATAGAGAAAATGGGCTTTAAAGTCATGGCAACAATTTTGATTGTCAGTTCTTTATATTAAAAAAAAAGTCCCATATAGCCAAGCAGGTTCTTCGGCCAAACCTGGAAAATTTGTAGGCCCCCTATGTATTTTTTTATGATTAATTTTTATAGCCAAGGATGTCTACTTTCAGAATCTGCCAGGTGGACTTTGGTCACCCTTGAGCGTTTTTTAAAAATTGGTCAAATCAAAGATTGCCATCTTGAAAAAACAATTTAGACCAGAAATATGATAATTAAATGTGATATGTCATTTCTGACTAATTTTGAGGCGTAGATCCCATTTCTGGCCTTAAAATGATAATTCCAGGCTTTAAAGTATCAAAATTAAACAAAAAACAAAATTTGCTATTTTTAGCCCATATCATGCATATTAACTATTTTCTCAACTTCTAGCAGGCCGACATGCACCTCATTTTGTTCAAATGGGTCACAGATTAGTTTTTTTGTTGATTAGTTTGACAGATTTAGGGTATTCTAAAACTTCTAAAACCAGAGAAATAACACTCTACATCAGTGCTTTAAAGGTCAACCCTTATCCTGTTGATCACGACTATTGTCAGTTTTAATCTGTTTTATTAGTCGACCAAATCACTGTTATTGGGAATGAAATTTGCGTCTAGGCATCAAGATTTGCAAATATTTGTGCTCAAATTAAGCAAATATGAGTAATTTTCAGCCACGTGTGGGTCATGGTAGTGAGACACAACCTCAAGTGGGTAAAATTTTTAATAAATTAACTCTTTAAGTGCTTCATTACTACTTAACATTTTCCTTTCATTTGAAGTTGGCATTGCTCACGCAATTGCCAACTTCAAACGAAAGGAAAATACCTCCTCACTTAAAAATTAAACCTGCTAAATTTCACAATGGGGGCTTTACTCAAGATTTATACATGCATATTTGCTCAATTTCTGTCAAATTTTAGTTGTGGAAAAATAGTATGAATGCGCTTAAAAGCGTCGCCCGCACTCAAAGGGTTAAATACGCTACACTGTACATGTTTATTACAGATGGAGGCGGAGTTTCCTGTATTCCCTGATCTTTGGAGTGCCTGTTATGATTGTCATGATGTACTTCATGATCCACATGAGAATCACGGATTGCAGTGATGATGAAACAGAGCTGAATGCCACCCATCTGAAGAAAAATATGTCTCATGACGGGGATAGTCATGGGGACACCTCAGATAGTCATAGCTGTATGAAGATGGTGGTGCCAGGTCTCTCTCTGGAAAATCTGCTACTTTTCCTGCTGTGTACTCCTTGCCAGGTTTGGACAATTAATCTATTAACCCTTTGCCTGCTGATCACGAAAATAATCTGTTATTAATCCGTTTTAGTAGCTGATTGAACCACTGTTATTTGGAATGAAATGACTGCTTGAACATCAAGACTTGTTTGGTTCCAAACTAAACAAATATCAGTGATTTTCAACCACTTGAGGTTGTGGATCGCTGTATCGAGGCACAAGTTCAAGTCGTTGAAAATTTAAATAAATGAGCTTAACAGGATAAGGGTAACTCTTCTTACACTCTACTCACACCCTATTTTGTAGTTATTTATCTAAAATTATTTCAACATGACTGCCTTCGGTAATTTCGACAGATATTTGGCGGCAGGCGTTTCTACATCCAGGCCTGGACTGCTATCAAACACCACACCACCAACATGGATGTTCTGATTGCCATGGCAACTTCCGTGGCATATACATATTCTGTTCTTGTGGTTGTTTTTGCGATGATACTGAGAGCGAGCGGCAGTCCAAAAACCTTCTTTGAGACCCCACCAATGCTGCTTGTTTTCATATCTCTTGGAAGATGGCTGGAACATGTTGCAAAGGTAACTTCATGAAAACTGTACGAATGTCCGACAATGTATCTTATCCCTTTCAGCGTCACAATCTGTATTTGTTTGAAATCCATGTTGAATAATAATTTATAATGACCGTAAACCCATAACATAGGTATTCAAATGCTAAAGCTAACTACAGGGGTTAGACGTTTATGATGATTTAAAATGGAGGAAACCCTTTGTTGTCTATGTGTACATAAAAAAATCTCAGTCCTTGAAGTGTTAAATAAAAGTAACAGTTAAACAACAATTCAGCAGGACCAAAAATAATTCACTGATCCAATTTGCATGATGATTTTTGCCAGGGTAAGACGTCTGAAGCGTTGGCCAAGCTAATGTCTCTACAAGCTACAGAGGCGACTCTAGTGGAAGTAACAGAGGATATGACCATCATCAGAGAAGAATATATACCTGTCAAACTCGTACAACGGGGAGATATTGTCAAGGTAAACAATACAATGCTGCTCTGACAGAACTGGGCTAATGTCTAACATAAATAGTCTTGTATTCACACTAGTTAAGCATTCCACTCACATCAACAAAATAAAAACATTGGCTACTGTCCCACTTCATCATAGATACCATTGTATTCACATTACATTTATTAATGGAGCTCGGATATTGTCCTGTATTAGCTGAAAAACTGTTGTATTTACATGTACATTAAACTACTAGTTAATGTGCCATATTAGTTCAGATAGTATTGTTTTGAAGTAAATTAACTAGGCTAATAATCCATAGCAGTTTGAGCATTTGTGGAGCATTTGTAGAAAATCCATGTTAAATAATATAGTTTATTCATACTTTTCTAACAGTTTTCAGTGTGTCCAAATATAGCTTAAATTTTTTTCACATTAGCTAAATGTATCTGGTTAACCATTACAGGAAAATATTTAGAATAGCCGTTGACCCATAACATAGATATTCAAATGAAGCATAAGGAGTTAACCATGTTAACTAAGACATTCATGATGATTTCAAAGTGAAGAAACTCTTTGGTGTCCATGGTTTATATACAAATATTTCAGCGCTTTAAGGGTTAAGCAGTATATTTTATTATTTTTGTGACCATGTGTATTTCAGGTAGTACCCGGAGAGAAGGTGTCTGTAGACGGTCGTGTTGTGGATGGTACATCTACATGTGATGAATCACTCATTACTGGAGAATCTATGCCCGTAGGGAAGAAACCCGGCAACAGTGTGATTGGTGGATCCATAAACCAGAACGGTGTGCTATTAATCGAGGCCACACATGTGGGAGCTGAGAGTGCGCTGGCACAAATTGTCAAACTGGTAGAAGAAGCGCAGACATCCAAGGTATGCTACTGGTGCATAGATAATGATCATTCATCTTCAACTCCATATATTCATTATTGAAAATGTATGGAAATCGATGATGCATGTAATATTAGTCAAGTGACAACATATGTTTACTACTGTAGCTCATTAATATGGTCCCTTCAAAGGGGTAATGTTGTCGCTTACCTCCTATTAAAATTAAATTAACATCTCGACCCCCTTCCATAGAGGTATTCAGGTGGGTTCACAGCTACATAAACGGTTGAATGAAGATTCTTCAGATTTAGCAAGTTTATAGTTTTTTAAATGAGCTAAACTTGTCATAATTGATGTATCAGTTTATCATGCACATAACTCACAATTTAGTCTCAGAGCTTTGAACAATTAGATTCAACTTTCCTCTCAATTGGTTTATTTCATTTTTGAAATTTAATTTTTCATAGCATATTATTGTCACACGGTCAAATGTTCAAGCCACATAAACTGATAATAACGAGAAAGACTACCATACTTAACATCATTGTTTTGGTGTTAATAACTCATCTAGAATATAGTATATTCTAGACATAGACATATACACTTGTAATAGTATTTAAAATAACTGACAAAAATGATGTATTTTTGTGAGAGGTTTATAATAATATTATTGAGTGTTATTTTATCAGGCACCTATTCAGCAGTTGGCAGACAAGATAGCTGGCATCTTTGTACCGCTGGTTGTGTTTGTGTCCACTTTGACATTGGTAGTATGGGTGATTATAGGCTATGTCAACACATCAATAATCAAGACCAACTGGGAGGTAGGTACAAACGCTGTTGACCTTGTGACTAACCGTGATAGTTATTTGCAAATACAAGTCTGGTCCCTTTTTCCCACAGGCTCACATAGTTCATAAACCAATGGTCATTTTGTAAAACTCAGATCTAGTCTCACTCTAGTACACTCAGAAAATTTGTATTATTGGAGAATAAAAAAGCTACACAACTTCATTGAAAAAAATATATTGACGGATACAAGAAAATTGACATCCTAATGATTTGGCTTTTTTTATTTCACTTATTTTTGCATGAATTAGAACTAGATTCAAGCTCCATATATTGTATTTATTGCAGATCTCATTAACATGATTAAGCCAACCAAGTTCATGTATTGCCCATTAAACCTTTCATGCTGAGCACAACTGCAGTCATTTTTAATTTGTTTTTATATTCTGATCAAATCACTGTTATTGGGAATGAAAAGAGTGATTAAACATCAATATTTGCAATTGTTTGGTTTCAAATTAAACAAATATCAGTAATTTTCAGCCACTTCGAGTTTTGGGTCGCGGTAGACACAACTTCAAGTGGGTTAAAATTTAAAATAATTATTTTTTATTTTTAATGTTTTTAACATCTCCTGTCATTACGGTACTTTACTGTGTATGTTACCATGATTACAGGAAGTTGGTAGAAGTCACCATGAGATCATCTTTGAGCATGCCTTCCAGTTTGCCATCACAGTATTATGTATTGCCTGTCCTTGCGCCCTGGGTCTTGCCACCCCGACAGCTGTCATGGTTGGCACTGGTATAGGTGCTACTAATGGTATACTCATCAAAGGAGGAGAACCATTAGAAACCGTTCATAAGGTAAATGTCTCCCTTTTTTCACAACAACCCAGATGTAAATTTCAACGCCCTAGACGTAAATTAACTACTCTTAATGACCATAGTACTTTAGAAATGTAGATAATTTACTGACCACCATAATTAATTATTATAGGACAGTATGGTGTGGTCTTATATATTGCCATGTAGGGGCTGGATGATTTGTAGATACTAAAATACCTTTCTGTCTTTCCTTACAAATTTATAGCTGATAATAGAATGTCCTGATTTTATAACCCCATCAGTTGATTTGTTCTCATTTAATAATATTAAAAATGACTAATAATTATAATAATCATAAAGGTAAATTCCTATGTCAACACAATATGATTCTAAAATAATCCATGAACTAAAATTAATGGTGGAAATTGATAACCTTTGTCTTGCTGAATTGTCATCTAAGTATTTTTCCATTTTTCTGAATCTGGAATTAGTAACAATATTTCCAGCTCTAAATGACAAAAATCATCTCTATTTATGCAAAATAGACATCTCCCAGAAATGATTTTTTTCAATTTGCTGATCATTTATTTGCCTTTTAGGTTATCTGAACCTTATATAAATAGGACTAGCAAGACAATGGATATGATTAATTGTGTTATTTTGTGTTGCAGATCAATAGTATAGTATTTGACAAGACTGGCACTGTGACCCATGGTGTACCTCGTGTGGCTCGTATTGTGATGTTTGTGGACAGTGTAGTGTGCAGCTTACAACATATGATAGCCATAGCCGGTACAGCAGAGTCCAGCAGTGAACACCCCCTCGCTAATGCTGTGGTCATGTACGTTAAAAAGGTAACGTTTATTATTATCTGGATACATACCCGGTACAATGTACTTCTTTAACATGGTACACATGAGACTCCTATGTCACCAAATAATCTAAATATGATATTATTAAATAAATATAATATACTATATTTGATTTTGAGGTCTACCAAGACATCAGTGCTAGGTACCCGTGTAATCTACCTAATATTACATCAATAAAACTGTTTTACTATAATTGTGGTCCGTTCAAACTTTTTTGTTCAATTATTATTGACTTAGTATAAGACACTTCATTAAAATTTAATTGCGCTAATGTGTCTTCCAAGTGGAAATTTAGTGAGATGTTTATATGTTATGCAGGCTTTGGAGACGGAACAACTGGGCAAAGTTCAAGATTTCCAGGCGATTCCTGGTTGTGGTCTTAAATGTGTAGTCACCAACATAGAGCCAGTTATTCAGATGTCACTCACTGAGACAGATATCATCAACAGACGAAACAGTACCACCAGCTTCAATGTCAGGGTCGATGGTTTCCCATCAAATAAAACAGATATTTCTGCTGGTGATATAATAGGTAATACTGGTAGTAAAGGATTTAACAGTGCCATAGTGTATACCCAGTAATTATATGTGTGTACCATTTCGCATATATGCCCAATGGAAAAAAAAATTATCCTCGATCATTCTTAAGAAGGAGGACATGTTTTATTTGATAATATAGATTTGAGGATTATATACTACAAAATCTGGTAATTTCCATTCACTTTGAGCTATGAATTGCAACAGCATTTCACAGATGTAAGTGAGTGAAATTTTGAAGAAATAAATACTGTAGTTACAGAGTTAACATGGTTAAACAATTAAATGATTAAATACTTTATTTAGTTGTGTGTTTTATTAACACAAACTGAAAGATGTAATAATCTTGTCAAAGCAGTCACTTGGTTTGTAGTGGTGTGTCTAGTTGTGGGACAGTATGGAGCTAAATCCACCGAGAGAGATACTTCTCACACTCTGTAAGGTGGTTTTCACTAGGAGACATATACCACTATCAGCCCATATTGCACTCTTGATGTAGTTTGAACTTAACTGTATGGCGGTTTTGTCATGTGTAACTTGTGTCATGTGTGACTTGATAGTGTGAGAAAATATAAACGTTGTTAATTTTGTGTGAGATATTGGAAAATAGAGCAAATGTGCCAAAAGCGCACACCTTGTGCTGTATTTTCCCATATCGCACTCAAATGAACACCATATGTATACCTTATTATGTATTCCAAAATTATGAATAACAACAAGCAACAATGTAACCCCTTTTAAAATTAATTTTTTTATTTTAGATTTACAGGCTTCCACCTCTACGTCATATAAGGTGCTGATCGGTAACCGTGAGTGGATGGAGAGGAATGGCCTGGAGGTGACGACTCATATGAACACTACCATGGAGGAACATGAGGTGCAGGGTCAAACAGCCATACTCTGTGCTATAAACGGTCAGTCAATACCCAGAAACAATGTTAACTCTTTACCCGCCAAGTTATCTTATTAGCTCCCGCCGTCACCGTAGGTGAGCGAAGGGAGCTATGGATTCTACCTCCGTTTTTTTTTGGCCTCTTCTTTTGCCTATAACTTTGTGAGAAAATAAGCTAGGATAACAATTTTTGGTATGTGGGTTACTTCCAGGGGGCTAATGGACGGGTTAAAAGATTTTTAATCTGAATTCAATACGCAAGGTTGCAGAGGAGAAAATGATGATGTGACGGCGTTGGGCCGTTGGGCCGTTGGGCCGTTGGGCCGTCCGTAAACAATTCGTTTCCGGAGCATATCTCTGAAAGTACTTGTCCGATTGTCTTCAAATTTTACACACAACACCCCTAGGGGGTCTAGTTGTGCCTTTTGGGGTATTTGAACTTTGACCTACTTCTGGTTCAGAACTATGACCTATTTAGACGTTTTGACGCGCACTTCGTTTCCGGAGCAGATCTCGAAAAGTACTGGGCCGATGACAGTCATATTGCACATACATGTTCTCTAAGGTCCCTAGTTGTGCCTTTTCAGGTTTTTGGACCTTGACCTTGAAGTTGACCCAGCACTTTGACCTAATTTATAACATCGGTAAATCCGACTGAAAGATTTTGCGGAATATCATGAAAACCGCTCAAGATAGCTACACCATTACTATAAAACAAATTGTGAGGTTTCAGGAGAGGATGCATCTTGAAAAATTTCAAGTCGATAAAATTAAAAATGGCCGCCTATCGGCCATTATTCACCTCGACAGGCCTGATATTGCGGAATATCATGAAAACCGCTCAAGATAGCTACACCATTAATATCAAATAAATTGTAAGGTTTCAGGAGAGGATGCATCCTGAAAAATTTGAAGTTGATAAAATTCAAAATGGCCGCCTATCAGCCATTATTCACCTCGACAGGCCTGATATTGTGGAATATCATGAAAACCGCTCAAGATATCTACACCATTACTATAAAACAAATTGTAAGGCTTCAGGAGAGGATGTATTTTGAAAAAAATCATTTTGTCAAAGTTCAAAATGGCCGCCAATCGGCCATTATTCACTTTCAAATGGCCGTTATTTGGTAAACCGTGCTAGATGGCTAGACCATTACTATAAAACAAAATGTGTGATTTCAGGAGAGGATGCATCTTGAAAAAATTTGACTCGATAAAATTCAAAATGGCCGCTTATCGGCCATTATTCACTTTCACATGGCCGTTATTTGGTAAACCGTGCTAGATGGCTAGACCATTACTATAAAACAAAATGTGTGATTTCAGGAGAGGATGCATCCATCTTGAAAAATTTCAAGTCGATAAAATTAAAAATGGCCGCCTATCGGCCATTATTCACCTCGACAGGCCTGATATTGCGGAATATCATGAAAACCGCTCAAGATAGCTACACCATTAATATCAAATAAATTGTAAGGTTTCAGGAGAGAATGCATCCTGAAAAATTTGAAGTTGATAAAATTCAAAATGGCCGCCTATCAGCCATTATTCACCTCGACAGGCCTGATATTGTGGAATATCATGAAAACCGCTCAAGATATCTACACCATTACTATAAAACAAATTGTAAGGCTTCAGGAGAGGATGTATTTTGAAAAAAATCATTTTGTCAAAGTTCAAAATGGCCGCCAATCGGCCATTATTCACTTTCAAATGGCCGTTATTTGGTAAACCGTGCTAGATGGCTAGACCATTACTATAAAACAAAATGTGTGATTTCAGGAGAGGATGCATCTTGAAAAAATTTGACTCGATAAAATTCAAAATGGCCGCTTATCGGCCATTATTCACTTTCACATGGCCGTTATTTGGTAAACCGTGCTAGATGGCTAGACCATTACTATAAAACAAAATGTGTGATTTCAGGAGAGGATGCATCTTGAAAAAATTTGACTCGATAAAATTCAAAATGGCCGCTTATCGGCCATTATTCACTTTCACATGGCCGTTATTTGGTAAACCGTGCTTGATGGCTAGACCATTACTATAAAACAAAATGTGTGATTTCAGGAGAGGATGCATCTTGAAAAAATTAGACTCGATAAAATTCAAAATGGCCGCTTATCGGCCATTATTCACTTTCACATGACCGTTATTTGGTCAACCGTGCTAGATGGCTAGACCATTACTGTAAAACGAAATGTGAGATTTCAGATGAGGATGCATCTCGAAAAAAATTGACTTGATCAAATTTAAAATGGCCGCCTTTTCGGCCATTATTCATTTTCACATGGCTGATATTTGGTAAACCGTGCTAGATGGCTAGACCATTACCTGATTACTATAAAACAAAGTGTGAGTTTTCGGGGGAGGATGCACCCTGAAAATTTTTAATTTACGAATTTAAAATGGCCGGCAATCAGCATTATTTACCTCGATTGGCCCGATATCAGGTAAACCGTGCTAGATAGCTAGACCATTACTATAAAACAAAATGTGACGTTTAGAGAGAGGATGCCTTTAAAAAACTTTCGACTCAATCGAATTCAAAATGGCCGCCTATCGGCCACTATTTACTTTCACATTGCTGATATTTGGTAAACCGTGTTAGATAGCTGGACCATTACTATAAAACAAAATGTGAGATTACAAGAGAGGATGCATCTTGAAAAAAATTGACTCGATCAAATTCAAAATGGCCGCCTATCGGCCATTATTTACTTTCACATAGCCGGTTTTTAGTAACCGTACTAGATGGCTAGACCATTACTATAAAACAAAAAGTGAGATTTCAGGAGAGGATGCATCTTGAAAAATTTTGACTTGATCAAATTCAAAATGGCCTCCTATCGGCCATTATTCACTTTCACATGGGCGATATTTGGTAAACCGTGCTAGATGGCTAGACCATAACTATAGAATGAAATGTGAGATTTCAGCTGAGGATGCATCTTGGAAAATTTTGACTTGATCAAATTCAAAATGGCCCTCTATCGGCCATTATTTACTTTCACATGCCCAATATTTTGCAAACTGTGTTAGATGTTAGTCCATTACTATAAAACAAAATTTGAGGTTTCGGGGGAGGATGCACCCTAAGTTTTTAACTAATTTATATCGAATTCAAAATGACCGTAAATCAGCTATTAGTTAACTCGATTGGCCTGATATCGGGTAAACCATGCCAGATAGGTAGACCATTACTGGGATACTGATTAGGATCATTAATTTCAATGGAGGTTTGCAATCTCTGACAGACTGTCTAGTTCTTATCTTACTCTTAGACTGGGCTTCTTAGACCTAGTTGTCTTGCGTCTTGATTTTTGACCTAGACTAGGACTACATTAATAACCCTATACAAAATTGCTTAATCAAATTCTAATTCGGAGCGGGAGCTCCTGGACTTATGTAGTCTTGTTTAAATTGTCACCCACTTGAAGTTGTGTCTCGCTACTGTGACTCAAAACTAAGTGAAAATTACTCATTACATTTGTTTAATTTGCGACCAAACATTAGCAAATCTTGTTGTTTAAGCACTCATTTCATTTTCAATAACAGTGATTTAAATGAAGAGAAGAGAGGTAATTAAGACATTTATAATGATTTTAAGATTTCAAATTGAAGAACAATTTAGTAATATTAAACACACGATTGACATTATGATAGATTTGCAGGGGTTCTACCCAGCAAACACTCTATGTTTGTATAATGTTGATCCATTATCTACAATGCTGGCCCAGCATTACGATGCTGGCCCAGCATTAAAAAAACATTGCTGTATGATCTATGCTGTATTTTGGAAACATTGATTTTCGAGCTTGGAACACTTACAGTGTGAAAATAATTGTTACAAAAGTAGCAGATAACTCCCAACGAAACAATTTGTTTTAACCCTCGAAGTATTCACCCTTATCCTGCTGATTATGATTATTGTCGTGTCTAACCTGTTTTATTAGTTGATCAAATCACTCATATTGGGAAAGAAAGGTGTGTTTAAACCTTATGCTGTCGATTTTTTTCAGACTATTTTTCATTCATTTGAAGCTGGAATTGCTAACACAATTTCCAGCTCCAAATGACGAAAACTAGTTATTTTTATGAACAAATATACATCTTTAAAATGTAACTATTAGATTAACTAAGCATCTATCACAAAACATTTTAGCTATTTGAGCTTAATTTATTGGTCTGAAATTTGCTTGAAAACGGGTATATTCGGTCCCGGCTATCAAATTAAACAAAAATGCATAATAAATTAACTTAGCGGGATAAGGGTTGTCAAGTCTTTAGATATTAAACTTGCTCAAGTAGAATATGTCTTGATTCAAATTCTACTTATATAAAAAATGTGTTCACATTCGAAGCTGTGGATCATGCTAGCTACACAACTTTCAAGTTGGTAAAGATTAAGATCTCCAAGTTTAGTGCTTCAAGGGTTAACACAGTGGACCTTACTATGTCATATAATCATTGATTGTCAGGTGTTGTAATGTATGTTGTATGCTGTTTGTCGATAGGTCGTATCGTGGCTATGATGGCTATAGCTGACACAGTAAAAAGTGAAGCCCATTTAGCTATATACACTCTGAAGAAGATGGGATTAGATGTGATGCTGCTGACCGGTGATAACCGTAAGACAGCCAGAGCTATAGCTAAACAGGTAATAACATTATCAGGCCTTATGATGCTGAAGTGTTTGTTTCTATTCTTCAGTCATTTGAAGCTGGAATGGCTAAATGCAATTTCCAGCTTCAAATAACAGCTTCATACTGTTGTTGCTGGCTTCACATATGACATTGTATGTACTGTTGTAGGTTGGTATTAATACAGTATTCGCTGAGGTGCTGCCGTCACATAAGGTGGCTAAGGTGAGACAGCTACAGGAGAAGGGTCACCGAGTGGCTATGGTAGGAGATGGAGTGAATGACTCGCCCGCCCTGGCTCAGGCTGATACAGGCATTGCCATAGGTACAGGAACAGATGTGGCTGTGGAGGCGGCCTCTGTGGTTCTCATCAGGGTACGTAACAAACAAACAAGTTAACTAGTAGCTGAGCGACAATCAAAGCTAAAGACATGGCTTATTGTTTAAATATAAATTAAACAACCACGGTATCCCATATTCAGCATATCAGAATAATTTCAAATAGATAAACTCACGTTATCACATAGAAGTGTTGCACAAATATGTTTATCTATTCTAGTATCCTATTATATCCTGACCCAAACCCTTTGATGTTTTAACTTTTTGGAGAATTTCATTCTGTTGTTCCTAAAGCAAGATGTAACCTATGTTTGTTTAATGTGGACCAACTGGTGTCTGGACAAAATTACAAAAATATATGTTCAAAGTCTTGTTTTTGTTGCATGGTGCCTGTTGTATGTTAGTCCTTTAGTTACCCTATCACATTTATGCACCATGTAACATAAATCAAATTCATCCAATAAAAATGGTATAATTTAATGTTGTGTGTTGCACTCCCCTGTAGCAATAGTTTGTCCTAGTTACCCACCTGGTATGGGTATACAGGACCTGACCCCTTTTTATAAATCTACTCCCAAAACACCATCAGAAGTGCGCAGAACAAACTTATTGTTATGTGTTGCAACATATACAAAAATTTGCATCCATTAGCTCTTTGAGCTAATTGTGGTAAAATTGTATCGTCCTTCCTTTATCACCATTTTCATCCTATTGTTTTTTTATGTTGAATGATATTATTTAGATGTTGAGCATTGTATCGTCTTCATAACAGCTTTATTTCACCTCATTTTCTTTGTTTTTTTGCAGAACAATTTACTTGACGTTGTTGCAGCGATGCTGCTCTCCAAGAAAACAGTACAAAGAATTCGGATCAACTTTTTTGCTGCCACCATTTATAATCTGATTGGAATCCCATTGGCGGCCGGTGAGAATCTAAACCTTGACGCACAATATTAGTTACTTGAAAATTTCACTCACTTGAAGTTTTGTCTTGACACACTACTGCATGTGGGTGGAAATTGTTTATAATTTTTTATTTCAGTGAAAAATGGTATAAAATATTGCAGACTCAACTTCTTCAAAAGATCAATCAGCTTTAAAAATTGTATTTTAAAGTTTGCATATTTGATGGCAATGACTAGCAATTAATCTGCAGTATTTCACATCAAAATCTGTCTCTACACTAAACTTGTTACTACATGTATATTCACAAGGATCGTCAACCCATAAAATGTTTTTTCTACTGAAGTGTAAAAGAGTTAACCATTTAAGTCAATTATGACATTTTCTGGGGGGTTTTTTATTGACTTTTCCCAAGATAATTGTACACATGGGTATATTTGATGGATTTATATTAGGCCTAGGGTAATAATTCTATATTTCACACACAGCTGATTTGTAAGCCTGTTTATTTGCAGGTATATTTACACCCGTGGGTTTGGAGCTCCAGCCTTGGATGGCATCAGCTGCTATGGCCGCCTCTTCGGTATCTGTCGTCTGCTCATCTCTACTTCTAAAACTGTAAGTACACAGCTGATATTTTGTATATACATTTGAGTGGGCTGGCACATAAGACACTCTGGCTTCTATCAGTCAACATTCTCTTGAAACTAAAGTCTAGTTAGCTCTACAAAGTCATATGAATTGCAATCCTTTAATTTTAATTATATACAATTTTTGCAATCATTCAACTCTAGTTATACAATTTTCCAATATACCGTAGTTCAATTATAATTTGTTTTCATTTATGGCAAAAATCATCCACATACTCTTCCATTTCACATTTACGATGTTTTTACAAATACATGTATTGGAATATACTTCTGCTGCTCGATAATCAGAATTATTCTATGGCATAAGAAGAACAAAATGCCAGCATGGCTATTTAACCCAGATTCATTTATCAAAGTAATAATAATAATTAGACAATAGTTGTAATGACCGTGTATTATTGTTGCAGCTGGACCAAACCTGAGCGTCATGACTTGACCACACACCAGTACTTCGCTGACTTTAAGGCGGAGCAGTCCCTGAGTGGAGATGAGATAGAGGTGTACCGCGGGCTGGGTGAGGAGGGCCCGGATCCCAGGAACATGACCAGCAGCCTCAGGGGAAGTATCCTGGCTAAACTCAGCCTCAACAGCAACAAGGACAACAACGGATCTGCCGGGGAGCCTGCCATAGACCGTAAAGGTTTACTGGTGTCCAGCTCAGACTCTGAGCATGAAATGGAGGTGATCACTCGCTTGTGAGCGAGCTGCTTGGACTCATTTGTGAATGACGAGCTCATTTGTGAGTTAGCTGCTCACCTTATCTTCAACGGATAGATTTTCATCAGAACTAAGACACCAAGGAAATGTGACTCTTCAAGCAATGTTTTTTTCTGTTTGTTCCCAGACTGAGAATCAACATTAAAACAGCATTGGTTCAATGTCTTGTCTTCGCTGTGTTAACCACTGTGCTTTGCTAAAAATAGTAAAAAACAAAAATTGCCAAATTATGCATTATTTATTGTACACGTTCAAAGTTCAGTAACATGTATGTGATTTTATCATGACACAGTGATACTAACAATTACTTCAAGACTTTTTTATTTTCTAAGCCTTTGATGACTATACTCCGAGGGTATTTTTATTATACTGATGGGCGTATATCTAACGTAAACTGTGGTAATATTATAACTCATGAAATGTATCTATTTACTGAAAGATTTTTATTTCAATCTTGCCCGAGATCCATTGTGCCATTTATACACAGTTGTATAAATCACCAATATATTATGTATTACTTCTATTGTACAGTACAGTGCATATTATCACTAACCAGATAATATTTTATCCCAAAGTATTTTCAATATTACCCAACGTTCAGTATTTGAGGTAATATTGGGCTGATGTCAACTGTTTACCTGTTATGGGAGATTGCATAACCAGACACTAAACTTTCGTATAATAAAAGTAATGCATTCACACCAGGAAAAAAAATATTTTTCAGTATTTAAATGTAGATACAGTAAGGTGCATATTAAGAGTTACGAATGATGTTAATTAAGTGACATGAAAATAATTTTGTGTCCATCTCTTATATATTTTTTATACTGTACATAGAGAGAGATAAACTAATTAAGTTTTCCTGATTCTATGTGGTTACTTGTGACTAAAGTTGTGTATGTTTCTCCAATAAGCTGAGAGCTTACTGACACTTTAGCTGAAGGCTAAGCTTGCATCACTCACCTATGCAACTAAATCTGAAGTACTTTTTAATTGAATGATCTAAATTAGATTTAGGCACTCTAAAGTGGATGAATATATTGGGATGACTGTTGCCATAGCGTATAAGCCAAATTGGACGGAAATAACTAACTAAGCCATTTGTGACGATTTCAAATTAAAAAACCTATGGACTCTTGGTATATAAAATATATATATTTCAGGCCTTCAAGGGTTAATTTTTTCGATGTACTCGTAACGAGGTATTGCATCTGTGACTTTGACATATTTGTTAACATTTTAGAAAAACGTACACTGTACACCATGACATAGCCATTCTTCTCAGCGTGCAGTTTTAATGTTTGTGAAATGTACATTTTGTACGACCCCTAATCAAAACAAGAAGACCAGTGCATGAATCTTCAGAGATGATGTTAGAGCCTATAGCATTCATCCCGAAATAATGTGTTATGTACCCTGCCGTCACCAACATATGAATATTTATGTTTCTATGATATCTTGTGTGTTGCTTCATGTGATCTTCTAACATTCCTATGGGTTTTTTCATGTACCATTTTGTCATGGTATATAATCACTATACCCTTCCAGCAGATTGTTTACCCAAAGCTGATTTAATGTTGGGCCACTGTCTATGACGCTGGCCCATCATTAAATGGACATTGTCTCAAAGGCTCATATTATCTGTTTGTTATATTATTTGTAATGTCCATCTACCAGAGTTTGACTACGCAAGCGGGATGAATTATAGGGCCACCTTTGATCTAACACTGGGATGAGACTGTTAAGTATGACATGACAGACTGATTGTACCAGTGTGAGCAGTAACTTAACCCTTTCACTGCTAAACACAACTTTAGTCGTTCTTATTTTGTTTTATTAGCCGATCAAATCACTGTTATTAAGAATCAAATCATTCGAATATTTGCAAATGTTTAGTCTTAAATTAAACACATTTTCTCACACTTGGAGTTGTAGGTCGGCGGTAGCGAGAAACAAATTCAAGTGATGAAAAATTAGATTATTTAACCATTTGCGCCCAGGTATTTCTTCTCATTTTTAATCACCTTGAAAATTGTTTCCAGAATAGAAATATTCTGACCAAGTTCAATACACTACCTGTAATGATGTTCAGAGCTTGTTTATCATGTTTATTGTGATGTTTCATGCTATTTTGTATCCAATTATTCCTTTACCTGATAAGATATCCAATTTAAATTTCCACCCACTTGAAGTTGTGTCTCGCTACCGCGACCCACAACTTCAAGTGGGTGAAAATTACTCATCTGTTTAATTTTAGAATCAAAATTTTAAAACACTCATTTTATTCCCAATACCTGTGATATAACCTAGAAATAAAACAGATAAAAAACGCTTATGGTAGTGATTAGTGGTGAAAGGGTTAATTTTATTGAAAATTTGCCATTTGGTGCGTAAATGTGATATAGGAGCTTAAAGGGTCAATGTAAGGTACAAAGTAATTCTAACTATTTTCTCACTAACATAGATTATATTTGGTATATTTCACAAAATCACAGAGAATGTGCCTACTGTTTTGTTTACTGTTACCCGTGTTTATTGTGATAAAAATGTATTGTGAACATCACCCCTGATTTAGCTACTGTGTAGCTATTCTGTATTGTGTTGTGGAAATATACAAATCTGCTTCATGGTTGTAATAGTCATTTAATGATTACACTAACCTGTTTATTGTTTAAAATAACCAGTTATTGGTTACAATAAACCCTTCAAAATATCATGATTTATTAAGTCAAGAAATCTTCATTTATTCATTCACTGACGTACACCAAGGTGATATAGAATAACATTAACTCAATTGATTTGTGTTGCATCAATCAGCATTGATTGATTTATTAGTTTGTATATCATGGTGCAATACTGGACAATTCATATTATATCCGTCCTTTCGATATTAAAATGAACCGATCTATAGTTTCTGACAGCATGAATCTATATATTATTATTGTGACTTGTTACAAATCTATATTTGTATTTTTCGTCTTGTGCCTTATAAATTTTCATCGTCTCACCTCCATATGTTAAGCTTTATTACTAGTTCTGTATTTACATATATATCGGTATTTTAGACTTATAAATTTACAATCTTGATCCCTCAAGTTTCGAAGTCATAAAACTTAATTTCTAAATAATATGACATTTCAAAACGGACTGTGTGGAATGTGTGGACCACATTTCAATGTGGATGGGAATTGTTACTGGGTTTAGAAGTAAAATATCTTTTTTTATGAAATAACTTGACTCAACTCATCGTTTTAATGATTAACAAGTATGAATGATTAATTTATCACACATCAAAATCCACTTTAAAAGTAGTATGTATGACAAGTGCCGTGTTCAGGTGGTGATCCAGAGGGTTTTCCACCTTAAAATGAATGAAAAGATCCAAAAAATAATTCCGCAGGATGAGGACTATACAGAAGTCAGTCAAGCATCCAAAATGAATCTGTTCAGGATGGCTTATATGAATCCTCCCTGTACCCAGCTATATCTACACATTTTTATTCACATCGTGATGTGAATTTCAGCCGTAGTTTCCATAAAAAACAAAATTGTGATACTAGTATATGAAATGAAGGCACAGGGAATCCTTATTCCGATACATTGTAACACTTCCCCTTGAGTCAATCTCATTTCATGTTAACTGATATGTCGTGCTGGATTGTTTGTTGCTATTTTTCGTCATTTAAAGCTGGAATTGCTAACGCAATTCCAGCTTCAAATGACGATAAGTATTGCTATTTATGAAAAAAAGACTTATCCAAACTTCATTGTTTTGATTTCCTGAATATCTTCCACAGCCCGTTTATTTATTGTCAGTGTCATTATGTATGGTTTGAAACGTGTTTAAGACCATATATATACGCTTCTAGCAACACAAGGGATAAAATGTTATATGGTGCGTAAATGTAACGATAAGGACTGTGATGGTTAAAGGGTGGATTTTTGTTTCTGCTCAAGTTATGTGAGAGCTTGTTGTAGTACATGAAAAATAATATTTAATTTATATATGTGCTTCCGTATAAATCCAGCATTTTCGACTGATCTGTGTTCACCATTCAATGACCAACTGATGATAGCTGAATGGTGTGTACATATATCAATTGATCCATGTGGTTAACTGAATAAAAACAATTTAAATAACATCTTTTTACGATTTGTTCTGTATTGATTTATTGAGACCTAAATAGACATAGACCCGAAACTCAGAATTGTTACGCATTGCTAGTACAGCCTACAACAGGCTTGAAGTATCTCGTCTAAGACTCAAAAAAGGTAATCTTAAGTGCCACAGCTTGCAGGGTCCCCACATGTCTTGGAAAACCAGGAAAACTATGGCTGTCCTGGGAAAGTCCTTGAAAAATATATTTTTGCTATTTTTCTTCATGTTTTCTGAATTATATAGGTCTTTGAAATTCTGAAGAGGGGCCCACGTGAATTCTAAATACAATTAACAGATATTATGTATTAAGAAATCTTTGATGAAACAGATGTCCCATTAGAAATCACCAGTCCAGTATATATTTTTGCCTTGCTAGCTAGTATATTTTAAAACCCCTTGAATTCCTTGAAACATGTAAAAAACAAATAGGGCAGACACTGTGGATAGGGGTAGAATACAAATTCGCAGTTCTTTAGTGTCAAATCCTGTACCTGGTTAGTTCATGTAGTCAGTGATCAGTGAATCTATTTGGACCACTCCCATAAAATTGAAAAAAATGCACAAACCTTTTAGGTCAAGAAGCTATTTTAACAAACACCAGGATCACAAAACCCTTTACAATTTCAACTGGGAGAATATTATTAGTAATGGTAATTAATTTCCTTTTAATGGTGGTAAAATCATAGTAGGCCTACAATAACTATTGAAATGTCAACACTAGTTTGTGCAAGTATCGGTATGTCCTTTATATTCATCGAAAGTCACTATAATTACCGGTAACCTCCGCCTTTAGATCAAATAACGCGAGCTGGTATCAAATGGCCCAAAACTGGCCTCAAATCAACGCATTCATCCCCCGCACCAAACACACGAGCTTGCTATATTCTCAATGAATTTTGCAAGACTTTGGAAGAAGCAAGTCTGCGATGCATTTTAACCCTTTCAAGTCTAAATTTACCATTGTAATCCTCATCCACTACAATCCTTGAATTGCTGTCGCTATTCTGGACTTGTAGTGGGTGAAAGTAACTTGAAAAATTAAAAACAATTGTCGTGTAGGCCTATCTTCTAAAACCCATAGTTGTAGGAAAATAGTTGTAGGAAAATTTAGTCTGTTTTTTTTAATATTTATATTTAAATGTATGTTTCAATCGGAAATTACTTCCACTACCACCTACTCGACCATCTTTTAAATTAAATCTTACTTCTACTGACAGGAGATGTCGGCTTAAATCCGGGTCCCTCCGGCTCAAATGAAAGAATCAAAATTGCAACAATGAATCTATCAAACCTAAAACTGTCCCCTTCTCTGTATATGTAACATCTAAAAATTTGGACATTGTGACAGTGACAGAAACATGGTTAAAACATGATGAAACTAAGTCAACGATAGCTGATATCTCACCTCCCGACTATTCGTTTTTTCACGAACCTCGGACAGATCAGCGGGCTGGAGGAGGTGTAGGCATACTAGTGTCTGACCAATTAAAAACTGACATTTATCCTCTGCCATCATTTAAAACGTTTGAAGCGATCTCTGCTCGTATTGGGAACAATTCGTTCAGTGGTCTCGTTGTCTGCCTGTATAGGCTTCAAAAGCGTACATGTCAATTTTTTGATGAATTTCAAGATCTACTAGAGAGCATACTTTCACTGCATGACAATTTGTATATATTGGGAGATTTCAACTTACATCTAGATAACTCAAATGGAAACATCAACAAATTCAATGAAATCCTCTCATGTTTCGATCTGAAGCAGCATGTTAATTTTCCGACTCATATTCATGGTCATTGGCTAGATCTGCTAATCACCAAACGCATTTCTAATTCTATCAAATCAGTTTTTTCGGCAGCAGGTATCTCGGACCATATTGCGGTCATATCAGAAATTGACTGTTGTAAGACGAAATGGAACAAAGAAAAATATCGTTTCGAAAAATAAACAAATTGATTATGAATCGTTTCATTCAGATATTCTCAGTTCGGATCTAATAAAGAAACCAGAGAAAGATCTCTCGGCACTTTGTCAACAGTTTGATTCTGTTCTTAGCTCTATTTTAGACAAACACGCTCCTGTAAGTACAAAGACTCTGCGCAGAAAACCACCAACTCCATGGATGACTCCGGAAATAATGAAGGCTAAAACCCTTCGCCATAATCTCGAACGAACATGGCGCAGATCTCGCACACATCTAGATCGTTCTCGTTACAAACATCGAAGCCACCTGTGTAATAAAATGATGACAAAAGCTAAATCGAAATATTTAGCTGATGTTATTGCAGAAAATTCGGACGATCCCCGTCGCCTTCCGAATTCAATAAATAACATTCTGCATAGAATTCCACCTCCTGCTCTGCCAGAATTCACATCAGTAAAATCACTTTGTGATCATTTTTCTAGGTATTTTGTGGATAAAACTGAAACTATCCATTCCAAATTTCCAGATAAAGTACAGAATATGCCATAAGTACAAAAACCAGAAATTAGATCTAAAATGAACGTTTGTGAACGTGCGTCAGAAGATGAAATTACAAAGCTTATTTTGAGTGCATTGTCAAAATCATGTGACAAAATCATGTGATCTGGATCCCATTCCTACAAGCGTGTTGAAAAATTATCTTGACACATTAATAACTCCCATCACTGACATAATTACCATTTCAATGGGAACTAGTATATTTCCTCAAAATTTCAAAGAAGCTCATGTAAGACCACTACTGAAAAAAACATCTCTTACTAAAAACGAGATGAAAAATTACAGGCCTGTATCCAACTTAAGTTTCATTTCTAAAATCTTAGAAACTATTGTAGCCAATAGGCTGCAAGCTCATATAAAAATAACCATCTATCTAATCCATTACAGTCGGCCTACAGGAAACATCATTCTACAGAATCGGCTCTACTGAAAGTACATAGCGATATCGTTATTAGTATGGACAAGGAAGAAGTTACGGCTCTAACCTTGCCTGACTTGTCAGCCGCTTTCGACACCATTGACCATGCCACATTAACAGATAGACTTTCTGATTGATATGGAATATCTGGCCAGGCTCAAATTTGATTTTCTTCTTATTTCCAAAATAGGCACCAGTCCGTAAAAATTGAAGACTCTTTTTCAGATAAAGTCACACTCTCCTATGGAGTTCCACAGGGCTCTGTGCTAGGAGCCTAGGACCAATGCTTTTTACTTTATACACTACACCACTCAGCGCTATTATCTCTGGTTTTGACATTAACCACCACCTTAATGCCGATGATACTCAAATTTACATGTCTCTATCAGTTTTAAACGCGAAGGAATGTCTTGAGAAGTTGCAACATTGTTTAATGGGTGTGTCGGCCTGGATGACAGGATCTAGGCTGAAGCTTAATCCTAGCAAGACAGAATTTATTCTTATTAGGACCAAACTTCAGCGAGAAAAATTCTTGAATAATTTCCCATGCTTACTTCTAGGTCAAGACACAAATCCATCTACATCAGCTAAGAATCTTGGTGTACTATTCGACAGTAGCCTGAATTTCCGAAAACACATATCCCAAACATGTAGAGCATGCTTCTATCATATCCGTGACCTGCGTCGAATTCGAAAAAGTCTGTCCTTAGATCTTTCCAAGCAAATTACAGTGGCACTCGTCAGTAGTAAGTTAGATTATTGTAACTCACCTTTTCACAATATGCCAGAAAAGGATATCGCTAGATTACAACGCGTTCAAAACTGCCTTGCAAGAGTACAGTAACCAAGGCCCCACGATTTAGTCGTTCCGTTCCAATTCTAAAACGATTACATTGGCTTCCTGACAAGTTTCGCATTCATTTTGAAATATGCGCAATAACTTTCCGGACCCTAGAAGAAAACCAACCTGTATATCTGGCTGATTTACTTGTTCGGCCGAAATGCTCAAAATATCTACGCTCCACTAATTCAAATAGATTTGTTGTTCCTCGTATAAAGACTGGGTCAAGAGCTTTCTCTATATTTGGAGCGCCCTGCCTGTGCCAATACGTAATGCCAAAACAATCTTAGCATTACGGAAATTACTTAAATCCCACCTTTTTGACCTGGCTTTTCCACCCTAGTCCCTCAGCAGCCCGGCTCCCTGTTGACGAACCTGCTTTGGCCTCGATTATGACACATGATCACACTAAGGATTTGTGCGCCTCTGAGCTCGGTCCGCTGAGGATATAGGCGCCATAGAAGTTTTATTGATTGATTGATTGATTGAACTTCCATAATCGTTTTAAACAGCACTAAATTGCACGTATGAATCAGTAGTATAGGCACATTGTGTCAGTAACCGAAACTCAATGGGGCGGGAGGGGTAGAGGGTGAATCTGGATGGATATGATCTGTCAATCACGTGATATGACAGCTTAAAGTTCAATGACAACACTTTACTTCGTGCAATTGCTTGTGGGAGCCATGATGTATAAGTGACAAAACAGGTAGAATGTATCAATGTTGTGTGTATCTGGCAATGATACCAGCAAGCATGTAAATTGTATAAACGCTAGAAGATAGTGAGATTGTGAGATTCACAGGGGAATCTCACAGGGGATTGTGAGATTCCAAACGATTTAACATCTTAAATGACAGGTAAGCTCATTTAAAAATTGAAAAAATTGTAAGAAAAAATGTAAAAATTGATAGAAACATTGAGCCACTGTTTGCAACTAAGTCCCATCTCTAAACATGTTGGTGTATTGTTAATGTATCTTGATTAATTATGTGAAACACCGTGACGTTCCCGGAAACCCTTTTGAATGGCGACTCGATGAAAACAATGTTATATAAGATCCCTCTCCCATACTTCATTGTATTAGCGGTGCTTTTTGAGATTTTTAATTATATCATTTAATAGGGGGTCTTCATATAGACACTGCCATACTCGCAAACTCAACGCGTTGAGCCAATGCTGTTTTAATGCTGGACTACCGTCTGGCTCAACATCATTACAACATTGGTCAACGTTTCCAAGTGCTACGGGGCCTGGGAAACCTGCAAAGTCAAGACATTTTATGCTGTTTAATATTAGTTATGACCGTGTATCTCGCGGATAATAGGCACATTTCAATCCCAATAACAGAGATTAGATCAGCTTAGCGGTTAAATGGTTAAATGCTATTCTATGAGTTCGTCCTTTCTCAAATGTCGATTAAAGCAAGGGAGTATTGAAGGGTTGGTTTAAATAGGGGACAAGGTTCATCAGTTCACGAGGCCGTAGGTTCACTAATCTGAATATTACGCATTATTCAGACAATAACGTACAACCTTACTTTAGAGCATGTACCCTATCTGCATACGGTACTGCTGTATAAATCAACCTTTCAGCTGTTAACCCTTTCAGGCCTGAGTTTACCATTGTCATCTTCATCCACTACAAGCCGCGAATTGCTGTCGCAATTCTCGACTTGTAGTGGATGAAGATGACTTGAAGTGGGTGGGAAATTGAAGAAAATTGCCATGTATCGGTAAACCAGTTTCATGGAAATTGTCATTCTAAAATCCCTAGTTGTAGGAAAATTAAGTGTTTTTTCAGGCATGTAAAATGATGCTTCAATGCATCGTGAGGGCTTAAAGGGTTAAGCACGACTATAGTCGTTTTTAATCTGTTTTATTAGCATTGAGTTAAATCACTTTTATTAGCAATCAATGAAATAAAAGTTTAAACATTAAGATTTGCAAATTAAACAGATATGAGTAAATTTCATCCAATTGAAGTTGTGGCTCGCAGTAGCGGGACATAAGTTCAAGTGCATGAAAATTAAATAAAGATAACTTGTGATTCTGTAGGGGAGGGGGGCACTATTCAATTACCAGGGGGGGGGATTGTGGATTATTTTTGAAAAAAAAATTATAGGCATAAATGTGCATGAAATCAATAATATTTTAAGATCTTTTATATATAAAAATGTAATAAAATTTAAAATTTTGAGCGCGCCCCGAACCGGATTTAAGTAAATAATTTATCCGCGACGAAAACAATTGCCCCCCCCCCCCTGGAGATTGAATGGTGGCCCCTTTATTACTAATAGACAGCTCTGATCAGACATGACATTGACCTCA
This sequence comes from Flabesymbios commensalis, assembly GCA_964017125.1. Lineage (NCBI taxonomy): Eukaryota > Metazoa > Annelida > Polychaeta > Terebellida > Flabelligeridae > Flabesymbios > Flabesymbios commensalis. The sequence continues at coordinate 69,306,193 of OZ024913.1, forward strand.
GGCAGACATCAACTATAGATTGACTTCTGGGTCCCTGCTCTGACTGCCCAGTGCTGACTGACTCGATTTCACTTTGAGTCGTTCACAAATTATAAAGCTTGTGAGATTTTAGAGGTCACTTGTACTGCGTGACATAGGTCGGTATTTGATTTGATTTGATTTATTCAGCAAACCATACATGGAACATAAAATTATTATACGAGATCATCATAATTTTTCAAAAAAAAAAAAAAACAGGAACCACCATGCCTGGTCACCAAGGATATAACACACTGAAAAGTTTCCTGGTGAGGTGTACTTCTTTCCACAGCGGTCCCTATAAACAGTGATCCAGGATGTAGGCCTACCACAATATATCCTTTACACATGTTAATTTGTTTGGCATGCTCCGAGACAGGAATCCAAATTAGCACTTCAAATTCATGTGTAATCCCAACATGCGATCTAGAAGGACGATCGAGGACAAAACTGATTGGTTTATTTTGTCTAATTTGTAATATTCGAAAGTTACTGAAGACCTCCATACCATGCAGAGCAGGCATAATCAAAATGACATTGAATAAGGTATGAAGCTAAAAGCCTCCTCGAATATTGATTCAAAAATTTAGCCTGTTTCCAAAGAACAACTCGTTTATGATAGTGTCGTTACTGGTGCATAATAATTGTTAAAACCAGACAGATATTTTTGGTCTTATCGTCTGTAGTTTAAACATCTATAGTATGTGTTGAAAACATTTTTTTGTTTATGGATTCCAAATATGATGAGCTGATTGAGTTGTTTGCCAAGTTGTTTTGTTAGTTTTAGAATTAAAACGGTCGTAAAAATATCAAATCTGATAATAGCTACATATTTGGGATTAGACATGCTAGACATTAATGACACATCTTTTTATACATCATGAGACACAAAGAGTAAGTTTGTCACAATATATTTTTATAAATACAATTTCCATGTTTTTTATTACACTTATTTGCTATGTCAATGTCAATGTCTAATGTGTTCATAAACTACAACAGAATGTTAGTAAATTTGAGGGATGTACAAGTAGGCCTATATATAGCTTAAAGAGACTGGCCCAGGCTAAAATCATAAAAAAATCGGTGATTTTATTTTGGCTTCTTAATAATATGACCATATGATGTAAACATGTCCATAAACTAGAACTGCAAAAGTTTTTTATTTTTTTGTGCTGCGCATTCACCAGTTAGGCTAGATATAGAGACGAAATTCCTGATTTCTAATTTTTGACAACCATGTCAAAAATTAGAAGTACGGGAATTTCGTCTGTATATCTAGTCTGACTGGTGAATGCGCAGCAGAGAAATTTTAAAACTTTTGCAGTTCTAGTCTATGAAAATGTTTACATCATATGGTCATATTAAGAAGCCAGAATAAAATCACCGATTTTTTTTATGATTTTAGCCTGGGTTAGTCCCTTTAATACGTTCAATCACGTGTACCATTTATACTATCATAAACACATTTGTTATATCTACCATATCCTTGCTGCTGCAAAATATTGTTTCCAGATGTGAACGCCCAAATTTGTCAAGTACAATTTTCAAGGGCTCAATAAATAGATCTAATCAATCAATTCAATCAAGCAATGTAATCTATCAATCTAGTCAATACATCCAGTCAATCAATCCAGTCAGTCAATCAATTAATCCAGTCAATCAATCCAGTCAGTCGATCAATCAATCCAGTCAATCAATTCAGTTAATCAATCCAGTCAGTCAATCAGTCCAGTCAATCAATCCAGTCAATCAATCTAGTCAATCAATCCAGTCAATCAATCCAGACAATCAATCTAGTCAATCAATCCAGACAATCAATCTAGTCAATCTATTCAGACAATCAATCCAGTCAGTCAATCAATCAATCCAGTCAGTCAATCCAGTCAATCGATCAATCCAGTCAATCAATCCAGTCAATCAATCCAGCCAGTAAGTCAGTCCAGTCAATCAATCCAGTCAATCAATCCAGACAATCAATCCAGTCAATCAATCCAATCAATCCAGTCAATCAATCCAGATAATCAACCCAGTCAATCAATTCAGTCAATCAATTCAGTCAATCAATCCAGATAATCAACCCAGTCAATCAATTCAGTCAATCAATTCAGTCAATCAATCCAGTCAATCAATCCAGTCAATCAATCTAGTAAATCAATTCAATAAATCCAGTCAATCAATCCAATCAATCCAGTCAATCAATCCAGACAATCACTCCAGTCAATCTATCCAATCCATCCAGTCAATCACACCAGTCAAACAATTCAGTCAATCAATCCAGTCAATCAATCCTGTCAATCAATACAGTCAATCCATCCAGTCAATCAATGCAGTCAATCAATCTAGTCAATCAATCCAGTCAATCAATCCAGTCAATTAATCCAGTGAATAATATTTCAGTAAATCAATCCAGTCAATCAATCCAGTCAATCAATCCAGTCAATCAATCCAGTCAATCAATTCAGTCAATTAATGCAGTCAATCAGCAAGTCGGTCAATCGAATCCATCCAGTCAATCACACCAGCCAAACAATTCAGTCAATCAATCCAGTCAATCAATCCAGTCAATCAATCCAGTCAATCCATCTAGTCAATTAATGCAGTCAATCAATCTAGTCAATCAATCCAGTCAATCAATCCAGTCAATTAATCCAGTCAATCAACTAAGTCAATCAATCCAGACAATAAATCCAGTCAATCAATCCGATCAATCCAATCAATCTAGTCAATCAATCCAGACAATAAATCCAGTCAATCAATCCGATCAATCCAATCAATCTAGTCAATCAATTCAGGCAATTAATCCAGTCAATCAATCTAGTCAATCAATTCAACCTATTAATCCAGTAAATCAATCCAGTCAATCAATCCAGTCAATCAATCCATTCAATTAATGCAGTCAATCAGTAAGTCGGTCAATCCAGTCAATCAAGTCAAGTCAATCAATCCAGTAAATCAATCAATGCAATCAATCCAAGCAATCAATCCAGTCAATTACTGGCTCCTCCCGCAACAGAGCATTATTCACACAAACACTCAACACTGGCGCAACATTAAGCCAACTCCGGGTTAACGTTGATTACTGGCTGGTATACTAATCAGATCTCACGGTTGACACAACAGATTATTGACTTTATGGTGATGAATAGACCCTCATTTTAGGCTGAAAACATGACTATAACCCAGATAACAAAATATGCTCACCCAATGTTGGTCCAATGCTGGTCCAACGTCTGCGACGCTGTACCAGCATGGGACCAACATTTTGTGTTTGCTTGAAAAAGGCCTGCATGAAAAATGCAATGAAGTGAATATTTCCATCCGGTAGAGCTTTATGCCATGAGTTACCTAGTGTTCTTATTATTTTTGTTTTCAGAGAAATAGCTATGGGTGTAGAGCTGGTATTAGATAATTTTATAAATGGAGAGTTTGTTGCTAGTAGAAGCAGTGCGTACATAGATAGTTATGAGCCCTCGACCGGTGATGTTTGGGCCAGAATTCCTGATAGCTCAGTGGACGAGGTGAATCAAGCTGTACAGGCTGCAAAGCAAGCCTTCAAAACGTGAGTAACAACTAACATAATAGATATCAACTCTTACCCCTTACAGCGCGGGACAGACTTTAGACATCAGCTTCTAAAGTCGATCCCTGAACTGAAAGAGTAAAACACATATAATGGCAATAGACCCATAACATGGGTATTTAAATGAAGCTGACAGCCACACTTATGATGATTTCAAATTGAAAAAACCCTTTGGTCTACTTGGTTTATATAAAAATATTTCAGTTATTTAAGTGATAATCTATAGCTGTTTTTTCCTTTTTTATGTGACTTTCAAACAAACCAATTTGAAGAATAAATGAGCGTTAGAATAGTTACATTGCCCTATGTTTCGATTTAAATTTACAAATGTTAGTCATTTTTATCCACGTGCCATATAGGAATGCATGTATTTACCAGGAGCAAAATGGAAGATTGAATGCAGGTGTCAAAATGTTATTAAACAAATTCCAAAGTAGTATCAGAAATACACATTCTGGCCTCAGAGATTGACTGAGCGACATCTATGTGTGGAGAATGAGAAATGCATAATCAATTAAATATTATGCATTTCTGATAGTATGTAATGGCAACGTAATTTATCAGCAAGCAATAGTTCATACATTTGTTGCTACTAATAAAAAGGGTGGGGGCCCTGGTGCAGTGGTTCAAGCTGCCTTCTTGGAAAGTCGGAGATTGCGGGTTCGAACCCTACTCTGGCCTTCAACTTTCTAAGTTACAAAATGTTTCCTCCCAGGTCACTCGTGATGATTCAATATTGACCGATAGGTAGCGTGTCGGCCTCAGACCGCCAGGGCTCGAATTTCGAATCCTGTATCTGAAGGACAGGGTCATCTCTTTCATCCCACTATTTTCAGGAGTTTTTTTCTGGCCCAGCTTTGCCTACACGTGCACAAATGTGGCCTAAAACCCATTGATATTATTGCATTTGCTAATAAGAAAAACCGGCGGCGCTGGACCGCGCTGCTCCGGCGAAGCCTGCGTATTTACAGCAATCAATCAGCATAAATTTAATCGATCAATACTGTGTTTATGATGTATGTTTCTCAGTGATATGACCCTCCACTTTTCCTAGGTAATCTGTGAATTGATGGATGATCTGATAAGTTGATTATTATAGTGGTGGGTGGCAATGTGCAGGTGCATTTTGTCATTCAGAATACATTCAATTTCCTGTAGCTGTGTCTTATGTCCTTTAAAATATTATGGCTCACATAAAATGATATCGATAAAACTTGACAAATTTGACTGATATGCAGTTTTTCCACAACTTACGATAAATATCGGCTCCCAGCAAACAAGATATATTTATCGAATGTTAATATAATGCTGTTCCACCGTCTGCGACGGTGGAACAACAATATATAAACATTGGATAAATGTCTAATGCTTGCTGGATCGTTGGGAGAGGAAAGTGACATCGGCCTGATTGTGGCTTGTGTGATTGTGGGGTGGTGGTTTCAAATATGACATCAAGTTTACATCATTTTTAGTACTTATATTTTTTATTTATTTAATTAATTAATTTCATTCATTCATTCATTCATTCATTCATTCATTCATTCATTCATTCATTCATTCATTCATTCATTCATTCATTCATTCATTTATTTATTTATTCATTCATTTATTCATTCATTCATTCATTCATTCATTCATTCATTCATTCATTCATTCATTCATTCATTCATTCATTCATTCATTCATTCATTCATTCATTCATTCATTCATTTATTTATTTATTTATTTATTCATTCATTCATTCATTCATTCATTCATTCATTCATTTATTTATTTATTTATTTATTTATATCAGTTCATTCATTCATTCATTCATTCATTCATTCATTCATTCATTCATTCATTCATTCATTCATTCGTTCATTCATTCATTCATTCATTCATCCATTCATTTATTTATTCATTCATTTATTCATTCATTCATTCATTCATTCATTCATTCATTCATTCATTCATTCATTCATTCATTCATTCCATTCATTCATTCATTCATTCATTCATTCATTTATTTATTTATTTAATCATTCATTCATTCATTCATTCATTCATTCATTCATTCATTCATTCATTCATTCATTCATTCATTCATTCATTCATTTATTTATTTATTTATTTATTTATTTATTTATATCAGTTCATTCATTCATTCATTCATTCATTCATTCATTCATTCATTCATTCATTCATTCATTCATTCATTCATTCATTCATTCATTCATTCATTCGGGTTCAATTTACAGATGGAGAAAGACTACAGTGAAGGAAAGGGTGACTATTTTGACGAGTATTGCAGATCATCTGGAGCAGAATGCGGCAGAGCTCTCCATGCTGTCATCTAGGGATCTGGGAATGCCTGTAGGTGTGTGTAAAGGCGTAGACATACCAAAATCCGTCAGTAACTTCCGCTTCTTTGCTATGAACATCCAAAACCAAAATAGCAAGTGAGTGACACAAATCATGTATTGCACCATGTACATATATCTGCCATTCACGCCGTTATTGTATAAAACCAGATAACATGTCGCTCACATTTGTTCGCTACTCTAGGCCACACGCCAAATGTAGCCTACGTGACATACATCACGTCCCCCGGTATTGTCCCAGAAAAAACGATGGCGTGGCCCAAGGTTGGTTTATTGTGGCCCAGCATCGTAGATGGTGGGATAACGTTAAACAGACATTAGGTCGATACTTCTTGTTTGTTGGAGATTTTGCTGAATCCGTTGTAGAGGCGGGTAGTGGAAAAGATTTGAATCAATGGCATAACCATGTTCCATTGTCGAAGTATATATAATATATACTAATTGTAGAGTTTTATGTTTTAGATCTCGTGTGTTTGAGCCAGATGGAGCTATAGAATACGTACATCATCACCCTGTAGGTGTAGCTGGTATAATCAGTCCTTGGAACCTGCCTCTAGGATTACTAACATTCAAGGTAGGGTATATTTTCTCCTTCAACTGTGGCAATAAGTAGGCCTACATGAAGTATAACTGCACAATGATTTTAACCCTTTGTTTGTTGTTGTTTAGTTCAAATTGTCACCCAATTAAAGTTGCTCCATTGCTCACGCGATCCACAGCTTCAAGTTGAGAACAAATTATTCAGATATGTCAAACTGGAGGCCACTTTTTTCATATTGTACAGTAATGTTATGAGGCTTATTTCAAAATAAGCTTTGTGGCGTGAAAATAGAAATATTGAACACGATTATCTATAGTCGCGCTTATTAAAGGATTAAAATGTTTTAAATAATACTGCAGAAAGAAACTGTGTGATCACTATATGCAATTACTTTCCACGTGACTGCCTACCAACTGCATACTTATCTGTTTGTCTGCCTGCCTATATCTACTTTCCTACTTCAACTATGCCTACCTGTCTACCTGCCTGCCCGCCCGCCTGCCTGCCTGCCTTGCCTGCCTTGCCTGATTGACCGTCTCGTTAGGGTTATTAATTCATATATATTTTGTGACCTACTTTCAAATAAAGGAATGTAATATAATACCTTATTTCTGCGACAGCTAGCGGCAGCTATAGCCTGGGGCAACTGCGTAGTGTGCAAACCTAGTGAGACGACATCTGTGGTCGCCTGGAAAATGTGCTCTCTTCTAAACGATGCGGGTAAGAAACTGGATATTATGCTGGCTATAAAGAACTCTATGTGCCGTATGCAAGAAGCTGGTTTAGCTTAAATCGATGTTTTAACAGGTTTGGTATGCACGAAGGTAGTTTAAACGATGTTTAAAGCGGTGTGCACGAACATGGTCTAAACCATTGGTTTATGTGATTTGGTATGCAAGAAGGTGGTTTAGTCCAAAAGACGGTTTAGACCACTGATTTTAACCCCCAAAAGATAAGCCTACCCAGGGGGTAGTTTAACAGCGGTTTATCTCGTATGCATCTGATATTTACAGCAGAAATGGAGCCCCAATGCAAACATAATATCATTTTCAGTGCGGAGGGAGGCTTATATGATAAAATTAGCATATTTAGCATTTTAAGATAACGTAAATGACTGTCAACTGCTACAGATAAGCCGGGTATTTTCGGAATTAATGGCCCTGGAAGGTCTTTCACAAGTCGAATATAATGAAAAAATTGCAAATTATTAGTGTGCCGTTTCAACCCCACGGACAGCCTAGTACAGACCTGCAGCCATTTCGGCGCATTGAACTTTTCATCCATATTGCCATCTCTCTTGTACCCAGGTACCAGGTAATCATTTAAACCAGAGTCAAGTGATGAATGTGAGGATATAAGCTGCGGATATGGTGCCTTGCCCGAGGACGCTAACATAGAAGCAATATTACAACGTTGAGAGGGGAGAATTATGACATTTTTGTAAAAAAAATCTTCACCAAGCGAGGTTTGCACCCACGCGACAGGCAGCGGCAATTGTAAAGCACCACATTGTGCACCATTGCGCCACATCCCTCTATAATTAGTAGGGGCCTATGTGTTTTCAATTCCATTCAAATTGATACGTAACGAAAAAAAATCCAATTGATACGTAGCGAAAAAAGGGTAATATTATATTTTAAAATAAGGGTTATACTACTGTGAAACTGACTACATAAATCAGAACATTACCAGTTTTATTATCTGATTATTAAAGAGAAATGATTGTCAACTTAACAGGCCTACATCTATCATAGAATGCGTTCTTTTCAGTTAAAATGTCTAAAGAGAATCATGTTATGTGATCGAAAAGAATGAGCATATTTTATGTTGTGTAGCCCTATCAAGATGAAGATTATCTTAAAATGGTAAAACATTATAGCGGTAGTTTTTTTTCTAAATAAATATTAATGAGTAGCATGGGAAGAAAAGTGTAGGCCTACGTAATGTGCCTCTCGTGTTTCGAGCCACAGTCGATCTGAATGTGATGAACCAGTAGCCTATTATACGGAGCTATCACCACCTTTATATTTAAATAACACAAACCATTGAGAAAACAATATATAGAGGTAAGACCTACGCATATAATTATATTATAATATACAAGTAGATAATGACATATAATAGGTTATGGCGATTTACCTTTTAAAGCCCCATGATTATTAGTTACGAATTATGGTTGCGCAGAATTGCGAAACATGTCTGGGAAAATCAACTTTCTAATGTTCAGTTTGACCCATCTGCCTTTAAGCAGGTAGGCGTCAATGCGCGTACAAAACTCCTTAGCAACGGCCAGAGGCAGTTAAAACATCGTTTTAGCTAAACCACTCCTAAACTAGCTTCATGCATACGACAAGGTTTAGACCGATGTTTATCGAAAACGATCGTTTATCAAGAACGATGGTCTCGGTTAAACCACCAAAATTTAAACTAGCTTCATGCATACGGCCCTTAGGCTACTAGAATAAGTATTAGTAGTGTGTAATCATTGCCATTCGAAAACATAATTAAGGCTTTCTTGTTTGATTATAGATGTATATTATATTGGTAGATAATGTTATATTTATATCTTATTTGAATATAACACTACCTTAGGGATTTACAGGTGAATTTAAAGGGAACTCTAAAATTTTCACTGAACTTGATCACAGCATATTCTGGTCTCATCACACAAAAACATATTTTGCTGTGCTGCTCAAATCTGAAGATAAAATGAAATGAATCGGGCTTTAGGCCACCTTTGTGCACATATAGGCTAAACTGGGCCAGGAGAACCTCCTGAGGTTGGTGAGATGATAGAGATGACACTGTCCTCCAGACACAGGATTCGAAATTCGAACCCTGGCGGTCTGAGACCGAGCACGCTACCTCTCGGTCACGGAGGCTCCCCACAATACTGACTTTCACACGTAGATGGAGAAGAAACATTTTTTGTTTCTTTCAAACCGCCGAGACCGGGAACCGAACCCCGAACTCTGACGTGAAAAGCAGCGGTGATAACCACTACCCTAGGACCCCCGCCCCTGAGGATAAAACCGAAATAATCATATGGTGCCTTCCATTCACCAGGTGTCCCTGCAGGCGTGGTGAACATGGTATTTGGGTCGGGAGCTGTGACAGGAGATGCCCTGGTCAGGCATCCTGACGTGCCACTCATCTGCTTCATAGGTGGCACTGCCATAGGGGCTATGATATCACAGGCATGTGCGAGCATGTTTAAAAAACTGTCGCTGGAGGTAAGGATTTTGATACATAGGTTAAATCCTGTATGCATTGCAAGAACCGTATATATATACGGTTTCAAGCAATTTGCAAAACATATAAATTTAAACTGAACAATGTATGGTATAAGTTAATTTATGAAATAAACTTCATAAAATTTGCCGAATTGTGTAATTAGTTTCATTCATCTGAATTTGGGTCCCGTTCGGTGTGTCTGATAATATTTCGGTAAGTATGTAGGTCTCTGATCAGTACAAACATGAGTAATAATCAAAGATTTAGAGGTAATAATATATATATATATATATATATATATATATATATATATATATATATATATATATATTCAAATTCATCACCAATTGCTGATGAGACATGTTTGTCTTTTATCTCAGAAGAGTTATTGCTTATTTTTTTATATTGAAAAAGTTATAGCAAAATCAAATATATATGATTATCGTTTGGCCTATGTCGTATTTTATATATGGTACATCTAGTATAATATTATATCGATAACTCCTAACTTTTCAACTAGGTAGAATTCTATGAAGCATGGGATGTTGGACTAATGTAGATTTGATGCTGGGCCAGCGCCACAGACCCTTGACCAGCATTAACCCTATGACCGCCAAATTATTCAATTGGAATTTACACTCACTTAAAGTTGTGTCTCGCTGACGCGATCCACAACTTCAAGTGAGTGAAAATTATTCAGATTTGACAAAATGGAGGCCAACTCTTTTCAAATCGTGCTGATTGATGTCACATTATGGCTTTAACATGCTTAAAAGACGTTACTGAATGTGGTAATAATTGAGTGGAAACCCCAATATATTCGGCACCGGCGGTTAAAGGGTTAAACCCACATTGGGTTTAGCATCTGCTGTATTATGGGACAGGGCGGTTGTGAGGTCTTGTTTTTCATACCATACTTCAGGATTCAATAGTATTGGGTTGATTTCATTCCTTCTCAAGAAGTAATTGTGGCACAAATACACGTAGATGAAACGAGTGAATATGAGGAGACATACCTTGATGATGAGACGACTAATGTACTCATTTTAACCACGCTAGACATGTATATGTACGTGTCTAACACGATTCAAACTAAGTAAAATGCCAGTGAAATTCATTAAATGCTTTGTGGATGGCGGTCAGCTTATAACATAATTGATTTTGGAACGTGTTAATTTAAAACAATATAAATATGTTTCGTCATTTGAAGCTGAAATTGCGTGCGCAATTTCTGTTTCAAATGCCACTAACAATAATTATTCAGAACGACAACAGTTGAATTCCCTTGGTGGTGTTATTTGGCGAATATAACTATTACACCACTACATTTGATACTAATTGTTCTCGTTATATATTCGTGAGCGGGTTATTATTTAAGGTGTGGCTTTGTTTCAGCTTGGAGGTAAAAACCCAGCCATTGTTTTCAATGATGCAGATTTGGAGAAATGCATTTCCATATGTGTCAAGTAAGAATTCGAGAGTAGCCATGATATAACGATAATAGCTCATCCAGAAAAAGCCAGCAAATCAAAAGTAATGCTGTTTTTTTAATAAGTCGCTCAAATGTGCAAAAAAATCAAAAAAAATCGGTAAGATTTATGTTAATTACACTCCCATGCAGTGCTTGACTCAGTCAGTGCCCATATGCTGGCGTACAATGTAAATGTTGTTATGCTAATGCACCATAGTTAGTTTGTTATTAGCTAATATTATGGAATATTAACATATTTCTTGCTGAACTCGCTTATTTGATGTGCGGATACTATTTTGCATTCGTTGAATGTGAAATTTTCAAGGAAGGTTGTACATAAAAAAAATAATATTATATGTAAAATAGGCATCACCCGAATTGTATTATTTGAATAACCAACCATCTACCACAAAATATTAAACCAATTTCAGTTTCTTTTTTCGGGTTTAATGAATGTTTCAAAAGGCTCTAACAACACAAGGATTAAATCTACAGTAAAACTATTTGCTAACCCTTGTCCTGCTACATCCGAATATAGAAGTTTTTTAAATTAGATTTTAAACCATATAATATGTCACTAAAATAGATAATATAGTCTGTCAAAAAATTCAATTTAGAAAATGCATACTTTCAAAAAGTAAAAAAGTAGTTTTTGTCATCGGGCAAGGGTTAATGTTTTTTTTAAACTTTGTTTTTAAATTCCATATATATATACATACATTTATAATATATATACAATACACAGTACATAACAAAAAGAAATACGATTATACATAAGACGTGAAAAAAACAAAACAAACAAAAAAAACATAACAAACAAAAAACAAAACTATGCTATATCTATGTACAACGTTTTTAACTGGTTATTAAATGGTTACTATATAAGCATTAAAAATACAGAAAAGAAGTACTATTATATTCATGATAATAGTTATGAATGTTTCAAAAACCAACACCGGCCGACGTCTCGTTCCTGCCCGGCATGAATCTGAGCGCCCACATACATACAACGCAAGCAGAGTTATCACAACCTCCCGGTTCAATACTGGTCCACCGTCTACGACAATGGACCAGCACCGAACCAGCACGGTATACTGGGGTCTGACATTCGCTGGCTACCCAGCAAACAGTTAATGCTATTTTGTGCGCCCATTTTCAGATACAATGGTTAATATACACTATTTTGTATTTTTCTCATTACATTACCGGTACAAATTTTGTTTTTGATTTAAACCAGAAATAACTGTGGGTTGTTCAGATCCCAATAGACCTTTAATATATTGCAAAATCCACGTTGAACATTCAAACAAAACACTCACATATTAATACCGGTATATACGTCTTCGAGCAAATTTCAAACCAATAGGCCTATATCGCCAAAGATAATAGTAGTTCATCAAATAACTTAATTTGAGAGATGTCTTATGTTATCAATGCGCATAAGAATTCGGGTGATTATGAAAAGATATATTTGTTACGTGATGTGATTCTGGAACTTATCCATTTTTTCAGCTAGAAATATTTTTTCGTTATTTGAAGCCGGAAATTTCGTTAACGATACCAATACCAATTCAAATAAAAGAAAAATAGAAAAAACGTATCAGCGGCGTACTTCTTTAAATGGATAAGCAGGAATTTAATTTTACCTTTGTGCGAGTATCTAGTTATGGACTGTAATACATCAAATATATAATCACTGTACCGTACTTGCATTGTTTAATGTTGACACAAAGTTAACCCTTGTGCTGCTGAAACGTTTGTTGCTATTTTTTATTCACTTAAAGCTTTAATACTAATTTTGTTATTGCTAACACAATTTTCAGCTTCAAATGAACAAAATGACAAAATTTGGTCAAATTTGTTTAAAACATGTTAGAAAACGTATATATACGGCCCCAGCATCACAAGTGTTAAAACCTGTTTGTGTTTGTAGGTCCAGCTTTTCAGGTCAAGGACAATTCTGTTTAGCCTCTAGTCGTATATTCGTACAGAGATCTGTATATGATACGTTTCTGAAAACTTTTGTGGAGAGTACAAGGTGAGAAAACTAAATTAATATATTTTGTTGTGTATTGACAGTTTAGTCATATTTGACACATTGTTATGTTTGCATCTCCGTTTACTTTGTTATTTTGTCCTGATTTTTAGAAAATACAAAAGTAAATAAAAGTTCAATTTCTTATTCATTGAAAGTTTATTCTAAACACCATACGGCGCATAAATACGTCTGTGTTTGGATGCTAGCCCTCTGTAATATGAGTCTGGATGTATGGTGGTGTGGGGGGAAACACTGGTTCAGCATTCACTTTACGTTACGGCTAATTTTCACCCTCGAAGTCTTGGAAGTTGTGGGTCGCGGTAGCGAGACACAACTTCTAGTGAATGGAAATTTAGGTTATTAATCTAGCACTTTAGGTGTTAATACTAGAAAAGCCACCTATGTAGTTAAAGTATTTTTAGTGACATATAGGCCCCTACGCCTTTATAGATTTTCTGTAGTCAGTAAATAGCTATCTCTATCAATCATAGTATAATCTATATGATTGCACGTCTACAGGAAATTAAAGGTAGGGGACCCTAAAGACGGCGCCTCTAGCTTGGGCCCTCTGGGGAGTAAAGAACACAAGGCTAAAGTGACGTCTTACATAGACTTGGCTCTCCAGGGGGCAGGACGGGTGGTGTGTGGACATGGTGTAGACAGTCTTGACCTGCCTGAAAACATCAAACATGTGAGTGTGGGCTTTTTCTGGACATTTATATTTATGTTGAATACTGTAGTGTGACTTTTTTACCCTTGTATCTTCTAATTTGAATAATTTAATTACCTAAGCACCTACTACAAGATATGATATCACTTTCATTGGCACATTCTTTTTTTCAAATGTCCTTGAAAATTACAAGGGTTAAATCACAAGGGTTAACCCTTTCAGGGCGGGGACCGTCTTTATACGTCAGTATCTGACATCTGTAGACGTCATATGCCGACGTATACAAACAGTCCCCCCACTGAAAGAATTATATTATTTCTAATAGCCATAGACCCATAACATATAGTATTCAAATGAAGCGAGGAGAGCCCACCAAGACAGTTGTGAAGATTTCAAATTGAAAAATCTTTTTAATTTCTATGTTTTTTATAAAAGTATTTCAGCGTTGTAAGGGTTAATTAATTACACATTATCGAGCATACAGACAGAGATGTGATCTATGCGGCCAAGATTTATATCGCGTCTTTGTTCTTAAACTCTGGCAAATGGCCTGTTTTATAGGTGTTTCCAAATTGTATTTTTGTTCATTGTGGTATTGACTGTCTCCAGGGTTATTTCATGCTGCCGACTGTGATCACAGACACACCCGACGATGGACGACTGATGCAAGAAGAAATATTTGGACCAGTTACTTGTATCGTGCCTTTTGACACTGAAGAAGAGGTAGCCCCCCACCCACACCCCACCCCCTCCCCCCAAAAAAACACACAAAAACACCAATCTTATCGTAGACGCTGGTCCAACAGTAAACCAACATGTGGGTAAATGGCTGGTGTGTGCTTGCAATAAATGGTGGGGATCTATTTTACAAATATCTTGCCATTTTGAATTCAAGTCAGAATTGCTCCTAATGTATTTAAAACGAGATAACTGAAGTTAATATCACTCGTAATACAAATCTAAATGCCAATTTTTTTTAGCTTTTTCTATTTTACTTCTACCGAAATGTATTCTTGATAATGGCTTATTGTGTGCTGTCAGATGCTATACTTTGGGCTGCGTATGTACGTACAATTCTAATGTAATAATATAGGCCTACTTTAGAAGCTTTTCCAACTGTCGAGCGAGATTTCTGACAATCTTCATGTTTTCACATAAAATAACTTACGAATTGTTTCAGGTGTCATAATAAACGTGTTAATCTAAAACTAATCATTCATGTCACATTTCCAGGTGATTGCCCGAGCAAACAATGTGGAGTTTGGTTTAACTGCATCAGTATTCACCAGTGATGTCTCACGTGCTCACAGAGTTAGCAAGCAAATAGAAGTGAGCTTAACCTTATTCAGTGCGGGGATCGACTTGATACGTCAGAATCTGACGTCTACAGACGTCAGATTCTGACGTATCAAGTCGATCCCCGCACTGAAAAAATTAATCTATTTATAATGACCGTAGAACCATAACACAGGTATACAAATGAAACGGAAAGAGGTAACTTAGACATTTATGATGATTTCAAATTAAAAAAAAAGGTTAATACAAAATATTTCAGCACTCTAAGGGTTAGTATAGCTGTAACTGGTCCCTAAGTAATCAGGTACTGCTATTCGCCTGTACATTGCAGAATAAAGCTAAGCTCCCCTGTCCTTCTGAATCGTTTGTTTCTGTTTTTCATTCATTTACAGCTAGAATTGCTAACACAATTTTCAGCCTCAAATGACGAAAAAATATGTTTAATCATAAAAATACATATTTTGCAAATTGAATTATTTAATGAATTCAGCATCTATCACAAACATTTTTTAATTTTTTGATTGACAGTTTACTTGCATGATTTGAAACGTGCTTGAAACATATACGGTCCGAGCACTACAAGAGTTAAAAACCTGGTACTCTATAAGTACTAGTTAGCAAACGCCACCCTCCACAACGTGTTACGGGTTAGCAAGCATTCCATATCTGAGCCGTAAGATGGCGTTCCCCCGGCGGCACGCGAGCGATTTAACCCATATTAACGCCCTCGAAGTACATTTTAATTGGGCTTACCTAACTTAGTGACCATTTATGCACTCACTCAGTTGATTTTGAAACATTCCATCATCCATTTTAGCCATTTGTGATGATGTGAGTATCTTACGTTTCAGATACATGCTATGCTGCGTTCTAACCCGGAACGTAGTGGAGGGCGAGATCCTTCTAACTAATAATTACTACATAATTGATAGGCCTACATTAAAACATAAGTCATATGACCATATGCCATTTTGATCTTGATTTCAGGCTGGGACTGTATGGGTCAACAGCTGGATGCTGAGAGACTATCAAATGCCCTTCGGTGGGTTCAAGTCCAGTGGCCTGGGTCGCCAGGGTGCTGATCATTCCAAAGATTTCTTCACTGAAGCTCAAGTTGTCTGCATCCAAATATAATAAATCGTATATATCTGTATAATTAGTGTGTATATCTGTGTATATAAAGCTTATTAAAATATAGAAATATAACGACGTAGAATAGAGCATAGATTGATATTTTGTTGATAGTGGGGTGTCTGCAATAAGCCGTGTATGTCATTTCATTTACCAAAGTAATACATTTCATGCATTGTTACCAAATTAAGAATAATAGTTATTAATAATGTATGGTAAAAGAGAAATATCACACATAAACCCCTGAGTATGCTAACTTAAGTTACCGTAAACTACTCCTTTATGAACATATGCCCTATACCAAGCTCAACTATGAGTAAATAATAACCTAATATTATTATTCCTAATCATGAATACTATAACGACCAATTTTTGCATTTGCCATTTTGACCAAGCAGGTCAAAAGTTTATCATAGCAGTATCGAGTTACCGTTTCCTCTCCAAAGAGTTACCATATTCAGACACGAAATGACATTTGGAGTTAATGTTTCTCGTCACAAAACTTTGGACCCTATTCAATTATAAATTAGACAACTATATAACCACTGATAACCCATTCATTGGCTCTTTTACAGGTCACAGAAACCATGATGTTTATTATATACTAAACTCTCTTCCTGGAAGTAGTCTACAACAATGAAATTTAACATACATAAAAGCTTAAATGTTGTCGTATTTTTGTCGTCGGTCATCTTGAGATTACGATAACTCTTAAGTGGTTTGGGTGTATATATATTTTTTTTGATTTGATTTATTTCAGTAAGCAGTACATGTAAGCATGATTATAAAACAATCAGGGCCACCATACTGGTATATATTAATAGGTGTGTATATACAAGAGTTACCACCCGCTGGCGTGAGACATTTAAATTAATTTAAAATCAAGACTATACAGTCACTATTGCATGTCGCTATTGATCATTTGGTCTTATAATCTGAAGTTTATCCCGCACCAACATAATTATATTATATATCACTTTATGCCAAAAGCTATGACATATATAGCCTACTACATTCTGATCTGATGTTGGTTGCAATGAAAAAACTGTATAGCCAGAACCATCTTGTGTAAATAAACACATGTATCTTTTACAAATAAGTCAATAATTACTGTCTGTTTGTCTGTTGTCCTTTTGACGTCAAAAAATGTAGCGTTTGACCTTTACGTTGACCTTTTGTAACATTGCTCAGTGACATAATTCCAGGGTCATGTATTATCTGCGTATACAAAGATACGAGCTCCACTTTGCTTGCCCTGATATATCAAACAGTGTTACATAGGCCTAGTCTAAACACACTAGTCTTACAAGTGAACCCTGATGTTCCCGATGGTTCATTCGATCCGGTTGTGGCTAGAAAATCAGAGGTACTAGGTGCGAATCCCGGCCGGGTGGGATGTTTGGCATCGGGGTTGTGCATATACAGTGCTCCAAACTGTTCAATTGCTTGGAGTGTGTAATTAGTATATGTAAGAGCCAGTCTGTTGGAGAAGAGGTAAAAATGTGAAGTGTGTGGATGCTGGAATCGATCACGTAATAATGAAGATGTCCGCCACTTATTACGTACCAATCAAGATGGCCGCCACTCATTACGTAATAATAAAAATAGCGCCACTTATTAGGTAATATTCACTGATTATGTAATAATCAATATGTCCGTTACTTATTACGTAATAATTAAATGGCCGCCACTGAATGTAATAATTAAAATGGCCGACACTGAGTACATAATAATCGAGATTGCGCACTTGATTGAGTGCGACTTGAGTGAGGGTTAAATGCGCGCATTTGATTGAGTGCGACTTGAGTGAGTGCGACTTGAGTGAGTGAAGATATTTCCTAAAGAAAATAATCTTAGGCTCAAGAGGTTAAGGTGAATAGATCTCTTAGGCTTCAGGGGTTAAGGTGACTAGTTACCCTGAAGTGAAGGTAATAGTAACGGTCGAATGAATGTCAAAATATCAGTATAGTGTTCTTTGAACTGCTTGACAAGTTAAAAGGTCAAATCAGTAACTGTGTTTGGTTCATTATGTGTATATAATAGCTAGTCACTATTTAGTTGGTCAGGTGTAGGATATTATTCTTGAACCAATTTATCTTATACTTTGTTTATATACTCCTCATGAAATGCATTGATTCAGACAATTATATATTAATTATGGAATACACATTATATAAATCATTCATTGATAGAAGTAGTATTAAAATTGATTGTAAAACATACCATGTTTATCAAGGGTTAGTTACAACTCACTGTATAATAAACTTTGAAGAAGAAAGTTCTAAGTATTTTAGCAAATTAATTCCTCCCTATTCATTAGACAGTTTTACGCATGTACGCACACAGCTATATAAAGTGAAATATATTATCATGAATACACTTATATTAACAGTCAAACAGAAATATAGTCATACTTTATTGTAAAATAACACACTAATATCTGACATGTAAATGATTTTATCAGTAAACATGACAGGATGTTCACTGTATAACGACTCTTGAGTGTCTGATTCATGTAAGGGTGAATGTTTCTGGTTCATTATGTGTACATAATAGCTAGTCATTCATTAATTCGGGTAGAATATTATTATTGGACCAATTTATCTGAACTTTGTTTATATACGTGCACATAGCTATATAAAGTGAAATAAATTATCACGATTAAACTTATATCAACAGTCATACAGAATTATTGTCATAATTTATTGTAAAACACGATGGATGGCATGATGGATGTCATGGGTTAAGTTCAGTTCAGCGTGAATGTGATTTACTGTGAGAGACAGAGCCACTCTTTTATTTACCATCATACACAATCAGGATTCTACCCACGGTGGGCAGTCGCACCCAGCACTCTGATACGCCGCCTACCACAACAGTTGAAAAAAACATGAAAAACTGAGTATTTTGAGTATAAAAACATGGCTGTACTATAAAAATGGCGTTTTTGATGCCAATACCGCCCACCCCTGACCAATATCTGGACAGAACCTTGCACGATAGATATATATATATTTTCCACATGAAATAAATTAGTTGTTTTTATTATAAATAATAATCAAGTTTGAAGAAATAATGTTATAACGTACAGCTATGGGAAAATAAACATAATAATACAATTGATAATAGACACACCTGTTGTATTTGACATTTGAATGTTCACACCTTGTCCATTGTATAATGACTCTGGGTGGTGGATTCTTGTAAAGGTGAAGGGGATGTTTATTTAGCTGTGTGACGTATTCTAGACAAACACGACTATAATTCACGAATGTTTTTTACGCATCACATTTACAAACCACATTATTTGATGATATACATTTTGAGAAGTGACGACAGTTAACTGTATACATACTGATGACATTTCCATACAAGCTTGGTGGTCAAGTCTTAGCGGGAAGGTTAGAAGTTCAGAAATATTGAGTAACCTCTTTATTCATTGTACAATTCTATCCATGAACGCACATCAGATCAGTAGATCATGATACATATATGTACACCAATACAGAATTGGCGACATAATATATAATAAAACACCACACTACACTAACAGCTTGAATATTTCTGTCCTATGTGATGTAAACTTCTAAAATATTTCTACATTTCCCTCTGAATATACCATACTCAGTCAAATATATTAATCTTACATATTTATTGATGCAAGTATGATGTTCTAATTTAAATAGCAACTGAATGACCGTGGTGATTGATTGATTGATCGATCTCGTCATGTGATATGCTGACCCACTCTTTAATCTGGTAGGGGGTAGAATACCATACTTGGATCAATTATCTTTAACTTTGTTTGTATATTCTTCACTTTCTAATCTTTTGATTTATCTATGTGATAGGCCTACTTGTTCTCACCATCTGTTGAAATAGCTTCACATTTTGTATAAAAATCAGAACTATCATAAAAAATAAAAAGTATATTATTCTAAATAATGTAGTCCTTCATTCAAATCATGCTTGTATCCCCTACTTCCCAACTAGCACTAAGTTTTGTTAACAGCTTAAGTATTTCTAACTTTATCCTGTACACTTCTAAAATTGTCTACATTTCCCTCTGAACATATCATACTCATATAATATATTTTAATCTTACATATTTATCGATTCAAGTATAATGTTCTAATTTAAATACCAACTGACTGATCATTTGTTCATCTCGCCATGTGATAGGCTGACCCCTTTTCAATCTGATCGTGGTAGAATACCGTACTTGCACCGATTACAACCACCTCCTGAAATCCCAGCCGTCCACGACCAACTATACAGTTCCCAACAGGCGGCACTAGCTTCGACTAGTGACGTCAGGGTGTCCAAGCTAGAATGAGTCTCTGTTCGAAAGCTCTCGTAAGTACGCTTTCATATATAGTAAAAATGAAATGAAATGAATCGGGCTTTAGGCCACCTTTGTGCACATATAGGCTAAACTGGGCCAGGAGAACCTCCTGAGGATGGTGAGATGATTGAGATGACACTGTCCTCCAGACACAGGATTCGAAATTCGAGCCCTGGCGGTCTGAGGCCGAGCACGCTACCTCTCGGTCGCGGAGGCTCCCCACAATACTAACTTTCACACGTGGATGGGGAAGAAACAATTTTGTTTCTTTCAAACCGCCGAGACCGGGAACCGAACCCCGGACTCTGGCGGTGCTAACCACTACCCTAGGGCCCCCGCCCTTCATATATAGTACGGTACGGTTAAAAGATACTAATAATATCTTTAACTTAATTGTTTATATATTCCTCGCTTTCTAATGTTTTAATTTCACTATGTGATAGACCTACGTAGCTGTTCTCCACATCTGTTGAAATAACTTCAAATTTAGTATAATCTATCAGAACTTGTGAAATATTTTCAATTCACATCCAAATACGTCAAAATTCTATAAATATTTTCATTTATTACTAAGTATTCCACATTTTCGAATCATTTAGCGATTTTCGATAAGTACTTGTTGAAATAGTGGGGCTTTCTTATGACAAGATATTTTAAGAACATTTTAAAACATTTTGCGATTTTTCAACTTTGCTCTCTGTGTCTTAAATATTTCCACACGTTCTTCACACCTGCATAAGCTATGCGAACTTGTAAAATATTTTATATCTATGGACTGCAAAATTTAATAAATATTTTCAATTTACTCACCAAATGTGATACAGTTTGAAACTGTTGTAGATTTTTCGCTACTTACTTGTTTACATTTTGCGATTTTTCAACTTTGCTCTATGTGTCCTAAATATTTCTACACGTTCTTCACACCTGTATAAGCTATGCGAACTTGTAAAATATTTTATATCTAAGGACTTCAAAATTTAAGAAATATTTTCAATTTACTCACTAAATGTGGTACAGTTTGAGACTGTTGTAGATTTTTCGCTACTTACTTGTTGAAATAATGCTCCACTTTCTAAAAATCAGATATTCCTTCCAGACTTTGTGATATTTTTAGTATTCTTCGTGATTTTCAACTTTTCAAAGCACCACAATTTCCGACTTTTGTCTTTTTAGTTCATACTCATTGATCGATCTTAATACATTCTTCACTCCTGTATAAACTATGTGAACTTGTAAAATATTGTATATCTAAGGACTTCAAAATTCTATAAATATTTTCAATTTATCACTAAAGTTGGCACATCGTTTGAAACATTTAGTGATTTTTGGCCACGCACTTGTTAAAATAATGTCCCACTTCCTTGTATGTATTCCACAGTTTGTGAAATATTTAGTATTTTTTCTGATTTTCGACTTTTGAAAGCAGCACATTTTCCGACTTTCAGCTTTTTATGTCATACTTTATTGATCTATGCTGATATATTTGGTTGGTGATGCATACGTGTCTCGATATCTCTGAGAATTAATTTGAATATTTTCGGATTTATTTTGAGTAATGTGCACCTATTGAAATATTTCACAAATATGTGTAAGTGATGTAAATTTCTCAAATATTTTCAAATTTTGTCCCATTAATGAACGTTTGTTGAAATATTTTCAGACTTTCGTCTAATTTATATCAACCTGTGTCCCACTTTTCTCAGTGATGCTTGTTCAAATATTTCCCTTTCTGTTAAATTGATATATACATGTAAAATGTACACCCATTAACATATTCAACATTTGATCTAATTTCATAACTTTTGTTCATATGATTCAGTCTTGTTGTTTCATGCTTTTGACTAAGGTAGGTGTACCTTTCTCCCTCTTTGTTAAGTAAAGTGTATTTAATTTCTCACTTTGTCTAATGGTTGTAAACTGGTAAAAATTCTCCAATGTTTAGAGATCTTAATGATTTTTTACCTTTCAGCAACTCATTTTCCGACTTTAGTTTGTTGATTTCATACCTATTGGTGATCAATTCTGATACATTTGATTAAGCTATGCGCACTTGCCTCACTATTTCCTAAGGAACACCAAGTCAGATATTTTCCGCATCACACCTGTATAAGCTATGCGGACTTGTAAAATATTTTATATCTAAGCACTTAAAAATTCTATAAATATTTTCAATTTATCACTAAATCTCGGTATTTTCCAAGTAACACTAAGTCAAATATTTTCTAAATTTCTTTCGAGTAAAGTACACCTGCTTAAATATTTCACTAGCTTGTCTAAGTGATGTGAATTGCTCAAATATTTTCAAACTGTGTTCTATTAATGCACGTTTGTTGAAATATTTTCAGATTTTCGTCTAATCAATCTGTATCCTGCTTTTCTAAGTGTCCCTTGTTCAAATATTTCCTCTTTCTGTCAAAGTGATGACACCTAATATTTATACTTACACTCCTTTCACATATACACCCGACGATGGACGACTGATGCAAGAAGAAATATTAGGACCAGTTAGTTGCATTGTACCTTTTGACACTGAAGAAGAGGTAACCCCCCCCCCAAAAAAAAAAAGAAGAAACCCAGTGAACCAACATAGGGTCAATGTCTCGTGTGTGCTTAGAATAAATGGTGGGGAAGAGTCTATTTTACAAATATCTTGTCCTTCTGAATTCAGTTCAGAATTGTTTATATTGTATTAAAAAAGAGATAACTAAAGTTAAAATCAATCGTAATACAAAACTGAATATTATAACAAGAGCACACTCGACAATAGCCCGACGCCATTATTGAACTTAAAGTTATCGCGCCAACAAGGTCAAATTATCGACGTAAAATGCAATAAATCACAATAAATCGGCCATTTTGATTTTTTTTGAGCCGTTATCGAGCTTGTCCGAGAACTGCTTATAAGTAACAAACATAACTGTAATTTGAGCAGGATAAATGAAAAATTGATGTAAAATGCAAAAAATCGCAATAAATCTGCCTTTTTGATTTTTTTTTCAGCTATTGCTAAACTTGTCCGAGAACTGGTCACTAGTAACATGCATAGCAAATTTGGGAAGGATACATGAAAAACTTTTCAATAAATCTGCCTTTTTGATTTTTTTTCAGCTATTGCTAAACTTGTCCGAGAACTGGTCACTAGTAACATGCATAGCAAATTTGGGAAGGATACATGAAAAACCTTTCAATTTATCGCGCCCACAAGGTCAAATTATTGACGTAAAATGAAAAAAATCGCGATAAATCTGCCATTTTGAATTTTTTTAGTCATTATTGAACTTGTCCGATCACTGCTTATTAGTAACATGCATAACAAATTTGAATGTTATTTAATGTTAACGCCGACGCCGACGCCGATGACGCCGAACTTCAATTTCAGTAGCCCACCTTTTTTAGTTAAAATTAAAAGACGGGCTAAAATGAAGCTTTTTTATATTCTACTTCGACCGAAATGTATTCTTGATAATGCCTTATTGTGTTAGATGCTCATTGTGTTAGATGCTATAATTTGGACTGCGTATGTACGTACATTCTAATTTAATACTTGAGAAGCATTTCCAACTGTCGAACGCGATTTCTGATAATCGTCATGTTTTCACAACTTACAAATTGTTTCAGGTGTCATAGTAAACGTGTTAATTTAAAATAAATCATTTATGTCACATTTCTGGGTGATTGAGAGAGCAAACGATGTGGAGTTTGATTAAACTGCGTCAGTATTCACCAGTGATATCTCACGTGCTCCCAGAGTTAGCAAGCAAATAGAAGTGAGTTTATCCCTTTCAGTGCGGGGAGCGACTTGAGTCGATACTTGAGTCGATCCCCGCACTGAAAGAATTAAAATTTATAATGGCTGTAGACCCGCAACATAGGTATTCAAATAAAGTGGAAAGAGCTAACTAAGACATTTATGATTATTTCAAATTGAAAAAAAACAATGGTTTATACTAAAATGTTTCAGCGCTGTAAGGGTTAATAATCTAAAGGCAAATAGCTGTAACTGATCCCTTTTCACGTGATCAGGTACTGCTGTTTGTCTGTTTGACAAGTTCCCTTGGCCTGCTGAATTGTTTTTTTTTCTTCTATTTTTCATTCATTTACAGCTGAAATTACTAAAACAATTTTCATCTTCAAATTACGAAAAAATATGTTTATTTATGACAATAGATATTTTGCAAATTGAATTATTTGATGAGTTGAGCGTTTATCACAAACATTTTTTTAAATTTTGAGAGGCATTTTACTTGCATGATTTGAACAATGCTGGAAACCGTATATGTAATATATGTCCAATCAACACAAAGGTTAAAAAACCTGGTAGGCTATAAGCACCACATAAATGATACATTAACTCTTATCTTGCTGAGTTAATCTATTAAAATTTCCACCCACTTGAATTTGTGTCCCGCTACCGCGATCCACAACCTCAGGTGTTGAAAATTACTGATATTTGTTTAATTTGCGACCAAACATGTACAAACATGGATGTTTAGACACACATTTCATTACCAAGAACAGTGATTTGGTCAACTAATAAAACAGGTTAAAACGACAATAGTCGTGATCAACAGGCAAAGGGTTAAGGCAAGTCCATTTTTATTGCAGGCTGGGACTGTATGGGTCAATAGCTGGATGCTGAGAGACTATCAAATGCCCTTTACTGGGTTCAAATCCAGCGGCCTGGGTCGCCAGGGTGCTGATCATTCTAAAGATTTCTTCACTGAAGCTCAAGTAGTTTGCATCCAAATATAATCAAGTGTATGTATCTGTATAATTAGTGTGTATATCTGTTTATATAAATCTTAATAAAATATAAAAATATAATGATGTAAAATACAAGATTATTATTTTGTTTATAGTGGGGTGTCTGCACTAAGACTCATATGTCATCTCAATTAACATAGTCATACATTTCATGCATTTGTTATCAAAGAAAGAATAATAGTCAATAATAATAAACTACTGAGTACGGTAACTTGAGTCAACGTAGCTCTACCCATTTATGCACACATGCGCTCTACTAAGCTCAACTATAATGACCAAGTAACTCATAACTTAATAGTATTTTTCCTAATCACGATTACTACAACAATCAATTTTGGCATGTGTCATTTTTGACCAAACAGTGTGCAAAAGTTAATAATAGCTCAGTATCGAGATACCTTTTCCTCACCAAAGAGTTTGGAATTACTGTTTCTTGGTGCAAAACTTTAGACACTATTCAAATATAAATTAGACACATCGATAGAACCCATTCATAGGTTCCACGATGTTTAATATATACTACACCCCTTCCTGAAAGTGGTCTAAAGCAATGAAATTTAACATAAATAAAAACTTAAATTTTGGCGTTTTTTGTCGTCAATTTTTTTAACTTTAAGTGGTTTAGGTGTGTATATACAAGACGAGTAACCATCCACTGGCGTGAGACATTCACATAATAATTTAAAATCAAGACTATGCGGTCACTATTGTATTTCACTATTGATCATCATCAAACTATATAACCAGAAACATCTTGTGTAAATGACCACATGTATCTTTGACAAATACGTCAATAGTTACTTTTATTTATCAGTTTTTGTCAATAAAACGTCTGTCTGTCTGTCTGTACGTTGTCCTTTTGACGGCAAAAATGTAATTTTTGACCCCTACGTCGACCTATTTGTGACATTGCTGAGTGACACAATTCCAGGGTCATGTATTATCTGCTCATACGAGGATACGAGTGTCACGTTACATATCCTGATCTATCAAAAAGTGCCGCATAAGCCCAGTCTAGACACACTGGTCGTCAAGTGAACCCTGATGGCTCATCCGGTCCGATTGTGGATCGCAACTCAGATTTACTAGGTTCGAATCCCGGCTGGTTGGGATGTTTTTATCGGGGTTGTGCATAGACAGTGCTCCAAATTGTTCAAAGGCCTGGATTGTGCAGTGCTCTCTGCGGTAGGCCTACTGTCCCTCACCTGGATCTTTTGACATTTTGACAATTACTTTGACATTTTAATGACCTAAATGTCGAGTGGAGGGTTCGCGCATTATCTATGGATACGTTGATGCGTACTTTTTTTTAAAAGTTTTTATATGACGAATTTTAATTAATGTTCTGGTGCGAGTTTCTGATATTTACCCATTTGACTTTCAAAATTAACCTAGTAGAATACAATTCCCAAAGTCCTGTCAAGGACAACCACGTGGAAATAATTCACAGACACCCTACTAGAAATCAAGCAAGCATATAACCTTACAATGCTAGTATTTGGCAATTACAATGACAATCATGTTGGCAGCCCGACTGGTAAGCAATAGTGGTTATTGTTTTAATCCTTGAAGCGCTAAATTGTGGAATTACAATTATCACCTACCGCAACTCACACATTCAAGTGGTTTAAAATCACTTAAATATATATAATATGATTAAAAAATGTATGCTAATCTAACAGTTTGGTGCTCATTTCTCTTTTAAATTTTGCGGTTTGAGAGAAAAATAAAAAGGCTAAAATGGATATAGCATTTCCATCTGTATAATATGCCTCTAGTCTCACTGGTGAAATATCTGGTTGATTGACCAGCTCTGACATCACAGGAGCAGAAGCAATGGGGTGTCGCTGGAATGAGCCATGCAATAATAAAAATTGGTGGAGACCTAAACAATCTAATCCTGTCCAGTAAAACGTCATCCGTTGTACGTTATTTCTGTACTGACCATCATAAACATCTAATCTGACCTTCACAAAATAATACAATAAACTAGAATAAGCTACATAGATATCTATAATATACCCTTATATGTTTATGAAAAGCTGTATAAATATTCATAATATACCCTTGTCTGTTTATGAAAATTTGTTGATTATCTGATTATATATTTTACTGCGATTGACGTTATTATTTTACACGTGAAGTGATTCATCATTTAGCAATACGCACCATTATAGTCATGAAGCACGGTTATTATCGTTTTAATCCGTTTTATTATCATATTAGCTGACAATATTTAGGAATGACATGAATGTTTAAACATCAACATTTGCAAATGTTTGGATTCAAATTAAACAAATGTGAGTAATTTTTTACCCACTTCAAATTGTGGGTAGCGGTAGCGTGATACAACTTTAAGTAGGTGAAAATTTAAATGTGATAATTTATAATATTAAATTGTAGAGTAGACAGTTTAGTTCATTATACTTTGATAGCCATTTTGACATGATTTGTGCTTCTTACCACCGGAACTCATGAAATAAAGTCACATTTATCATTGGAATAATACCTTTATAGTCAGATCGGCTTCTCGGAAATGCTCTTAGGCACATGGAGATATCAGGTAAGCCTAAGTCACTATTATTGATTATACATTATAGACAATCTTTACATGTTTAGAACTAACAATAAATCTGGACAAAAAGCTACAATAATATCACTCTACCGTCTATGAAGCTGTACCAACAGCATTAATAGGCCTACTATGGCATCTGCAGGTCATGTATATCGATGTGACACTGATAAATCGTCATAAAATTATCTACGATTCTCAAGAATATCACCATAATATTTGCATTTCTATTAAACTGTAATTATTTATTAATCTATACAACCCTTTTTGAAGGATTATTTGACCATCAACATATTGCTAAAAAATTAAAATCTGTTTCTTTATCAGTTCCAAAAGTACAGTTTTACAGCCACTACTTCGGACTACGTACTAATGCTACCAGCGCCGATTGGTAATTTAAAAACGAGAAATATAATGAAAAGACCTTATATTAGCAGTGGATCTCTTTTATGCCACAAAATATTGCATAGTTTTTAAATGTTGATAACAATTCAGTTTACTTAATTTATGCGAGTGCGAGCCAGCCCTACGCACATTATTATATTTGGAGTACCTTTGAAATCTTAACACATAGGCTGCTGGTACAATTATATAATTAAAACTAATTCAAATTTATATTCTAATGTTGTCATGGGAAACCAAACTGTTTAACCACTTGAATACCATACATAATTTCAGTCATGATATTGCGATGTGGACCATCCACTCGAGTAGTTGTGAAACGCTAAAATTGTTTTACCAAATCACTTTTAAAGTTCCTCTACTGTGTCTACACCCATATTTTCCATCCCGTGGAAAATTATCATAGCTATTAATAAAAATCTGTATAATGATATAATATTTTAAACAAATCACTTACAAAGTTTTTTTTGTATCTACACCAATATTTTTCAACCCGTGGAATTCAGTTTCGTTAATTTTGAAAACCGCGCATCCATCTAATTATCATAAATTAGCAATAATTAGCATAATTATTGATAAAAATCTTTGCAATGCCTAAACTTATCAACTA
The DNA here is from genome assembly GCA_964017125.1 of Flabesymbios commensalis. Lineage (NCBI taxonomy): Eukaryota > Metazoa > Annelida > Polychaeta > Terebellida > Flabelligeridae > Flabesymbios > Flabesymbios commensalis. The sequence continues at coordinate 69,335,228 of OZ024913.1, forward strand.
AATCTTAATATAATATATTTAAAACAGGTCAAATTCCCTTTGTGCCACCATTTAGTTCCCAAAATTATTATTGTTATAATTTTTTAGTATGTAGCCTACGCGGTACAACTTTGCAGAGATAAAAGTGTAACATACAGTATACCAGTATCCGGCATCTCTTTCAAGCAGACAACCTCCAAAAAACATCAACAATAACGAAAAGAAATGCTAAAAAAGAAGGTAAATTTGTCTAATGTTCGCCCTTGAAATGATATAAACGACGATATGGTGTTTGGCAAACCAATTGTTGTAAAATAGTCTGAAATTGACACTTTACCCCCATTTCCTGTGGTCGCATGCATTGAAAATGATTTGGTACTCAAGTACATGTGTAGTTAATTTCACTCAACTAACTGCTACTTGCTAGCTATAGCAAGTATTCTCATTGGACGTTTATATACTAGTATATAAATACAATTTAATAAGCTACCTGACCTACAATGTACCAGATAATTGGCAGCTTGTATACACGTATGTGTGTAATGTACTAATTCAGACATCTTGACCTCATTAGATGGACATGCTGATTTAATACTCTATCATCGGATCTTACGTTCTATGCAACGTCTTCGCCAAAAGTACATCTAATTATTATATCAATACAACTAGGTACCCCCTATTGTATTCAGAAAGTGTTTATTACCGCTTGTCTTATATCACTGCTCTCTTTAGGCTATTATAACCTGTGTGTCTGTATATTTTCTCCATATTAGACGCATTTAAAAACCAAAAGAGCGGCGTATTTGAAGAATCAGCAAATAGATGGTTACGTGTAATAATATCATCACATTATGCGTGGTGGTTGTAAATAGACAACCTGCAGATAATAATAAAGGCAATAAAAATGATAGAAGCCACAGAAATATACAAATTACAGTTTATATAAAACTTTTCGTTTTAATTGAAGGACACCCGACTGTTTTCTAGAAATATCACACACATCACTGGGATTTGCATTAATTATTTACAAGATGATTGTTGACTATACTTCAATGTCCAGGGTATGATAACACTTGAGGACCACCACACAGCCATGGATGTATGCTCTCTTATGCTGCTAGGACTACATTTGATTTTGTTGTCAACCGTCGCTTCTTCATATCTGCACTTTGGTATGTATCAATGGTATCTACTATCTACATTTGTCATAATTGATAGTATTCTAGGCCTATTTACTCCTCTATTAAAACGAAGTATATAAGGAAACATCCAAATATAAAATACTAATCATGAGTATTACCAAGTTAATTCAAATGAGTAAACATAAAAATAATACCGCTACCCAAACTGTAATTGTGTGAAAATTACTTAGATACTTAGAATCAAAACATATACTCCAATTTGTGACACTGCTATACGTTGTAACGTGGCCACCAGAGTTCTCAGCTATTCAATTTTCTCTAAAATTTGTGTCCCTCCACCGCGATACACAGTTTCAAGTGACCGAAAATTAATCAGATTGTGAAATTAAATCATATATTGTATCAGTTTCACACAGATAAGAGCATAAATAATCTTTATGCGTCATTAAGTCATTATTGTTTATTTTTATTTTTATACAAACTTTTGTACATTATATAATTCTTAAGTTTCTACGCTTTCCAGCGGTTGTTATTTGCTATATGTAGTAGCTATTTTATCTCTGGACTTTGGTGCGGGAAACACAAACATATCATGATAATGCTGTTTAATTGTATTTAATTTGTTATGATGCATATTTTAATCACCCCTGTACTTGTTTAATATATAATATCATTTGGTTTTAAGTTTACATAAATAAAATGTATCGGGCTTTAGGCCACCTTTGTGCACATATAGGCTGAACTGGGCGTGGCGAACCTCCTGAGGATGGTGAGATGATTGAGATGACACTGTCCTCCAGACACAGGATTCGAAATTCGAGTCCTGGCGGTCTGAGGCCGAGCACGCTACCTCTCGGTCACGGAGGCTCCCCACAATACTGTCTCTCACACGTGGATGGGGAAGAAACATTTTAGTTTCTTTCAAACCGCCGAGACCGGGAACCGAACCCCGGACTCTGGCGTGAAAGGCAGCGGTGCTAACCACTACCCTAGGGCCCCTGCCCTTAAAGTTTACATATCATGCAAATATAAATGTTCATGTGATTTTACGGAACTAATCCTGTTGTATATAGGAATGTACATATATATTTTATACTGTTCATTTTTAGTGAAGCGTACATCTGCATAGACTTTCTGACGTCAAAAAATACCTCTCTATATTTATCCCTTTGCCTTCTGGTCATACATGTATCATCCAATCACACACCGGCATTCCGTTTATAGCAACCTTTGCAGAAAGCAGCTATAAGACATTTTTCACTCCGATCAACTGGTTTCACAAATGCGAATAAAACCACATAAATCGCACTATTCTAGTAGTCTACATCAGTAGTCTTGGGGTGAACATTTTCAGTGACTTTAAGTTGTGGATCGCGGTAGCGAGACACAACTTAAAGTCACTGAAAATTAAATAGCTTAGAGCTGCAGGGGTCAAGTTACAACGTATAGCAGTGTCACATCAAGTGGTTGAAACGTTATTAACTCACAGCTCTTAGGGTTGAACGCCTTCTGCTACTCTCAGTACTGGAGGATAATCAGTATTAACTATTTTGTTTTTGATAGGGTTTATTGGCAACGAAACGTTCTATGATGCTACACAAATTATGGATAAAATGAAGCTTGATTTGAAGTGTAACATTACGTTGACACATATCCAGCTCAAAGGCGGAGAAACACTGGAAAATGGTGAGCAATTATTTTTTATTGTTCACAAATACTTATCAACGAGACATAAATTCTGCCGCGCAAAGCCAAGAGGTAGTACATTGTATTGGCTTACTTTACAAGTTGGTAGTCAAAGCAAACCAAAAGGCAGTATCTGTTTACTCTACAAGTAAGCAGATATTGCCTGTTGGCGTTGCAGACCATAATAAGGTTGCAAACAGTAGGTAAGCGTAATGGTGCTGATTGCTGCATTTTTCTACTGAAAAGTTTTAAAAATAGATGAAACGTCCGAGATGTAACCGAGAACATTGCATAGAGCATTATTGCTCAATCTAACATGTGTTCAATGTAATACTTAAATGTTAAATGAGTATAACATCAACATTACATCCCTTCTCCTGATAGGCCCCTACAATAATATATACGTTTTGTTTAAAACCAAACAAAATATCACAAAATATTCACAAACTAAACAAATATTCCGGTAGGTGTCCAGTTAAAGTGACACAATAAGGATAAAATCTTAAAACATCATTATTTTTATTTGAATTCTTAGTATGTCCATAAGATGTAAACATTTCCACAGGCTAGAATTGCGGAAGTCTTTTACATTTTGGGTTGCTGTGGCAACTTAGCAACTGTGCCGGAAGCCCCACTTAGCAGTTTTTTCCTGTATTTCTTATTTTGAACATGCATGTCTGAAATTATTTTCTTCCTCATTCCTCGCCTAACTGGCTGGTAAATGCGCAACACACAATATTAAAAACTTACGCAATTCTATAGTCTATGGATATGTTCACATCTTATGGACATATTAAGAAGCCAGATTTTTTAATGATTGTGTGGCTTTAATCAAATTATTCAATTATCTTAGTTATTTCTTCCCATTCATTTGAATACCTATGTATGGGTCTACGACCATTATACACATTTGTCTTCTTACAGCACGGGGATCAACTTTAGACGTCAGATTCTGACGACTAATGTCGATCCCCGCGCTGTATGGGGAAATGATCAATGATCTTTGATGTCAGTTTACCACACACTGTCGAATATGTCGGCCATTGTGGGAGATCCCCAATCTGTCTTGAGTGTCGTCACTTCCGAGCAGGATATCCCCTACATGGTGACGTCATTTCCTATTCAGCACAGCTCCACGGACAGTGCATTTATTTTATCACCACCATTGGAGGATTTGACGGATTGTATAGTATCGATTGCAGAGTACGATCACTGGAAATCACTGGCAATCATATGCCAAAAAGAGTATGGTGATTATTGTGTTTAACCTTTTAACTACGTATAGATCACTACATTTACTGTATGTCACAACGAGAGTGCATTCTAATTGGTGATCCTTATGATAAAGTCTTGATAGCATGCAAGAAAAACTTGATATTATAAGTTTTGTAGCGAAATATGTATGATACAAGTTGTTTAAGAATCACCATTATTTCATTCTCGCTTGCTATGCCACAAAATCTTTACAGCCAATATTTTATCCAAATTAACACACAGCTAAATGTGTGTCTCGCTATAGCGGCCTATATTTTTAGGCAGAGGCAGCGGCTAATCGTACGTGGTTCTTCATAATGTAACTCTATGGGCAGCCTCGTTTACGAAATGACGGGCTCCCATTGACTCCCATTATAACATTCCCGTACGAATAGCCACTCCGATATTTTTAAGTGGTTGAAAAATACTCATATTTGTTTAAGACCAGACATTGCAAATGTCGATGTTGAAACACACATTAAGTGTTTGATCAAAACGTTTTATTTTTTTCTTAATCCCTATGCTGATATGCCCAAATACGATTTGAAACATTTGTCAGTCAAATACAATTTATTTCTATTGTCTTTAAAATTAATTTATATTTAAATTTTACACTGCTTCGTTTAATTTTTAAAACACAGTGAAGTAAAAAACTAAGTTTAAATTATTTAATTATTATTCTAATATAAACATTAAACTTATTAACACTTCTACATATTAATCTTTCAGAATCATTGTGCTTCAAAGTGTCAACTAAATCAGTTGAGTTGAACACGAGGATGCTGTACATACCACAAGTGTTTGCTTCTCCTGCAGGTTATATATACATATGTCATGAATATACTTCTTTAACTTAGAGCTATATTAATTGATTATATTAAAATTTAGACAAACGTCGTCGAATAATTTATTGTAGACCTGGTGCGGACTCTCTTAAGGAAGGGGTTGTGGGGTGACAGTAAGTTTTTCTCCTCCGAAGTAAATTTTGCACCTTAAAGGTCTCTAGTGCCAGAATATGAGTAAGCTGTGTTATGTATGGGTGTTTATTATACAATGTTACAAGGAACTCGGTAAACATTTTTTCTCGAAGAAGCAATAATTTAGAAATGCTGGAGTACATTGATATATGAGGTGACTTTCGGTATTTTTAATCCATTTTTTTAGTAAACATACTTTCCCAATTCGGGCATAATTTGCTGGTTAAAATTGACATATGCATGAGATGCGGGACCTTTCTCAAAACAACAATTAATTACACATGATTTATCAATTTGAAACATAACTTATCAGGGAACAAAATATGAATGTCCTTCATACTCTTAGGAAATACAGGGACAGCGAAGCAAGACACAATGGCGGACCATCCATGGCATTATGCTGACCAGGATGCTAAATTCTGAGATACGAATCTACATTTTCAACACTAGATTCAATACCGGTGTTTTAAAACTGTGTTTATTTATTTCATTTACATTATTTGGTGTGTACACAGTTTGTTATTAGTTTATAGAAAATTTGATGTGTGTTTTATAAATTACAGAACTCGAGGTTGCCATTCGCAAATTGATGCTTTTCATTCGCAATATGAGGTTACATAATGTGATTGTTTTGGCTGATAGATCGACTTCGAGAGAAGTTTTAATTGAGGCTCATCACCTAAGCATGGTGGCATATCCTTATGCTTACATCATGCTAGACCTAGTAAGACATATAATACTACCAATAGTTTAATAATCTGTTTAATTGATTTTGTCTATATTGAAACTGATTACAGCACATCCAGTTTCAATTAATTATATATATATATATATATATTTAAAAAACGATATGCAATGACATGCGGAAACACGCCAGCAATCCTTTCAAGTGTCATAAAGGCATTATATTCATCCATAGTAAATTCATTCTAGTCATGGCTATGCCATAGAATCAAATCTGCAGTTATCAATATTGCTATATGATCAAATAGATTGTAAATGTTGTTACTTTGCAGATATGTAGAAATTTGAACAATATCATTTACCTCTGTCAATATATCTGAAATATTATTATCTACCAACAAGTATAACCATAATCTTTGTATATGCCCTAATGTATTTTCGTGCCAAATGGTTGTTAAAAGTGATTTTTTTTGTTGATTCTCATTTGGAACATAGTAATCATGAGAAAAAAAGGGATTGCATTTTTTCTAACTCTTTAAATCTATGACTAAATCCAAAATGGCCGCCATGTTTCCAAGATATTTTCTATTTCACCATAGCTTTTGAAATATTGAAAACAAAAAACATGTATATTATATCGATTTGTATAGTTTTTAAGACGAGAAAACTGATAAAACCATTATATTGTAGAAATAAACAGTTTAAACTTGATTTTTTTTCAATTTTAACCAACAAAATATAAAAACATAGCATAAATTATCTTCTACCTGTCCGAGAGGTTGTGTGCTAGGCCTTGAACGGAATTTAGGATACTGTTTGGAGGGCAGGGCCAATTACGATACATCTCACCGTGCTCAGGAGGTTATCCCCCTATAGAGGGTGGTGCACTCGGTGAAAATTTGTGGGTTCGGTGTGCAGTCTTGAGTATACATTTGTGGCTAAAAATATACCTTCGAATATACAAATTTTGCCGAAAATAACTAGGCCCTATACAGTTTCTGGCGTAAGCATAACCATTTATTAGGCCTATGCAGATTTGGACAATAACACACCCTTTCTGAATAGACACAATGCTCGGGATACCCTAAAATTTTTAACAAACTATCTGTCACTGTCTAAAAACATGATAACCCTATTTTTGCGCAGCACACTCATCTAGGCCTAATGTTCGAGACACAAAGCAGCCTTTGAGTAAACACATGATACAACTGGGTTATTTTATTGACCCTTGAATATGCAGTAGGCCTACGTGAGATTTTCATACCCTCAGATTTACCACAATTGTCACCTCTTGAAAATACAGAAAGCGGTACAGCTCTATTACACCATGTACACGGAACGTTATCCTGGTTCAGTTTAGTCATAATTTATATGTGCAAAAAAATGTTCGAATACCCCAGTCATTCGTTCACTTATTCACCCATTTATTTTCATCTCCCCCCAAAGATATATATTATCAGCGAATTTCTGAAATATGATTCAATTAATTATCATTTTTTAAATATTACATAAACATTATCTTCAATGCAAGGGAATAACAAAGGCAGTTACTAAAATTACATTCTGGCATAAAGTAAACTTCAGTATGCAAAATATATATATAACGATAGTGTGGACGTTTAAAAAATCTGTGACTCAAAAAACGTCAATATTACATTTTTGAACCTCCACTCGAGTCGGGACCTCAAACATGTCGAACATGATGTTATATGATTATATTATTAGGAATGCTGCCACAAAAAACACGTGAAGATTACAATTTTTTTTAAATTCTAGCAGTCAAAGAATGTAATAACTATGACAAAACTTATTAAACGGTTATGCTTACCACTCCGAAAACAAGTAACTTGATTTACTTTATGTTACTAGCATCATTATATGTGCATAGATTCCTGTAATTATTGAATAATCAGTGATTTATACTTACAATCACATCTGCCTGATTCACATACTTCATTTATCTGATATAACAATACCAGTCAGAATTTTTAATATATTGCTGCTTATATTTTCTGAACTATCCTTTCTCTAAATATATTTAAAACAAGACTACATAAGTCCAGGAGCTCCCGCGACGAATTAGAATTTGATTTAAGCAATTTTGTGTAGGGTTTTTAATGTAGTTCTAGACTAGGTCAAAAATCAAGACGCAAGACAACAGAAGCTCAGTCTAAGAGTAAGATAAGAACTAGACAGTCTGTCAGAGATTGCAAACCTCCATTAAAATTAATGATCCTAATCAGTATCCCAGTAATGGTCTACCTATCTGGCACGGTTTACCCGATATCAGGCCAATCGAGGTAACTAATAGCTGATTTACGGTCATTTTGAATTCGATATAAACTAGTTAAAAACTTAGGGTGCATCCTCCCCCGAAACCTCAAATTTTTTTTTATAGTAATGGACTAGCATCTAACACAGTTTGCAAAATATTGGGCATGTGAAAGTAAATAATGGCCGATAGGGGGCCATTTTGAATTTGATCGAGTCAGAATTTGTCAAGATGCATCCTCAGCTGAAATCTCACATTTCATTCTATAGTAATCGTCTAGCTATCTAGCACGGTTTACCAAATATCGGCCATGTGAAAATGAATAATGGCCTAAAGGCGGCCATTTTGAATTTGATCAAGTCGAAATTTTCCAAGATGCATCCTCAGCTGAAATCTCACATTTCATTCTATAGTAATGGTCTAGCCATCTAGCACGGCTTACCAAATATTGCCCATGTGAAAGTGAATAATGGCCGATAGGAGGACATTTTGAATTTGATCAAGTAAAATTTTTTCAAGATGCATCCTCTCCTGAAATCTCACAATTTGTTTTATAGTAATGGTCTAGCCATCTAGTACGGTTACCAAATAACAGCTATGTGAAAGTGAATAATGGCCGATAGGCAGCCATTTTGAATTTGATTGAGTCAATTTTTTTCAAGATGCATCCTCTCTTGTAATCTCACATTTTGTTTTATAGTAATGGTCCAGCTATCTAACACGGTTTACCAAATATCAGCAATGTGAAAGTAAATAGTGGCCGATAGGCGACCATTTTGAATTCGATTGAGTCGAAAGTTTTTAAAAGGCATCCTCTCCCGAAACGTCACATTTTGTTTTATAGTAATGGTCTAGCTATCTAGCACGGTTTACCTGATATCAGGCCTATCGAAGTAAATAATGCTGATTGTCGGCCATTTTGAATTCGTAAGTTAAAAATTTGCAGGGTGCATCCTCCCCGGAAAACTCACACTTTGTTTTATAGTAATCAGGTAATGGTCTAGCCATCTAGCACGGTTTACCAGATATCAGCCATGTGAAAATGAATAATGGCCGAAAAGGCGGCCATTTTGAATTTGATCAAGTCAAATTTTTTCAAGATGCATCCTTATCTGAAATCTCACATTTCGTTTTATAGTAATGTTCTAGCCATCTAGCACGGTTGACCAAATATCGGCCATGTGAAAGTGAATAATGGCTGATAAGCGGCCATTTTGAATTTTATCGAGTCGAATTTTTTCAAGATGCATCCTCTCCTGAAATCACACATTTTGTTCTATAGTAATGGTCTAGCCATCTAGCACGGTTTACCAAATAACGGCCATGTGAAAGTGAATAATGGCCGATTGGCGGCCATTTTGAACTTTGACGAGTTGATTTTTTTCAAAATGCATCCTCACCTGAAACCTTACAATTTGTTTTATTGTAATAGTGTAGATATCTTGAGCAGTTTTTATGATATTCCACAATATCAGGCCTGTCAAGGTGAATAATGGCCGATAGGCGGCCATTTTAAATTTTATCAACTTGAAATTTTTCAAGATGCATCCTCTCCTGAAACCTTACCATTTATTTGTTATTAATGGTGTAGCTATCTTGAGCGGTTTTCATGATATTCCGCAATATCAGGCCTGTCGAGGTGAATAATGGCCGATAGGCGGCCATTTTTAATTTTATTGACTTGAAATTTTTCAAGATGCATCCTCTCCTGAAACCTCACAGTTTGTTTCATAGTAATGGTGTAGCTATCTTGAGCGGTTTTCATGATATTCCGCAAAATCTTTCAGTCGGATTTACCGATGTTATAAATTAGGTCAAAGTGCTGTGTCAACTTCCAGGTCAAGGTTCAAAAACCTGAAAAGGCACAACTAGGGACCTTAGAGAACATGTATGTGCAATATGACTGCATCGGCCCAGTACTTTTCGAGATCTGCTCCGGAAACGAAGTGCGCGTCAAAACGTCTAAATGGGTCATAGTTCTGAACCAGAAGTAGGTCAAAGTTCAAATACCCCAAAAGGCACAACTAGACCCCCTAGGGGTGTTGTGTGTAAAATTTGAAGACAATCGGACAAGTACTTTCAGAGATATGCTCCGGAAACGAATTGTTTACGGACGGCCCAACGGCCCAACGCCGTAACATCATCATTGTCTCCTCTGCGACCTTGCGTATTGAATTCAGATTAAAAATATTTTAACCTGTCCATTAGCCACCTAAAAGTAACCCACATACCAAAAATTGTTATCCTAGCTTATTTTCTTACAAAGTTATAGGCAAAAGAAGAGGCCAAAAAAAAACGGAGGTAGAATCCATAGCTCCCTCCGTCTCACCTACGGTGACGGCGGGAGCTAAAAAGAAGACAATTAAAAACAAAGTATGTTTAGAGTGTCTCTGAGAATGGTTCTCCGGCTCAACTCTGTACGTACTTTGGATTCACGTTTCACACACGTTTCGCCAATACATATTATAACTGCATGTCTATGTCTATCTTGTATTATTTGTTAGTGTAATATTGAGGTATCATTGAATTCTTGGATAACAGTTTTCATAAGGTTATTGACATAATTACGTATCACATAATTATAAGATAAAATATAAATGTAAGGATAATAACTTTACACAATCATGATCATAGCTATAATAGCTCTTTAGATATTAATTTTCTTTCATTTCAGATTAATTTTCTTTCATTTGAGATTAACTCATTTAATTCTCATTCAAATTGTATAATGTACCGTACATTTATTTATTATAAATAATATTCTGCAATAAATTAATATGATTTATTGTAGTAGGGCAGTAACTCTAACGCTAAGTAACCCAAGGCCCATCTTCATTCTGCCATGTGATTTGCGGCACGCAATCCCATGGCCTCACGTTATACTGTCATCTGCCCTGATACAAATATCTTCGGACCAATCACATTGGTAAGCAACGTAAACAAATCGTCTGACCCCGGGTGTGACTGTCTCGGAAATCTGTGCCGCGCATTGTGAGTGGTCACCGCTGACGTCATTCACAGGCACTAATGAATATTCATGTTAAGATAACCCCTCTCTAATATACAGTTCCCGTACACACTAGTTGTCCAGGCTAGAGCCATGCTCTGCGTGTATTAAGACTGGACTGGTGCAGATGCCCAAGGCCAGACCCATACACGGCTAGGGTCATCATAACTTCAAACACACTAAATGTTGAGTAAATGTTTCAGACATACGTGCCACAAGGATACATTAGGCCTACTCTTAACTTAGATTACAGGAATTTCACAACAGCAATGCAAGATCCAATTGGTGCTGCCGCCTTTTGCCATCACCATAATATTATGAGCAATGTTAGTTTAAACTCCCCCAAATTGGAAAAAAACATAGGCCTAGCTGCAAGAATGAATTGGATGCTACAAATGAATAAAATAACTTTTGCGGAGGATAGTTTAGATTGTATGACAACTAAATGCCAGAATTGTGTAATAATTATCGAACTTTGCAATGACCTTAGGTTGTCCTTGGTATGATATCTGTTTGTTGCTGTAAAGGCCAACCCTGCAATCTTTATTTTCTTTAGCATACCTTTTTCTGAACTGATTGAGGACGGGTGTTAAAAAACCAGTATGGTATGATCTTGTTCTGTCAGACAATTTGCAAATAATCTATATATAGCACAAAGTTATTAATACATATAGGCAAATGTTGACCTGTGTAAATATCTTAATATGACAAATAGTTCAGTTATTCTTCCACTTATCTAATTTAGTATGTAACATGGCATCATTTAGCATTTTTGGCCTTCAGAAGTGTTAGCTGCGCATTTGACGTCTTGCAATTCAGAATTATTCGCAGAATATACCTCATTGGAATAAATGTCTTAAGATTTTCTATGATCTGAAAATTACATTATAAAACATCCATCGGGAAAGGGACCGTCAGTGTATCTGAACAATTACGCTTGGTTCATATTGTAACCTATCATGCAGTTAGTTATGTTTATGGGTGATGTATAGGCTTACTACTAACTACTACTAAATCATTGCTTCACGTCACAAATGTTCTTTTTGTAATACGATAAAAATGTTGTAGGCAATTGATGAGATGAATGATGTACAGATTATGAAAGTGAGGGTGGGGGTGATAGGGCATGGTGGGTTATTTAGAGTGTTTTCCTTCGCTCGCACAATAAGGGGCTCTGGGCATGTCTAGGGGATTTACCCCCAGACGGTAATGTGTAAGCTTACTACACTCATAGCCTATAATGAATATATGTGCCGGTATGTAATTTACTTGGCAATATATATAATAAAGCTTATCGTAGCATTTTAGGCAATATAATGATGTCTAATGATGGTAGGATTTGTTTTATTGTAGGTCCTGATAAAAAAATATGGAAAATATAGCTTCAGTGATTTTATGGCAGCCATTTTAAATTTCATGTTTTACAAAACATCCACAAGAATGAGAGCTCCAAATCCGCCCAGATATCACCATAGGGGAACCAGCCAAGCATAATCAAAACAGAAAAAAAACTATCAGCCAAAACAATATTAGCCCCAGTTTCATTGCGATATCCGGTTGTTTTTGCTCATATTTGCTTAAATATCGACTTTACAATATTTTTTTCTAAAAACAAATGAAAGAACTGGCTTTCTTATACCTGAAAACATAAGAATAGACATATTATTTATGTCTCTTGCGTATGTAGTTGCAAAATTATTCGTAAAATGTTTATTTGTATATACTTTGGCGGCCATCTTGGATTTCGCCATTTACACCTTTTCTCGACATATAAAAAATGCAATCCCTTTCTGTCGTGATTATCATGATATTTTGAGTCAGAATCAAGTGAAAAATCAATTTTAACAGACAAATTGAACGAAAGTGTTATATGGGACATATGAGCCTACACTAACAAATATTGTGTGTATCTTATCTCAAAATCAATTGTTATTGTGTTTCAGGGATCTAGTGATATTGTGGGAGCTCTTGTACAAGACATACAAAGTAATATCACACTAATTCAATTTGCCAGAAGTCATCCACTCAGACCAACAAGCAGACGATCGAGAGGACTTGGTAAAAATATATAAATGGAGGGATTGGGACGTGCAATGGGGTACAGAAAACTTGTTTTTAGATATACATTTCTGATGTGAACCTTTCGATTTCCGCAAATCCCACCATCGTTTCTAACTCCTATGATACCACTCCTAACCAACTTTACAAGTATTGTAGTTATTTAAGACAAAAGGCTTGAAAGCTGTGAAAAAAATACAGAAATAAACATACTGGCATTATCCGGAAATAGTAGGATGGTTCCCATGATGGTAGCCTGAACATTTTATTTTATTTTACTGGGGATTTATATGCACATGTTTACAACATGTTTTGCACATATATGGTCAAATAGATGAGTGGTTTTTTTATTGCTCTGTGAGATGCTTTTTGTAAAATTTATTATGATTATTTATAGTATATAAAATTATCTAAGTATGTTTATTTTTCAGACCACGCCGCGGGATATATCGGTGATGGATTGACCAGTGCTCTAGTTCATGACGCCATCTTGTTATTGCTGGAAGCGTCAGAGGCAGTGTCACCTGGAGGGAGATTAACCAGGGACCACATACAAAATACTGTAAGCTTACACAGAAAATATTAAACACTACAAAATACTGTAAACTTTACAGCAACATCAACCAGCAATGCGATAGTGATAGTAATAGTAAGAGTGCATGTAATATATCAGGTGTCTGGCCCGAGCAGCAACAACCGGCAATAAAGAATATACTGACAGCACACAACATACAATACGTCATACTGTATGTTTATACAACATATAGCCTATTGAATTTGCCTCGTTGTTTGCGCAAACAACGAGGCATATTCAATAGGCTACACAACATACATCAGGCACCATAGAACACTGTAAAGTAGTAGTAGTAAATCATTGAGTTACGTCACGTTTCGGCACAAAAGGTCTTTTAAGTGACATTGTAATCATGGTAATACGATAAAAACGTTGTAGCCTGCTAATTGATGAGATGAAATAATGTACAGATGATGATGTGCGGGTGGGGGTGGTAAGGCATGATGGGATATTGAGAGCGTTTTCTTCGCTCGCCCGATAAGGGGTTCCAGACATGTCCAGACGGCCGGAGACTTGGGTTTCTCTGTGCAATTTAATACTGAAACTCCGCTATCCTCGGGTCGGATAGTCTCCAGAGTAACAATAGGAAGGATAACTCCATTCATCCCACGTGAAAGATCTAATGTCAAACAACACGTTATTGCCGGTTATTTAAGGCTACCACAGCCTACACCAGCGCCAGCACTAATGCGAGAGTTGCATTAGCACCGCAGTTCAGCGGAGGAACCAGGGTACGCCACTGGCAATCCGCCCGAAGATTATGGTCAGATACGAGGAAGCTGCAGCTTTCCTTGGATGATTGCTGTACACTAGTGCTTCCGTACCATGCCATACAGCATGCAACTGACGGAACAGATCCCTGACGACCCTCCCCGGATGGGGCCAAAAAGTACTACTACTAGCAGAATAATGTAAACTTTACACAACAAAAAATAAGCGAACAGCAGAATATACAGATTTAAGTTTACGCAGTAAATATCGGACAATACAAACTTACGTAACGAAAACGGACACAACAATCAACAGAAAGTACTGAAAACTCTAATCATATACAGCAAACATTATTAGACAATGAGCTTACATAGCAGACAACACACAATACAAGATTTGATAATCTTGAGTGAAACAATCACGAGACGTTGAGGAATTGGTGCTTCAGTGATGAGCCAGCGTCGTAGACAGTGGACCAACATTGAATCAACAATGGCTCAACGTTTATTGTTTGCAATGTTGTGGCACTTCATCTCAGACAAGCCGCATTTCACCTCAAGGAAAGTGGTAAAGTTAAAGTTGCCAACGCCATTCTACAATCGCTTCAGGATTTCAGCAAGCCCGTTGCTCTCAGACATCCTTAGACATTTCCCTACATAAACAATCATGTAATTCTGAACAATCTCATGAACAAGTAACCGAAAATAAAATAGTGTTAAATTCTGAACAATCACCACCCTGTATTCAATCACCATGTAATAGACAATTGGAACTTGATCACATTGTGGTAAACTGTGCACGCACTGATGAGATACCTTGTAATTTGCAAAATAATAACGTAATCAATTCGCATATTTTTCCAATATTTAATAAAGGTATTCGTTTAGCATGTCACAATGTAAATAGATTGGTGACATCAGTTAACTCAGATAAACTTTATCACTTAACGTTGCTACAACTATATTTCTCGAATTAATAGGCCATTTTGCTTCGTTTTCTAGTGGATCATATAGACATGTTTTGACAATAACACAGGGTCATAACGAATCGTTATTATATTTATTTGTTCAGACAGGTGTCATTGGAAGGACAGGCCTGCTGAGCTTTACACAGAACAGAATACGTAATAAGATGCGGCTGGACATTTATCAACATATCAATGATTCATTTCAAAAGGTAATGGACGTCTGGTAGAAGTTACATTGTCAATTGTTAACTAAAGCTATGCTCGAAGTTTAACTATTTTTAATTGGATTGTCATAATAATATACATGTATTAGAGCCTTTTCGCAAAAAATATGTATTCCCTTTCATAATGAAATTATAAATTATAAATTAAATTAAGCATTCCCCTGTATAGTGAATTAAAATAATCCCTAAATGCCTTGCCAAAATGATAAAACAACTACGTATTTTTTTTAATGTATTAAAACGGTAATTAATATTTCGTTGTTGTTCCAAGACCGCAGTATGGAATTCTCATGTTGGATTTTCTAAACTGGAAAATACTACTGAAGAGCATTTCGCTAAAGAAGAAGGAAAAATGTTCAGAGTTGTTACTATAGTAGTACGTATAACACAGATTTCTGCTGAATTGTTTATTTCTATTTTTCATCGTCAGCTGCAAATGACAAAAATATATCCCTATTTATTGAAATAGACATTTCCAAATTTGAAAGAGAAAAATAATACAGATAAAGACGTTATTTATAACTTCACATTAACATTTTTGCTAAAAATCCCCGTATCTTTACAGTGTATTTATTATATAATAATAACTTCACTTTAACCTTCGTGCTGCTAGGCCCGTATCCTCACGGCTTATTTATAACTTTACGTTAGTATTTTTGTTGATAGGCCCGTATAGTATCTTTACGGCGTATTTATAATTTTACTTTAGTTCTTCTAATTTTTGACAAACATGTCAAAAATAAGAAATACGGGAATTCCATCTCTATATCTAGCCTAACTGGTGAATGCGCAGCAGAAAAATTAAAAAAAACTTTTGCAGTTCTTGTCTAAGGACATGTTTACATCATATGGTCATATTAAGAAGCCAAAAGCATTGAGCTGTCTCAACATTAGGCCATGGTATACGACGTTGGCTCAGCATTAAAGAAATATTGGCTCAGAGCCTCGCGTTTGCTCCGTGCAGAGTTACTGACACTGACACTCCTATTATATCTATCATAGGAGCATCCATGGGTACTGGACAGAGGCAGTCAGTATCAGAGTAACTGTAGTTACTGCCAGGGTAGCTGTAGTTACTGACACTCTTCTCTCTATCATAGGAGCATCAATGGGTACTGGACAGAGGCAGTCAGTATCAGGGTAACTGTAGCTACTGACACTCTTCTCTCTATCATAGGAGCATCCATGGGTACTGGACAGAGGCAGTCAGTATCAGGGTAACTGTAGTTACTGACACTGTTCTCTCTATCATAGGAGCATCCATGGGTACTGGACAGAGACAGTCAGTATCAGGGTAACTGTAGTTACTGACACTCTTCTCTCTATCATAGGAACATCCATGGGTACTGGAAAGAGGCAGTCAGTATCATGGTAACTGTAGTTACTGACACTCTTCTCTCTATCATAGGAGCATCCATGGGTACTGGAAAGAGGCAGTCAGTATCATGGTAACTGTAGTTACTGACACTGTTCTCTCTATCATAGGAGCATCCATGGGTACTGGACAGAGGCAGTCAGTATCAGGGTAACTGTAGTTACTGACACTGTTCTCTCTATCATAGGAGCATCCATGGGTACTGAAAAGAGACAGTCAGTATCAGGGTAACTGTAGTTACTGACACTCCTTTCTCTATCATAGGAGCATCCATGGGTACTGGACAGAGGCAGCCAGTATCAGGGTAACTGTAGTTACTGACACTGTTCTCTCTATCATAGGAGCATCCATGGGTACTGGAAGGAGGCAGTCAGTATCATGGTAACTGTAGTTACTGACACTGTTCTCTCTGTCATGGGAGTATCCATGGGTACTTGACAGAGGCAGTCAGTATCAGGGTAACTGTAGTTACTGACACTCTTCTCTCTGTCATAGGAGCATCCATGGATATTGGATAGGGGCAGTCAGTATCACGGTAACTGTAGATTTAATGGATTTGTCGTCGATGTTCTTCAACATCTGAGTGAAGCCTTGCACTTTGACTACCAACTCTACTTGGTACCTGACGGTAACTTTGGATCCAGGCAACAATCTGGAGAGTGGAACGGCCTCATTGGTGAAGTGCTCTCACGGGTGGGTATCATTTTATGCTAGACCTTGATAATAGAAACCACCATACTTGCAAAGGGAAGTTCAAACAGCCGATTTAGATGGTACTTGACATGGTCCATTTTAAAATATGTAGTTGGCGCACATGTTTGTGAATATTATGTTTGTCAATTACAAATATGATTCGAATGAAGTTTGCATGACGTTTGCAGATTTTTTATACATCTGCTTATTTTCGAGTATTTTCCTAAAGTTGAATGCCAGAAGACTTTAAATGACAATAGAGCGTAAGTAGTCAGCTGCTCTGGGAAACTGTGAGAGAATGAAAAAAATGCACACTTTTCAGCCATCAATTCACAAGTGAAAGACCATTAGCATAATCAGATTTTTTTTAATCAGATGAAAGATGGTCATTACAAATGGATTTTAGTCAAAGTTTGATGCGTGGTCAATATATGACCAATATTCTTAAGCAGTCTTAAAATATGGCTTTGTACATTTGGGAAAATATTTGCGAAAAACTTCAATAATGGCATAAAAATACGCCACCTGGGGAAATTATAAATGTCATTCTATACAATATATTTACACGTTCTGGAAAAAAAACAATATTTTCACGTATCCATTTCTCTGCTAGATTGTGTTAAAATACTTAAAAAACAGCAACTTGGGATAGCTTACAAAGCAAACACGGGACATTGATCCAAGTTTTAATTTTGGACCACCGTCTGCTGCGCTGGCCCAACATTAAAACAACATTGCGCTAATGTCGCGTATTTACTGGGTAATGATTAGATTAATTAGTAAACTTATTTATTGGTCTACTATTTCAGAGAGCGGATTTTATTCTAGCTCCGTTGAGCTTCAACTCAGAAAGAGCTGACGTGGTGGACTTTACGGTACCGATAAAGACGCGTACCATCAAGGTGGCCATACGTACACCAGAAAAAGCACGTTCCAACTTTTTTGAGTTCATGCACCCTTTCACCACATCTGTATGGCTGAGTATCGGGGCTGTCGTCATCGTCATATCCTTAATGTTGTCTATTCTGGAGAGATACGGTCATACGCTCAGGAAAGATTCCACAGAACTGGACGCATGGGAAACGTCATGGTTTACATTTTCTAGTATTCTACAGGTAATAGACTTAAAAATTGACTTATTTCTGTGACTATTTATTGATATATATACACAGCCGATATATACTGGTGTTCTATCCCCAGCAAGTCTGTGTACGACGATGAACGAACATTACTGGGGGGGGGGGCTCAATGTAACGACGTGATTTCTTAAAATATAATCTATTTTGAGATTTAGTTATGTTCAACATAATACATGCTTATTTTGCATCCGGATATAAATGATTTAATAAATCATTCATGTTACAACATACTATAATAATGATAATACTATAATATGATCATGACAGGCTGGTTCAGACATGACACCCTTGACTGTTTCTGGTCGTATTTTGGCGGGAGCTTGGTATTTCTTTGCTTTGATTCTCATCTCCAGCTACACTGCTAATCTGGCAGCCTTCCTCACAGTATCTAAGATTAACACCCCAATAAGCCATGTTTTGGATCTGGCCGAGCAGACAAAAGTCACGTATGGAACAGTCAACAATAGTCAGGTCAGAAAACTAGATTCAACATTATTATTGCTGTTAAATCACATGACAATATACATGATATTCACACTTAAAAGTTTGCCATGTTTCATTTAAACAAACACAAGATATTATGTAAAAATGCATCATAACTACTTAGTAAGGTTAAACAGCATTCAGCATTTCCATGCTATGTATGTGGAGGTACACAGCGTATGTTTCCCGCTTCAAATTTTTTGTTAAAATAGTGAACGCTGAATTGTTTTTCCTTAAACCATGTAGACTAAATGTGTTTTTTTCAATTTAACATCAACATAACTGTCTCAGCTAGCTCTTTCTGGCTAATTTGAATACCTATGTCATGGGTCTACTGTCAACAGAAATATTTTTTATTATTTTCAGTGTGGTGATCGTCTTTATACGGTCCCCCGCACTTAAATGTTGCTCTTATTGGCCACAATGTAAAAAAAAATATGATTACTGTGTTATCATTTATTCCCAAAAAGGCTCAAGTTAATGTTTGAAAGGAACTGTAGAAACGTGGATATAGGGACCAGTATTCTTTGAAGAATGAACAGTATTAACTGGGGGGGGGGGGGGGGAATACATTGTCTTCGATATGTTAACTGCGATTAACAGCTATATATGTACGTAATATATTTAGCAAAACATGTATCTTGAAATGTTGTATTTTATTTGTATTTTCAGGTGTTGAGCTATTTTGAAAATGCTAAATTTGAACCTCTTGTGAAAATGTACCACATCATGGACCTGTATAAAGATTCTGTTCTTGTACAAAGCACACAAGACGGCCTCGATAAGGTGACAATTTTATCATATATCATTTAAATATATGTGTGCTTCTAATATGGAAAATGAACTACCACTAAGCAATCTATAAATATTAAAACACAAATATAAAACTAATATATTATCGCCTTCACTTAGGTCTAAATGGGAAACGTAAGCGATAGCTGGCTGCTCATCATAAAACATTTCAAAATAATCTGGCAATATCACAAAAAAAGTATTTATTGACCAATAAATGGGTAAAATATTTTTATATAAACAAAAGAGCAAAGAGGTTTTGTAATTTGAAATTATCATACATGTCTTAGTTAGCTCTTTTCGCTTCATTTCATTTAACCCGGAGTGCATGCCAGGATCCAGATATACTGGTGTAGGTGATCATTTAAAGCTGGAAATGCTAACGCAATTTCCAGCTTCAAATGACGAAAAATACATAAATGTAGTATATATTTGACGAAAATTTGTGTCATTTTATGGTTACGTTCATTGACGAATGACGACGGAAATTTCCGTCATGTATGGTAGTGAAAAGGTTAAATACCTGTGTTATGGGTCTACGGTCATTATACATATTTTACTCTTCCAGTGCTGGAATCGACTTTAGACGTCAGAAACTAAGACATTTATGATGATTTCCAGCTCTATTGATCTCTTGGTTTATATAAAAGATGTCAGCGTTATAAATACGATCCTATGTTGATAACAGGTTCTGGCGGAGGATTTCGCATTACTCTGGGATGATACTTCTATTTCCTACGTGGCTGGTAGAGATTGTCGTTATACGGAGATAGGACCAGGTCTGGATCCTAGGGGGATGGGGCTGGCTTTCCCTCGGGGATCTGTTCTCATACATGATTTCTCACTGGAAATATTAAAAATGACTGATGACGGCATCCTTTATGGCTTAGAGCGAGAGTGAGTATATAGTCCCGGTTTGATGTAATCACATGTGTTAGCGTCAGAGATGGACAGCATAGCAAAAGCTGTGTTTTTGTATGCTGGTAGCCAGTGAATGCTGAATCATGAAAAATGTGAGGGTAACCCTCTTCAAATGATAAAAGAATGACGTTTAAATCCCCACGTCAACACAAGGAATTATTCCAATTAGATGTAATTTGTCAATTAAAATCGTTAATCAAACAATAAGGCATCAATTAATTGCGCAATTAATTTCCCAAAGGTCAGAGAAAAGAAAGGAATGGAGGTTATCTGCGTTGTCTCGCCGTCTGTGACGATGGAATAACTTTAACCTAGCATTGGGTCAACACGACGTGTTTACTAGAATACTCTGGCCATAGTCAGTAACAATATAGTGATACAAATAATTTCAAATAATTGAAAATGCTAATTGTTTTTACATTTTAACAAGGTGGTGGCCTGATAGTAAATGTTCTGACGTCACCAAGCCTTCTTATGACGAGACAACAGAGATGGAGTTGGAACATCTGGCGGGCATATTCTTCATTCTGGCTGTAGGCACTGTCATCGCATTTGTTTTCCTTGGTATAGAAAGGGTTATTATACAACGAAAGAGAATCAAGAGCAAGGTACTCCCACTACTATCGCATGCTAGTAACGTTAGCTAATTTAATAGTATTATTTATAATATCTACGGGACTGTAAGGGTTATTTTGTTTAAATTAAAACGGTTTAAAATCTATATTGTGACAATAATATTAACCTTTCACAGCTAAGCACGACGTATAGTCGCTTTATTTGTATCTTATCTGTTTTATTAGCAGGTTTCAATAACTGTCATTGCGAATAAATTGTGTGTTTAAACATCAAAATTTGCAAATGTTTAATCTCAAAATAAAAAAATATAAGCAACTTTCTCCAGCTTGATGTTGTAGGTCGCGTTAGCGAGACACAATTTCAAGTGGGTGGATATTTACATTGTATAACCTAACGCTTTAAAGATTATGATCTAAAGACACATTTTACTGTTGTTATTATTGCTAATCGATTCCAATTTTTCAGGTTTCAAGCAGAGGATGTTTTGTTGTGGCAAATAGTCATCCATCCCAAGAAAAACACACCTATAACAACACAGCGATCTCATCATACCTCTAAACTAGTGTCGTTAATTAAATAATGTTTACGTTGTTTCTATAAAATTATAAAAAAGATATAAAACTAATTTGTCGGGTAAATTTAAATTATATATGTCAATTGTGAAGAACCCCGCATATTGGTTATATGGCGGTTTTGTCAGAGTGTGAACTTTCAATTATGATTGAGTTACTTTTAACCCGTATATCGCTAATTACGTCGTTTTTTATTTTTTTTCATTAGCCGATCAAATTACTGTTATTGGGAATGAAATGCGTGTTTGAACATCGAGATTTGCAAATGTTTGGTCTCAAATTAAACACATATGGGTAATTTTCACCCACTTCAAGCTGTGGGTCGCGATAGCGAGACACAACTTTAAGTTGGTGAAAATTTAAATTATCTAATTCAGCGCTTTAATGGCTAATGTAGCCTTCAGCAGTGTGATTATGTTATACGATGCATTAGCAATGTAACCGTTGAAGCGCCAAACACGACAACAGTCGTTTTTAATATGTTTTATCAGCAGATTAAATCACAAACTGTCTTTGGGAATGATGCGTAATTTTCAAACGCTTAAAGTTTTGGGTCGTGGTAACGAGACACAACTTTACGTGAGTGTTTTTTTTAAATTATTTTGCACTTTAAGGGGTAAATATATCAGCACTAACCAGTATAGGGTTAATGTTCCGGCTCATATTTAAGTGCATGCACAGTAAATAATATTAGACTCCATAAACATATATATTATGTACAAACTGAAGGAATAAATTATTTTTGACATAATAGAAACAGATTCATGATTTAGGTGTCTACCGCAGTGTGTATTTAGGTATGCCTGGCATAGTGGTGTAGTTAGAAAGTACAGTAGACATTACATGGTGAGTCAAATCCAGGATTACCACCATCTGTGCAATACAAACAATAAGTTGATATCATTTTCGACAGAATAGAAACAGATCCTTGATTTCGGTGTCTGTCATAGGGCTTTCAGGTATGCCCGATTAGGGGTGTGGCCAGAGATTATCTTATTTCGGACATAACAATGAATTTATATAGTTTTTGACAGTATAGTAAAAAATTCACCTTTGGTGTCAATCATAGGTAGTCAGGTAACTCAGCATCCATTTTTAGGATTACAGGGCTGATAAAAGTAACAATTGTTTTAAGGGCTCAGTAGCCCATCCTGATTAAAATTAGACTGGGAGGCCAAAATAATTTTCTATTTAAGACGCCAAACATCGATACAATCCAATATGTCCGCCATTTGTACAAGGTAAATTTCTATTGTTTTTGACAGAATCCAGAATTTTTGTTTCTTTTATACGATTTTAAGTTATGCTTGACATAGTGTGTGTAATCAGAAAATATTGAATTGCATTGTACAATGTGAAACAATAAATGGGCATCATTTTTGACAGAATATATGCAAAATCATGATGTTTGTGTAGTGGCCAGAACGTACGTTAGCATTTGCACTGTGAGTAAAATTCAAGATGGCCGCCATTTGCTCAAGCTCAAAACAAAAAACAATATAATTTTGAAGCAGATTCACGATTTCGATGTCATTCTTAAGAATGCGTCACAACTTTACATTTATACCACAATCATAGAGCTTGTATAATAATCCTTAGATCTAAGGGGCGGACCATTTAATACCAGGGGGGAGGGGATGGTTTTTCTTCCTAACCAAACTGTTTTTTCTTTCCAACAAGAACTTTAAACTCTAATCCCCTAAACTAAAAGGCAGGTATTATTTTTCAAGCTCATTCCAGTGTGCCGATATAATACCTATATGCATTAGACCGAGCGGAGCGAGTGATTTTTTTGCTTTTTTTTGCAGATTCCGACAGATTTAATAAGATCTACTGGCTATCAACAATCTTTTTTTTCACACAAAAATGAAAAAAAAAAATTCTTACCTTTTATAGAGCAAATAATTTTTTCAGGCTAACTTTGTGAACAAACACTGTCAAATGCATTAGTACCCTGTATACTCTTTATCACGTTAAATTTGTTCAAACTATTTATCCAATCTTGCCAAAACAATTTCATCAAACCTTTACATAAGTACGACAGAAGTGTGATTGGTCTGTTATTAATATCACTGTATGTATGGTCTTGGTCTTTACGTCCCCCTTTAGGTATAAATATTATTATTCTTTTTTTAAAGTTAGGAGGTGTGCGCTCAGCTGCTAATGTGCCATTAACCCTTCTAATGCCGAAATATGTGTGTATATGGACACCAACGGGTTTTTCCCATTTGTAATCATTAAAAATGTCTCACTTTCCGCTTCATTTGAATATCCATGTTATGGGTTTACGAGCATTATACATTTTTAAATCTTTCAGATGTTAGAATCTGACGTCTAGTCATGAGCAATTTTCACGAACATTCTGACCTTTAAAGACGGTCCCAGCGCTGAAAGGGTTAAAACCATTGCTTTATGGCATTTGAACCCACATACTTGATATGCTGATTTGTAATTTTATCTACACCTGGTGATTTATTGTTTATAATGTTCTACATTATTCTATAGGCCTAGTATTATTACCACATACGGGGCTGTGGTGGTCCCATAACACCACTTTGGCCATGTGTAAACACCGTAACACATGTAGGCCTATCAAATGAAAATCAGAGGTTTCTAATTACATTTGAAACCTCTTGGAAATAAATCAGTACACGTTAATCTAATGTTAGTGACTCATGTATTTGTATTGGAATCCGTTTTGATAACGCACATGAAAACACTGCCGTGCTTGACAAAAAATCCCAATTCATTGACCCTTACAACGCTGAAATACTCTGGTATAAACCAATTTCCTAAATCCTCATAAATGTCTTGGTTAGCTATTTCTCCTGCATTTGAATACCTATGTTACGGGTCTACGGTCATTACAGCTGTTTGAGTTTTTCAGTGCGGAGACCGTCTTTAGACGTCAGAATCTGACGTCTACAGACGGTTCCCGCACTGAAAGGGTTAGGTGAGACCTCGGCCTCCCTGACAACATAAACAATTTAAAGATTATCATAATATTATGCGGGATGATAATTGAATATATCTTATGAGCATGCACCACCCTAATAGTTGTGCAATATGTTAATGTTTTACGACGTATGTTCTAATATAATTACATAGAACATGGTTGTAGCTATTGCTATGCCTATCATCAATTCCACAGAATGTAAGGTAGTCAAGGCACAGTCTCATATTTAATGTTATATCTTATACTTGAGGATTTTACAGCAAACCACTTATTATTTTGCACCTAGAGGTTGGCTCCGGTTTCACTAACCGGCTCAGCTAAGTCACTCTGGACTTCAGTAAGTATTACGTTCACTGATTGCCTGTGATTTGATCACGTTTTGATAATTAAGATAAATTTTGATCTAAGTCAGTTTGTGAAAATGGTTGCTCGTTATTAAGTGGTAATCTTTATCCCTTACAGTGCCGGGATCGACTTTATACGTTAGAATCTGACGTCTACAGTCGTCAGATTCTGACGTATAAAGTCGATCCCCGCACTGCAAGAGTGAACTTTTTATAATGGCCGTAGACCCATAACATAGGTATTCACATGAAACGGAAAGAGCTAACTAAGACATTTATGATGATTTCAAATTGAAAAAACCCCTTCGGTTGCCATAGTTGCAAGAAAAGTATTGCAAGGTGAACTCACAAATATTATTCAGTGATAGTGGGTTGTGTCTGACAAAGTAACATGTAATGGGGAGTTTTAGTGAATAACCATTGCTCAGGATTATTTATCACTGTCAACCCTGAGAATAGATTCTCAGATTATCTTGTATAATATTATACTCAAACATGTCGCACTGAGTTTAGGGAGCTATCATTGCATTGGCGATGACTAAATATATAGCCCTATTTTTGTTAATGACTGCACTCATTTGCATATTATTATTTTTACAACATATCTGCTCACTCCTACAATAGCTTTATTTTCTTTATGACCCGCAAAAATTGGGTATACACACGTTACTTGTTTAGTTATCTGTAATATTGACCGATATATTATTATAATATATTTAAAATAATGGTGCATTAATTAATTTTCATAGAGTGGCACATAGGACATTCGGTAGATTTGTACACCAATTAAACGAAGCGACAACGCTTAAAGTTTAATTAATTTGGAATATGCAAAATGCCGTATTTATCAAATCAGTGCAGAATATCCAAGCACAATGCCGTAACTGAAAAAAACATTAGCCAGACAAAATCGCGTAAGGGACATGATGTAGATTCAACATTTGTCTGCCTCTAAGCCTATGCTTTGTATGTTTTGGTTTAAATTTTTTTCCACTAGTATATCTATATTTGCTGATACACAGAATTAAGAATATGGATATAATATTAATATATCACGTCAGATGTATAATTATTAGATTATTAGTACCCTTGCCAAAACAAGACACACTACTGCAACATTTTTCCGGAAAAAATGCGTAATTGCGATAATTAAAAATCCCAAAATTAGCCAAAAATAAAATAATCGTACTTGAAATTATATGTAGCCCTTTTGATTAAAAAAAATGTTCGATTTAGTGTCATTTAAACTTTTATTTGTGCTAAACTTGCTGTGAACTAGAAAAAATGTCTCAACTTCAAATATGAAACTTTGATTATCTCAGTTAGACCCATGATACGGTATTTTGTCTTAGCACGGCAGGATATAGCCACCTTTGTGGTGAGCCCTCAAGGTTAATCAGTAAATCTGCACACACTGCGTTTTAACTATTAGTTAATTACTGTACATGTAGGCCTATAATCTACTGGCAAGGTCATATGCACATAAACATGACTGTGTAATGATACCGAAATCAAAGTATCGGTTTCTGCCATCTTGAATTAATGTACGGAAATATACAATTTATGTATGGAGGAATAAAAAAAAATACGTCTCTTGTTTTCAACTTAGTGTGACAAGGGGTATTAATAATTATTGGAAATTGTAGGCTACCATAATGTTTCAGTATGGGCATCCGTCTTCGACTATGAACGAATGAGGCTACAAAGCAAACAATAAAGCCAGAAATGAGGTACGCGTGTTCAATCAGGTGCGAAAATTGGGATTATACATATTTTTAGGCCAACAAGGGTTATATTTCTATTTAAAAAATCATAAATAACTAAAATTGTCCAAACGTGAAAACTCCACACATTCTGGAATTACACAATGTCACATCTTGAGCCAAAGCGTAAACAATTAAAATTCGATAAATGGTGAAAGGAATTATACCATGTCACATTTTGATTTAATGATGAAAAGGATTTCTCCTGTTCAATTTTGTAGGAAAATGTTAATATACATATTTCCACACCAAAACGTAATAATATTATAATTCCATTGTAGTTATTGTCGGCCATTTAAAAATCCTAAATAACTGAAATTGCCCAAAGACGACAACTCCACCCTTTCTGGAATCTTCAAATATGGGGTCTGGACCACATATTCCACAGAGAAAAAAAATATATGTACTCCAAATCTAGGTACACCACTACTTCTGCCAGACTAATAACATGATAATCTAATAATTTTAAACAAGCTACAACAGTATGTTTTAGTGTTTGTTAGGGTCTCCTTAAACCATATAATAGGGTGGCTTACTTTCACAGGACATTATTTTTATGCATTGCGATGCTGCACTAACAATACATTGTATCCATTCTATCAAAGTGATCATGCCCATGATAGAGAGCTACCCAGATAATTTCAAAACACGATTTGGATACAAGACAATGTTATAACACGTAACTTAGAAACACACTAAATATAGTCCATAGTTATTGTAATAAGTACACGTAATATAATTCTTTGTATCATATTTAATAATGAATTTAGGTGCAATATTTATGTGAGGTCGTAAACTACGTTGTGAATATAATGTAATGGTAAAATCTACGTGGCAGCAATCACATGACCATAAAAAACCGGTATGACAAGGAAACGGCAGACAACGCTCTATAATCATACCAGTCTAGTACAGCACATTAGTAAGTTGTTTACATTTCCAATCTTAATCCTAGCGCTGATCACGACTATTGTCGTTTTTAATCCGTTTTATAAGCCGATCAAATCACTGTTAATGCGAACGAAATGAGCGTTTAACCCTTTAACCGCCGGTGCCGCATATATTCGGGTTTTCATTTTTTATCAGCACATTAAGTACCACATTTTGAACATGGTAAAGATAAAATGTGACATCAAGCAGCAATATTTGAAAACAGATGACCTCCATTTTGTCAAATCTGAATAATTTTCACTCACTTGAAGTTGTGGATCGCGTCAGCGAGACACAACTTCAAGTGGGTGGAAATTCAGGTTGAATAATTTGGCGGTTAAGCATCAATATTTTCTAAATGGTTGATGTCAATATTGAACAAATATGAATCATTTTCAATCACGATCCACAACTTCATTTCATTGGTTTTATTAGATTTCTAGCGGTTAATTTAATTTTTTTAAGATACAACCATGAGACAATAATTATGTTGAATTTTCAGCGTGTACAGCGACTGAGTAACGCTCTCCTAGCGTGTACAACGATAAAGTAACGCTCCCCTAGCGCGTGTAGCGATTGAGTAGCGACCACCCAACGCTCATCTAGCGTCTCCTCTTACACGCCGGTGTACGTTAGATGTTTTAAACATGTTCAAAACTCTCAGCGTTCATCTGCGATGAACAATGATCACAAAACGCTCGCGATGATCGCATATATTAACGATGGTCCAGCGATGGTGAGCCTTCGCCAGCGTTCAGCTGATTTCTTTGTGCGTTACGCGATCGTTGACACTGATCGCCAATAAACTATTGTTTATTGCCTATCGTCTATTGTCCAAGGTGTGATAGACCCTTTAATTACCGCGACTATAATTATTTTTTAATCCATTTTATTAGTCGTTTAACATGTTCAAATCGCAGTTATTGGGAACGAAATGAGTATTTGAGCATCAAGATTTACGAATGTTTGGTCTCAAAGTAAAAAAATATGAGCCATTTTCACCTTGCAGTTGTGGATCGCGGTAGCGATTTAATGGTTAAATTGGTAAAAGGGCGTATCTCCTACACTGTGATGTGGAACATACGCTCTTTCAATTCCAATTTATTTACATTACCCAGTGGTCAGTAGCCAGGGTCCGTAGTTCATCGCAATGTGTGTTTATAGGTTTATAGCCATACAAACTACGAGATAAATAGCTGACAAGAGACGTTTATTGTCGAAAACTTATGACCAGAATACTACAATATAAATACTATCTCTACAATAAGGTAATGCGCTTCATATTTATAGTAAATGTAGGCTTATTTAATACTACAATATAAATAATATATCTTTAATCAGGTAATGCGCTTCTTATTTAGGATTTAGGATTATTTAACAAACTTGTCTTAACATATGTCGATGATTATTTTAACCAAAACTAGCGTGAATATAATACTGATATAATGCACTTACTTGGGATTAAAGTTTATGTTACTATACTGTAATTGCATATAGATTGTCAAATTCGAATGCTTCCAGGTAACACGATATTTTAAGTTTGTTCGCTGCTGGTCCACTGTCTCTGACCAGCATCGGGTTAAAGTATCATATTAGACCGGACTAATTTATCAACTTTGGATACATCATAATAACATCACAGTGTCCGTACGATACCAAAACACAATTATATATGTTTAATGTTCAGATTTCAGCTTTGGTTGAAGAAATACAATGTTTAATGATGAATCGAAGGGAGAAATGTTACAACTGGTCAAGCTGGCCTGGCCCATGGTAAGAAATCATTCGATTTTAAGACTGTTCACATGGTAATATGTTTTACCCTTATAACTTACAAGACTAATGTATCTATACATGTAGCAAAGAATTGTTGCAAATAAAAAAAAATTGAATGGAGAATTACAGCGATTTCATCCATATAGAGTAAGTCAAAATTACCAGCACTTAATAGATAAAATTTTCAAGATTTCGTGTTTTTTTCACATGGACACGTGTTTCATCTATTCTCATGTGAAAGCTGTTATTTGTTTAGACAATAGCATGCGCACCAGCTGCCTTCAATCAGCTGATCATTTCAATATTCACGGGACATTTGGGAGAAAAGGAACTAGCTGCGAGCACGCTGGGAAATTCTGTAAGTAATTATTTTACACTGGTAAGAAATTAATAACATTCAAGAATGTTAGTTAACATTTTCAACCCCATTGAGTAAAATAGTCCTCTGTTGTGTACGTTTTAACTCTTAAAGTGCTACATTATGAAATGTAATGTTTTACCGACTTCAAGTTGTGTCTTGCTACCGCGATCCTCAACTTGAAATCGGTGAAATACTTACATTTGCACAATTTGAATAAATATGAAAAGTTTAATGATGATTTCTGCTTCAAATTGTCTTGTTTGAAGGACAAATATAAAGGCTGGAAACCTCTCCATACGTAATTAGCACAAATCGCTGAATTTTTCTTATAAAAACCTTGGATACCAAAGGGTTTTTTTCAATTTAAAACCACCATAAATGGCTTAGTTAGCTCTTTCCGCTTCATTTGAATACCTATGTTATGGGTCTACGACCATTAGGCCTATACATATTTTACTCTTACAGTGCTGTAGACGTCAGATTCTGACGTCTACAGTCGATCCCCGCGCTGTAAGGGTTAGACAATTAATTTTTTTTAGTAGTTTTGTCTCACCTTTTTTACCGGTAGGTCTACATATATTATTTTCTGTACCTTAGTATGAAACGTAATGAATAAACATCATTACATGGAATATAGAAAGTACACCGATAGTCGTTTTAACGTTACATAGGACCTTCCCAGCAAACAAGAGTAACTGACCCTATGCTTTGCTTGTTCAATGTTGGACCACCGTCTGTAACTATATTATCTAATTATATATTTTTCCGCTTGCTTCAGACTACACATGGAAGTATTTGCTGATTGGAAAGGAATAATCATGTGTTTTTAAAAACGTGTGTTGCAGTGGTCAATTAAAGTCGACCCATCTCTAAAATCATGTCTCCTTTTTATATTCACTCTTTTCATAACAGCAGTGTCATTTATACATAAGGACGATGGAGTGGCCTCCTGTGACCCAAAAATATTTGAAACAAATTGTCACCAACCTTCATCATTAACAAACATCATGTTTTCTAATTTGGTCAAAGCAAAATTACCTCTTTAACCCATTAAAGCCCAACTTTTTAAAACAGAGCCTCTTAGTTGAGCATATAGCACATTGCTACGATTAGACCATTATTACTATTTTAAATTTGAAAAAAAAAAATATTTTTTTTGGAAAGTGGTTTCTGGGACTGGCAAATTTTTTTGCCAGTGGGCTTTAGAGCGGTCAATGAAATGTGTTTATTGTGACCAGTAGTAGTATAAGTAAATCATTGCTTTACGTCACTTTTCAGCACAAATGGTCTTTTAAGTGACATTGTAATACGATAAAAACGTTGTAGTCAATTGATAAGATGAATGATGTACATATGATGATGTGAGGGTGGGGGTGATAGGGCATGGTGGGTTATTGAGAGCGTTTTCCTTCGCTTGCCCAATAAGGGGTTATGGGCATGTCTAGGGGATCCACCCCAAGACATGCCCAGATTTGGGTTTCGCTGTGCAATTTAATGCTGAAACACTGTGGGATTTCGCGCAGCGATCAGGTTATGGCTAGATACGAGGAGGCTGTAGCTTCTCTTGGATGATTGCTGTAGACTAGTGCTTCTGTACCATGCCGTATAGCATGCAACTGACGGAACAGATCTGTAATGACCCTCCCCAGATGGGGGCGCCAAGTACAACTACTAACAATCATCCCAGTACCCCTAGATATGGTCGATGTAGTGATCAACGCTGGTAATCACTCCCACGATGAGTATCATACATAAAGTCATTTTATTTCATACTGAGACTAGGGGGGGGGGGGGTTCTAGACCCGCAAATATACGGTTTTACGTGATACAGTATGTATATCCTAGAGACCACAAGTTGAAACTGAGCCCTAGCGGCTTCTCACGGATGAACTGCTTTGTGCCATGTTTACCAAAATAAGGTATCATGGTTTCGTCAATGCTGCTGAGATCCTCAGCCACATCTGTCTGCTTGAAAACTCCAGTCAACTCTTTAAGTATCGGTCGAGCCTTGTAGTAGGCCTTTCTGTCACCTTACAAATTAGTATTATCTCTAAAATAAAGATAACTTATCATAACATCGAACCTGTTCCGCCTTAGAGAATCAGAGACCAGAAAAATTGTGAATATCAGCTCATTCCGACCAATAAAGCCGGCGATATGGTAGTCGGCTGTATCCAGATAGAAGCATGATACCTAACAATGTTAGAGCATCCATCTTTTCTATGTCTATACCGAGGCTTCTTTCCTTTTTGCTGAGAATACAGGTTGTACTCCCTCTGCATGATATCAACCAGATTGTGGGGGAGCTTTGAGAGAAATACGGTCCCAGGGGATTTAACATTCTCTTTTAATAAATCTTGTACATTTCATACACATCTTAATGACACCATCTACTATCTCGCTTTCTGATCTGCTTTACAGTATTTGGCTCATCCCTCGCAGCTTATTCAAACATGGAGAGGATATTATTCATCATGTCGTGTAGTCTTTTAAAACATTTTTTTTTTATTGTGACGTCCCACAAAAACGTCACTGGCAAAAAAACTTGCCAGTGGGCTTTAATGGGTTAAATGCATGTTTCAATCAGAAATTACTTCCACTACCACCTCCCCGACCATCTTAAATTGGCTATCTTACTTCTACTGGCAGGAGATGTCAGCTTAAATCCGGGTCCCTCCGGCTCAAATCAAAATTGCAACAATGAATGTTCGATCTATCAATTCTAAAACTGCCCCTTTCTCCGAATATGTAACAGCTGAAATCAACAATAGCTGATATCTCACCTCCTGGCTATTCGTTTTTTCACGAACCTCGCGCAGATCAGCGGGCAGGAGGAGGTGTAGGCATACTTGTGTCTGACCAATTAAAAACTGACATTCTTCCTCTGCCATCATTTAAAACGTTCGAAACGATCTCGGCACGTATCGGAAACAATTCGTTCAGTGGTTTCATTGTCTGCCTGTATAGGCTTCAAAACGGTACATGTCAATTTTTTGATGAATTTCAAGATCTACTAGAGGACATAATTTCACTGCATGACAATTTGGATATATTGGGAGATTTCAACTAACATCTAGATAACTCAAATGGAACTCATGTTCATGGTCATTGGCTAGATCTGCTAATCACCAAGCGCATTTCTAATTCTATCAAATCAGTTTTTTCGGCGGCAGGGATATCGAACCATCTTGTGGTCATATCAGAAATCGACTGTTGTAAGACGAAATGGAACAAAGAAAAAATATATCGTTTCGAAAAATAAACAAAATTGATTATGAATCGTTTCATTTAGATATTCTCAGTTCGGATCTAATAAAGAAACCAGAGAAAGATCTCTCGGCACTATGTCAACAGTATGATTCTGCTCCTATAAGTACAAAGCCCAGAAAACTACCAACTCCATGGATGACTCCGGAAATAATGAAGGCCACAATCTTGAACGAACATGGCGCAGATCTCGCACATATCTAGATCGTTCTCGTTACAAACATCAATGCCATCTGTGTAATAGAATGGTGACAAAAGCTAAATCGAAATATTTAGCTGATGTTATTGCAGAAAATCCC
This sequence comes from Flabesymbios commensalis, assembly GCA_964017125.1. Classification (NCBI taxonomy): domain Eukaryota; kingdom Metazoa; phylum Annelida; class Polychaeta; order Terebellida; family Flabelligeridae; genus Flabesymbios; species Flabesymbios commensalis. The sequence continues at coordinate 69,369,010 of OZ024913.1, forward strand.
CGTCGTCTTTGGAATTCAATAAATAACATACTGCATAGAATTCCACCTCCTGCTCTGCCATAATTCGCATCAGTAAAATCACTTTGTGATAATTTCTCTAGGTATTTTGAGGATTAAATTGAAACTATTCGCTCCAAATTTTCAGATAAAGTACAGAATATTCCACAAGTGCAAAAACCAGAAATTAGATCTAAAAAGAACGTTTTTGAACGTGCGTCAGAAGATGAATTAAAAAGCCTAATTTGAGCTCATCGTCAAAATCATGTCATCTGGATCCCATTCCTACAAGCGTGTTGAGAAATTGTCTTGACATATTAATAACTCCCATCACTGACATAACTACCATTTCAATGGAAACAAGTACATTTCAACAAAATTTCAAAGAAGCTCATGTAAGACCACTACTGAAAAAAACATCTGTTCCTAAAAACGAGCTGAAAAATTACAGGCCTGTATCACACTTTTCCAAAATCTTAGAATAAATAGTAGTCAATAAGGCTGCATGCTCATATAAAAAATAACCATCTATCTAATCCATTACAATTGGCCTACAGGAAACATCATTCTACAAATTTTTTTTTACTGAAAGTACATAACGATATCATTATTAGTATGGATAAGGGTAAAGTTACGGCTCTAACCTTGTTTGACTTGTCGGCCGCTTTCGACACCATTGACTATGTTACGTTAACAGATAGACTTTCTGATTGGTATGGAATATCTGGCCAGGCTCAATTTTTTTTTCTTATTTGCAAAATAGGCACCAGTCCGTAAAAATTGAAGACACTTTTTCAGATAAAGTCACACTCTCACATGTAGTTCCACAGGGCCCTGCGCTAGGACCAGTGCTTTTTACTTTATACACTACACCACTCAGCGCTATTATCTCTAATTTTGACATAAACCACCATCTTTGTGCCGATGCTACTCAAATTTACATGTCTCTATCAGTTTCAAACGCAAAGGAATCTCTTGAGAAGTTGCAACATTGTTTAATAGGTGTGTTGGCCTGGATGACAGGATCTAAGCTGAAGCTTAATCCTAGCAAGACAGAATTTCTTCTTATTGGTACCAAACTTCAACGAAAAAAAATCTTGAATAGTTTCCCATGCTTACTTCTAGGTTAAGACACAAATCCATCTACATCAGCTAAAAATCTTGGTGTACTATTCGACAGTAGCCCGAAAACATGTAGGGCATGCTTCTATCATATCCGGGACCTGCGTCGAATTCGAAAACGTCTGTCCTTAGATCTTACCAAGCAAATTGAAGTGGCACTCGTCAGTAGTAAGTTGGATTATTGTAACTCACTTTTTCACAATATGCCAGAAAAGGATATCGCTAGACTACAACGCGTTCAAAACTGCCTTGCAAGAGTGTTAACCAAGGCTCCACAACTTAGTCGTTCCGTTCCAATTCTAAAACGATTACATTGGCTTCCTGTCAAGTTTCGCGTTCATTTTAAAATATGCACAATAACTTTCCGAACCCTAAAAGAAAACCAGCCTGCATATCTGGCTGATGTACTTGTTTGGCCGAAATGCTCAAAATAGCTACGTTCCACTAATTCGAATAGATTTGTTGTTCTTTGTATAAAAACTAAGACTGGGTCAAGAGCTCTCTCTATATCTGGTCCAGCTCTATGGAGCGCCCTGCCTGTGCCAATACATAATGCCAAAACAATCTTAACATTCCGGAAATTACTTAAATCTCACCTAAGGATTTGTGCGCCTCTGAGATCGGTCCGCTGAGATTGATTGATTGATTAATTGAGGTTGTGGGTCACTTCGAGTGACTAAAAGAAATATAATAGCTCAGGGAGCATGTCATATCCAGCTATGTGTTATTATTTAATCTTTATTATTGATTCCAGGTTATGAATACAGTAGGTGTAACTATAGTTTATAGTGTTACAATGGGGGCTGACACCATGTTCTCTCAATTATTTACCAGCGAAAATAAGAAGAAAATGGGAATTATCCTACAAAGAGGTGAAATTAAATACGTGACTCATAATTATGTCTATATAGCATTCATACATTCTGAAAATTCTCGAGTGTGTCATACAAATAATGTAAAAAATTGTTAACCTTTGTTTTATTTCATTATCACTGTGATAATTTAATTTTGCCAAGTTAATTTCGCATGTATATTTATAACTTCTGAATATTTTTCAAAACGTTATCCAACATAATCTGATATACAAGCAGACACGTAATTTTGTAAATGTGTCATTGTAGCCCTGTTGTTTGGTATGGTAGCTATATTACCTTCCTTGGCCATTCAGATTGATACAGGTCTCCTACTGAATACATATGTAGAAGATAAAGATGTTGTCAGGTATTTATATTTACATCATGAGCTACTGGTATTTCATATCTCGGTGAATGATCTGTTTAATTTGAGTAATAGATAAGTGATCACATGTAATGTCGTGCTACAACATATTTCAGAATGGCGGACATGTATTCCTTGATCTCAATGCCTACCTTGGTGGTGAGTAGTGGTTGTAATCAATATATTATATAACAGATTAAGACTCAGACAAATTTATTCATTGGCGTGTGTTTGAAGGGCAATATGTTAACCCTTCAGTGAACACCATTAATAATTTGTTCTCTTTTTTCTACGTGTTTTTAGCTAATTCTTCTATATCAGGTGACAGCAAAGTTTGTTCAATCTCAGGTGAGTCATTTGAGAATCTTAATAACCCGTTCAATTCCCTTGTCGCTTCTATACCACATGACATAGTGCGACTAAAATTTAAATTAATGTAATTCAATACCGATAAAAAATAGACGGGCTTTTAAAGAGTTCATTTGGTTCGTGACGTCGTTTTGATTTTAAATCAGCTTCAGCAATGTTCAGTAACACTGATTTGAAACCAAAACCACGTATAATAGTTGATACCATAGGTTAATTATTATTTATGTATTTAGTGTAATCAATCAAGATACATATATGTGTATAATGAGTATATTTTAATGTGAAGGCATAGAAGCTACTCATGTAAAATATGATGTTTTACAGAATATTATTTACCCATGCCTTGTCATCACCTTACTGGGGACTGCATGTTCCGTAGTGTTTCATCTATTATTTCTGCAAGTGTTTCATCTGGGCACAAAGTGGGTATAATTATAATTATTTTACATACCGGTTGCTTGATTAATTTTAATTATTATTTATAAATAATTATATCAACATAACAAACATAAAAAATACATTTGTAAATATTATTCTTCTCCTGCTGAATTGTTTGTTTCTATTTTTCGCCATTTGAAGCTGGAATTGCAAACGCAATTTCCAGCTTCAAATAACGAAAAATATTTATATTTATGAAAAATAGACATCACCAATATTTAAGTATTGGATTAACTAAGCATCAACCAAAAACTACTTTATCACATTCAGTAATATTTCACACGGGTTTAGCAGAATAAATATTAATGGCAATCACCGATGCTGTTTTAGTAATAAAATCATTTTTTTCTGTTTGTGAAGTGGATCAGCTTTAGCACAAATGATGTCATATTTAGTGATGGTTATATGTATTATTTCGTATATAAAGTGTTCGAAGGTATTCGATTCTACGTGGTGCGGTGAGTACATATCATTTTCTGTCTGAACACCTTTGCAACATTTATTAAAAATATGACATATTTTAAATATTTTGTTTTATAGAAAACAGTAGATAAGCATAGACTATATAATACAAATACATGTGTAGTTTATTTTCATTGATGTACGACATTTAGATATTTTATGAAACATCGACATTGGCCTTCAAAGAACAACTTGACTAAAAACGACAAACATACTAGGAATCTAGAAATTTATATGTGGAGAAATGTATATAGGACGCCACTAAAATATGGTTTTATTTGAGTACTTTTGACTGACTGAATGATATATTTTATTTGGTTTGAAACAGTCTGGAAACGGTTTCTATATGGACATAACAGGACAAGGGTTAATTTTTAAATATTCATACTGTTTTTTATTTGATATTTCACCAGGTTTACACATTACGGAATCAATGGCGAACTGGGGAACATTTGCCAAACTCTGGTTGCCATGTTTTATAATGATGATGTTAGAAATTATATCATTGGATCTCATTAATTTGTTGACAGGTATTTGAGGAAAAAAAAGAACAGTAATAAATGATAAATCCTAACAACTAGTTCACACAAATTAATACACAATATGTAATAATAATATATGAAACAAAATAAATATATGATACATTTTAGATCTGAACAATTAGTCCACAAGAAGTAGTAAACAAGTTGGAATAATAATACGAATGAGAAGCTAAATCCTGGAAGAAATTATTTTTTAATAGAAAATTAATCTATATATATCATCAATTTTTCTATCAGTAGCCGAAAATAATATAATAATAATAATAATAAGACAAGTACATACAAGGTATCACGTTGGAATAAGTAGAGAAACTAATATTATTAATGTACGAACAATACTTCTGAAATACCTAATTGAAAAATGAACATATACTATGTCAATTGATTGTTATTATGATAGGAGCATTTGGCACTCTCTACGTTGGTGAGCAGGCAGTTCTTTTTCAGACCTATGTCATAGTATCCTCGGTACGTCATGTCAGGATATTATATTGGTAAAAAAGCATACTAAAAATATTTTCTATGTTTGTGTAATGTTTCATTAAAACACGAGAAATTAAACATAGTTGCCTTATGTCTCATACTGTACGTTTCAATGAGCTTGGTACACACGAGTGAGTATATTTTATCTAGTAATTAAAGCAAACTTAAAATCAGATAACCTACATATCCTTCTACTTTCAGCTTCAGCTTGGCATTGGGTTTTCAATTTCAATTCGCGTAGGACATTATTTGGGTAAAGGTGATGCTAAAGGTGCAGCCCTGGCCAGTCGTGTTGCAGTTGTTCTAGCAGGTATGACAATTCTGTGAAACTCAATGACCTTGACCTCCTTTGTTTTCACTGAGCTGGCTAATACAATAAACTATGGAGGAGGGGGTCCTATATAACCTTCTGTTCACCGAGTGACGTCACTGCGTTTAACTGAATGAAGTATGGGGGAGGTGTGTTATATAACCTTGTTTTCACCGAGTGAAGTCACTGTGTTTCACAGAATATTATCATAATCTGTAGTAATTGCTTTAATTGTTATAAAATTCACCAATGGCCATGTTGCTGGTTCTAGGTATTACAAAGTGCAAACTTGACAGTTTAGTCAACATTAACGAAATTTCAACGTCTATTGTTAAAAAAAAAAATTAGTTTAATAATATTATTTAAAAATAAAATCCAACCATTGGTGTATTAAGCCAAGTTGAGATTTTGTAACAGCCACGACTAAATAAAGGTGATGCCATATTTTCTTAGAACTACATAGTCCCTAGAGTTATACAATTTAGTCCCTAGACCCACAAAGTAGCCTTTTTTAATGAATATTATTTTGAAGTAATATTTTGTCCCAGGTTGTGTTGGACTATTTGTATTGATATGCATGTTGGCTTTGAACAGATATATCCCTCTTATTTTCACAAATGACCAGTAAGTAGATACCTCATTTCCGGTCATTGTTATACTCTTTAGTGATATTAATAATAATCATTCATGTGCTATTCATGATAATAATCGTTTCAATTAGTTTATATCTACTATTATTATATTCTAGTATGTTTTCGGCATGTCTGTATAATCTACTTTGAAGTACTAGACATTTAAATGTTCAAAAAATACAGCCATATATTTATTTTTCAGAGAAATAATAAACATGACAAAATATCCCCTAATGGCGGAGGCCATTCTACTTTTCAGCACAGTTTTCTACGTGAGTTTTATAAAATAGTATCTTTGTAATCCTCGGCAGTTTACTTAATATGTTGCTAAAATAACGATCAGCACTGACTATACTGGCAAGAAATGTCAACACCTTATCAGCATTTTTATTCTGGTAATGTTCTATAATGGCTTTATATTATGTGATACTGTATGTATTAATAACTTAATGTACACTGCCAGCTGCCAGGACAACACAGTAATAATATATCTTTATTTCAAGAGGGTAAACCCAATGAGCATTAACCCATCTTCCTTGGGGCCCTCAAAACATTATATATACAAAATACATTATACATACAAAATACATGAAATGAATATAAGCAGAAAACAGTAATTTATAGTATGTACAGACAAACATGATGAACGAAGTACAATAAAATAATAAATTTACTATGGTTCTTGACTATATACGTTGAAGGTAGTTAGCTTAGATATATATATATATTTTATTGACATGGTCAGTTTGGATGTAATCACATACAGGATTAAAATGTTAGGTGGCATTGCCATAATAAAACACAGGATGCTTTGAAAATAAAAATGTTGACTACATAAAATATAATTAACTGGCATTAACAAGATATTAACATGATTACGAAAGATGTTTCCCACGTCAAAACCAGAGATCAAATAGCTACTATGTATAATAAACATATGATATGTAGTAGCAAAAAATACTCTGGAAAGCGTAAAAACCTAAAGATAGATAAATTTGAATAATTATGTTTAAACAAGTAAGTATTAAAAACCTCATTATCACACGTGTTCCCAGCAGAAGCGAGACGTCAACCCAGCGCAGTGTTCTCTGTATAATTAATGACGTAGACCGCTGTTCATAATATGCGGGACAAGGGGGGTCGCACAACGCGCCACAGCCCATAGATATCATAAACTACAGTATGTGATCTGAGTAATTTTCCAAGGTATCATCATATGCATTTACATGTGTAAAAACAATTCCTACATAACGATTTCTATCGTCAGGGCTAAAATTTGTGATGCGATACCTAAATAGTTTTACATTGGTAGCCCACGTGATTGATTTTAGTTCGAAATGACGGCTTAAAACATGGGGTACGTATTGCATCTTAACATTCTAGCTTTCACGCTGAAAATCGTTCGATAGAAACTGTCATTATTGCATCTACTTTTTTATAGTTTTTGACCCAAGGCATCTTACGTGGCTGTGGACGTCAGGCGGTTGGCAGTGTGGTTACCATACTTTGTTCAGTAGTATCACTTGGAATAGGATTACCATTGATGTTCTTGACATCGCTTAAAGTTGACGGTATGGGAACATAGTTTTTTTACGTTTATCTGTGATGAAAAAAAATCGGAAATAGTATAGTATTTTCCATTGTTTGCTCATGATTTCATGACTCTCACTATGACACCCACTTCCATACATGCTATCTATATCATCATAATTGCATTTCTGATGTCATGTATATTGTGTTGATGTTTATTTTTCTAGGGTTTTGGTACGTCAACACTGCTGCCTTTGTCGCTAGCTGCTGCATACTGTTAGCTATTGTATTTAAAATTGATTGGTTGACTGAAGTGACCAAGGTTTGTTTTTATTTCTACTATGTAGCCTAACTAAGTCTGCACACAAACATTGATCATTATACATATATCTCATTATTCTTTTCAGATAATAATACATACAAACATTTGGCAATAGCAAACATATATCCTAATTAGTCTTGACTATTTGTAAGCTTACTGTCAAACAAAAACAACTTACCGTTAGTTTCTTTGAAATTTTGACCCTCTTGAAGTTGTGTCTCGCTGACCAGAGCTAATGCTTGTCATTCTTCCATATTGGAAAAAATATTTTTGCTTCTAAGTTGTTTATTACTATTTTAAGTTATTTTAAAACTGGAATTGCTGACGCCCTTTCACATTCACCTTTCACCATTATATATGAAAACTAAACCTTTAAAAATAAAATGTATGATCTGACGTCAAAATATAATTATATATATGTGTCATCTCTTCTTATGAATAGGACTTTTGAACATGCCTAATTACCTTATTTTAAAACTTTTAATAAACTTTTGATCTATAAAGCGCACTGCGCAGACCCGCGGACTGAAACTGCGCTATATAAGAACATTTTATTATTATTTTTATTTCTTGCCTTTAGGCTTCATTTCTAACAGGATGTGCAGAGCAACCAGAAACATCCACCACTGACGGTAAGGAAATATTATATGCCCTGATCATGTTCATGCGACAACTTAAGTAATTTATTTTTTATCCTTGTGAAGTTGTGTCTCTCTACGACGACGCACAAATTATTTTGAGATTAACCCTTATAGCGCCGAATTAATTTGTAAAAAAACATCGCAACCAAAAGGCTTTTTATCAATTTGAAATCATCATCAATGTCTTAGTTAGCTTTTTTTGATTCATTTGAATACCTATGGTATCGGTCTAAGTCCATTATATAAATGTTTACTCTTACAGTGCGGTGATCGACTTTAGACGTCAGAAAGTCGATCTCCGCGCTCTAAGGGTAAAACGTTTACAAATATTGTTGATTAGAGGGACTAGTCGAACAACTGAAACAAGTCATAGTTATTCAAAAGTAGAAACATGCTAGATGCCGTCAAATTAACCAGGATCGCATGATTTTCGTTGATTTCTCCGTCAATTCTAAACCGATTTCCTTCAATTTTTTCAAAGATCATTTTCTATTCAAATCCTAACAGCCCTGGAAATTTCATAAAATTATCTAGCGTATTTCAAAAGTTAGATCATTTGACATGTAGTAAATTGAAATTACGACGTCCCTCCATAACCCCATAAAACTAATTCTAGAATTTTATTACATGGCAAATGGTCTAACTTTTGCAATATTAAATATAATTTTGCGCATTTTTCACCCCTGTTAGAATTTAAATAGAAAATGGCCTCTGCAAAATTTCAACAATTTGACGGCGAGTATAGTAAATTACCACGTTTGTTGCTACAATACAATACAATCATATTTTAACAATATAAAATTAAATTTGCCAACTGTTATTATACCAGGCAAGTTCAGATTTAACTCATTAAAATTATTTTTTAATAAGCTTATATTTTATAAAACGAGTGTAAGGGCTTAAGGGCTAAACATCATTATGTCAAACAATTTCATCTAGCCATTGTCCTGCTGAATTGTTTATTACTATTTTTATTTCATAAATTTAAAGCCGAAACTGCTAACACAATTCCCAGCTTCAAATGACGAAAAAATAAGCTTTTTATGAAAATAAAGATATGACAAATTGAGTGGGTTGATGAGCTGAGCGTCTACCACGGAGGGTTTTGATTATTTCCACTAGTATTTTATTTATTTTCATACATGTTTCAAACCGTATATATACGGCCCTAGCAACACAAGGGTTAAATGTAGCATGCGTGTTATCAATGCCAATAAATCTATATCAACTATTTCTGTTACAGATTCGTCGTCTGAGCGAACTGCGATAATTTACGACAAAAAGGATCCACCTGCAAAAACTACATGTCAGACAATATGCAGGAGATTGTTGATGGGTGCAGTAGCCGTTATCTTATTGCTGGGGAGTATTGGCCTTCGCGTGTTCTTGTACCATGATGATGAAGCTGTGTCGTTTACACCAGGTGACAACACAACTCAGATGGATTCTACGTCGTCTATTTATTGACTCATCCAGAAATATCAACGGATTTGCATCGCAATATCGCCCCCTTGGATATGAAAGGGTGGATCTGCCACTTCATAAATCGGCGGATACACCCTTTCACATTCAAGGGGACGATATAAAACAACCGCTACAGTGTCGATCTGGCTCAGGTTATGTGTACGAGTGAAAAATTACGAAGAAGCTCGGCGTGTCCGATATATATGTATACTTTTACATTTCCGGCCTCTACTAACTCATATTAGTGTAATTATTTATTTATTTTCTACTGCGACCAAAAGTAAAAAATCAGTACTTACGTTAGAAGTATAATTTCTGCAATTTAAACAACTCTGATGGATTATACTTCACAGTGGCTTATCCAGAAATACACTGATAAAGCACACTGATAAAGGGGGTGTTGAGTTATTTCACAGTGTGTGAATCATTGGAAAAAATAAACATCAAATGTTGCGATTTCGTAGTAGCTGTACAGCAAATTGAAGCTATAATACGCCGGCCAACTGGTGCATTTCAATTCAAAATGTACTTAGTGGCATGACAAACAATTTTAAGCATCATAATCATACATTATATTGGCATCATCGGTCATGTCAATAAGGACAGCACACATATATGTGGTACATGCCCTCAAAAAACTTCCAATAATTCAATATTTTCAGAAAAAAATGCAGAAAAAAAAAGTAATTTTAATTTTAACCCATATGACGTTGTGTCTGGCTACGCGACACACTACTTCAAGTGGTTGGAAATGACTCGTATTTGTTTAATTATTTGCAAATCTTGATGTTTAAACATACATTTGTTTCTCAATAACCGCTAATAAAATGAATTAAAAACGACCATAGTAGCGCTTAGCGTATCAGGGCTTAAGGAGCACCCCCCTCCCGTGAGAAAAAAGTCACAAAGAGGCTCAGCGGGTCTGATATATACTGTATACTGCGATGCAAGATCAAAAGGCAGTAACTGCTTACTTTTAACGTGAGCAGTTACTGTATTTTGGCTTTGCACGTCTAAATGCATGCAATTTTAAACACTTGTAACTGTTTTATTATTCTAGTTTCAAGTACCTTTATTTAAAAAAAAAATGTTTTTGTGCGGTCGAGTTTTTGTACAATAACATATTTTAATGCGCCATAACTGTAAAATCTATATGCATGATTTTGGATTATTTTTTGTCCTACGATTACGTATACTACCGTATCTCAACGACTAAACTTGAACATAGGCCTATATATCATGTATATTGAATAGAGTGTTGTCAATTGAAATGCTATTATTACGTACGGTATGAAATTATATATTATCCTATTACTTTAATTTATTGAATATGTCCATTATTTTTATTTTATGATATTTCTATCATCAGACAACTTCAACTTCTTCTATTTCTCTTCCCAGCTTTAATGACAAAAATAGTTTCATTTATGACAAATGCACACCTTCCAAATTGAATTGGTTCATCTACAGAGCGTCTACCATGTACTACTGTGACTTCATCGCAATTTCATTTCACCTGTAACATACGGTAAATATGGCAATGACTTGCTATAATGTCAGTGTTTATAAAATAACGAGATGTCATTTTATTTTGTAGCTCCAAAATACATACGCTATTTTTTTTTTCGCAAAGCAACATCTGATAGGAATGATATCATAAGCCATCACCTCGAGCTCGGTCCACTGAAGATATAGGCGTTATAGAAGTTTATTGAGCCTTTTACTATATATTTGAAATGCTATTATTTCCTCCGTAGTGCCATGTACAGAGTGGGCACTCATTACAAATGACTACAATTTGACTTATCCATAACATATACGTCATTTCGTCCGAAAGATGTTCAGTTTTTTCTTAGCTCACCAATGACCATTTTGCCAGTCAATAAAAAATAGCGTTGGCTACCAAAGGTTCATTTAGGAGTGGGTAGTGTACTAGTATTATAACATAATTTTAGGGCGACAACGACAAGCAAACACGACACGTTAAGGGATGTTGCAAAGTGTAAAAAATTCCAATCATCCGAAAAAATTTGGAAGTGGGTGGGAGGGTCAAGGGCCATTTTAGAAAGAAAATAGAAAATTCGAAAACTAATAAAATCCACATAAATCATGTCGAAGATTGGTTTACAAGAAAAAAAACGAATGAGGGTGTGGGTGATTGCAAGGCCCCTAAAACGACACAATCAGGCTAAAATCATAAAAAAACAGTATTTGTATACATATGATGTAAACATTTCCATAGACAAGAACTGCAAAAGTTTTTATTATTTTTTTGTGTTGCGCACTTACCAGTTAAGCGAGATATAGAGGCGAAATCTCCTTATTTCTGATTTTGGATGTACTTAAACTTAAATTGATGTCTGATGTTTATTTTTTGGGACAAATGACTACTATTCTCACGAGTACAGTATAAGTCCAATCTCTTAATTTGATGCCATAGGATTATCTGATATAATGTCACCATAAGCAATAAAAAAACTGGGTTACCATGGTGACGGCGGCGATTTTTGGAAAATGGCCGCGTGGGCCATACTTCAAACAGCTGTATCAGACATTTCATTTTTAAATGAGCCAGTCCGGCAAAACTGCCACTGGTATACAGATTTTGCCGGATGACATGGCAAAGTCCAAGGTCAAAGGTCAATTTCAAGGTCAATTAAGTTTTTTCAACAAAGTAAGGTGGGAACACCTTACTGGAGTAAGACCTCTTTCGCGTTTAATTTTGACTGGAAAATCCATTAGCATTTTTATGATTTAAGTTCAACATCGAGATCAAAAGGTCATTTTCAAGGTTAATTTAATTTTGTTAACAATTTAAGGTACAGGCAATTACCTTAAAATCATTTCAATTTGTGATAACAATGATGACATAAATGATATAGCATGATGATTAAATACAAGATATAAGGATACAACATCAAAATGGATGGCCGTGATTTATGGAGAACACATTCCAATTCAAGTAGAATATAGTCGTCTTTAATCTGTTATATTAGCAGGGTAAATCACAGTTACTCGGTGTGTAATGAGTGTTTCAACATTAAGATTAGCTAATTTTTAGTCTCAAATTAAACAAATATGAGTAATTTTCACCCGCATGAAGTTGTGGATAGTGGAAGCGAGACACAACTTCAAGTGGGTTAAAGTTTAAATAGGTTAACTTAGCGAGAAAATGGTTAAAATAAACACATTAATACAATGTATAAAGTAATAAAAATAGATCATGATTAAAATATGTGTATAAGTTTCAACTTGCTAAGTTGCTGAGGTGACATTATGCTAAGGATATTTCTTGATTGCGATGTGAATCATTGTGTTAATAATTGTCAGCGATCATGAACGAACATGAAGTGGCTGTGAATACAATTGAGAGTGTAGGCCAAAGACAAAGGAAAATCAATCGCCCTATGTGTTCACACCTGTCACGCATGACCGAGTCTAGGCTTCCTGTAAGGATGGCTTCCTGACATGCGATGGCTGTCTATTCAGTAGTATTACGGATATATTATTCAGACAGGATGGTTTTGAGGCCTAGTATTATTATGTCAACATTGGGCCAATAAAAATATAAACCTTTAAATTGCCAGTCGCGTCTATAGCCGTTGTCAACCTTTTATTTGTCTTTTAAACAAGAAAATTAGAAGAAGAAATAAACATTATAAACATTTTTCTATATCATGTATATTGGCATATATTTTTTATTCAATTTGTACACATGCAAGTATTTTTAACCACTTGAAGTTGTGGATCGCGGTAGCGAGACACAACTTGAAGTGGGTTAAAAATAAATTTAATGTAGCACTTTAATGGTTAAAATTGATCTTACTGCACCAATATAATACGAGACGTTGATGTTGGCTTAATGATGTGCCAGCGTTAGAGACGTTGGACCAATATTAAAAAAACATTAGGTGAAACTCTCGCGTTTGCTGGACTCTGTGGTCACGATGACCCGTGGGGACGACGTACTGGGGACCACTTCTATACTGTAGCCGGATTCATATTAACCGTGGTGAATGATTTTCGCTGATTTCTCAGTCAATTCTCAACCAATTGTCATGAAACTTGACAAGCACTATTTTCTAATGATGTGGTGACTACCCTGAAATTTGCATCGCAATTGGAAAATATTGTATTATTTAAAAGCTAGTCTGTTTAGCATGTAGTAGGGCCTAAATAAAAAAATGTCGCCCTCTATAAACCCATAACTTCGTCTCAGAATTTTATTACAGTTCAAATGGTCCAATACAAAAACGTGTGTAAACTGTTATGAAAATTGGCTCAGAATTGACTGAGGAATCCGCGAAAATCATTCACACGGGTTAATGAATTTAACGTGAATCTGACTATAGTGGCCGCTTTGTTAGTACGGCGTTTATACGGCTCATGGTGACTGAGGTATTATCTTACTCTCTTTTCATTAGAAAATTTAAGATTGATCTTAACTTTGCTGAGGGAAATACCTTAAGCTGGATCTAACTTTAACTTTCTCCCATTTCCATTACAAAAGTTTAAGGTTTGGTCAACTGGTTCTCAAATCACAGCAAGTTCATATATACTTGAGACCAAATCTATGAGTTGATAATTTAAAGCCCTTAGCCCTGGCCCCTACTTGGTCGTTGGCTTGCAAACAAACTGTATTACTGAGGGGATGTCGAAACTGGCTGACCCCAAGCTTGTAATAACACCCAGTATACACAAAACATTTGTATGACTTTATGCAATGTTGTACCAACGACGAAGACGCTGGGCCGGCGTTGTATAAATGTTGTACAAATGTGTTGTGTTTGCTGGGCAAGAGGACTTTCTCTCAAACATTGTACATTTCTCCAATGTTGGTTCAATGTTGGGCCGGCGTCGCGGACGTTGGCCTAACATTAAAACAGCGTTGGGTGGTGTCTCGTTGGAGTAGTATCCATAGTCTTATAATCAGGTTATAGGTACTCCATGTAGGCCTACTGTATATACCAATGGCCTATACACGTGACCTACGCATGCCCATTCTGAAGGTGACTGCCGGTTTAACTGTTCTTATGGAAAGAAGAGAAAATTAAGACACTATCAATCGTACTATTTTTACTGGGATGGGCCTGAAAACCCATGTCTATACATCGCTATCAAAACAAGAGTTATTTACTGGACAGAAATATATATTTTTAAAAGATTGTCCACAAAGGTTTTAGATTTCAATTTGTAATGGCTACAAGAATATTGATTAGTAGACTTATGATGATTTCAAATTGAAAAAAAACTAAGTTCGCAATGGTTTATACACACATATATCAGCACTTTAAGGGTTAAGTGGAGTAAGTGAATCACTTTCGTTTTTGTTTGTACAAGGATTTAACCACCGCGGAAATAACATTATGAAGTTGACATTGAAGCTGAAAATGCTAAATTATTGACGTCCATTTTATAAATGACAGCCATTTTGTATTTTTCTTAATGGCTGCCTGCCTGCCTGCCTGCCTGCCTGCCTGCCTGCCTGCCTGCCTGCCTGCCTGCCTGCCTGCCTGCCTGCCTGCCTGCCTGCCTGCCTGCCTGCCTGCCTGCCTGCCAGAGTGTCGCTGCCTGCCTGCCTGCCTGCCTGCCTGCCTGCCTGCCTGCCTGCCTGCCTGCCTGCCTGCCTGCCTGCCTGCCTGCCTGCCTGCCTGCCTGCCAGAGTGTCGCTGCCTGCCTGCCTGCCTGCCTGCCTGCCTGCCAGAGTGTCGCTGCCTGCCTGCCTGCCTGCCTGCCTGCCTGCCAGAGTGTCGCTGCCTGCCTGCCTGCCTGCCTGCCTGCCTGCCTGCCTACCCCTTCATCCCCATGACACCTGCCTGTCATCACCGCTGGTCCAGATCAATAACAGTAATTATTAGGTACTTGAATCTACAGAGTGTCGCTGTGTGATGGTCAACAATAAAGCACAGATCATGTTATATTCACACATGAGATCGTTAGTTCAGCTGATCACCTCCGCCTTAGACCATGTAGACGTCAATCATACATGCGATGTTATCTAATCCTTTGTGAGTTGTCAATCCATTGATCTCTTTGTGACATTTCCCAGCAAACACAAAACATGTCTATACCATTTATACAACGTCGACTGAACGTCTTCGACGCTGTTCCCACATTGTATAGATTGTATACAAATGTTTTGTGTTTGATGGGTTAGCACCAAAGCACCTTACTGTTTAATATATAATTTTGACCACCAAAGTACCCTCCCTTCTAATTTTACTGGCTGTTTTTATACAATATTGTAGCTTTAACCACCAAAGTACTCATCGTCTAAGTCTATTTTTTTAACTTGTGGTGTGAATTGTTGTTGCAATTTTATAAAATAGCCAAGTATAATATCTCGATTGAAAGCACAGTTTTCTTATTGTGATATATTAGTTATGCCGTCAGAGTTGCTTAACGGACAGAAAAAGTCATGAGAATAATATTTTCATAGGACACGAAATCAGAATTCGCGACAAAACGATATGCGCGAAATCGGAGAATTTCACTTGATCTTAAAATGTATCCTTTAAGTTATAATCAAGAAAAATTATCTACATAACCACATACATGTTTATTATTATAAGGGAACTGGTGGTTTGGGGAATTGTAACAATATATCTACCAAATTCTGCAGAAATTACAAAGGAATCCGTCCTTAGATTTTATAACATGAAAACAATCCGTAGAAAACTGGGAAATCCGTAGATAGCGCTAGCCTACCATTTGAATAGGTGAATTTTATTCAAAATATGTCACGTGATGCATTAATGCGGATAGACTAGACTTGTTAAATCAAATGAAAACAATTCCCAGAGAAAATATTGTCATCAGGCATTGATTTTCTACTCTGAAAAAGCTATAGGCACGTGCATTGATTGAGGGAAATAATTAAATATTGAAGAAACTATCGACAGCGGTTGGTGACAACAAGTGGTCCGAACCTGCTGGTGACAGTGAGCGAGACTAATCGACAGCAAACACATAACGTTACTTAGTTCACTTCTCACGATTTTATTCGCCATGTCGGCTGAGATAGATGTTGATGACGTCACTGCTGAAGTCGAACCAGAGTCCAAGCCGGAAAACACAAACACTGGTACTGCTGAGCCAGAAGTATGGATAAGTTCAAGTGTAGATCCAGCTGCAGCAGCAGAAGGCATGGATCAAGTGGAGCTGAACGCCTGGCTGACAGTTTACAGCTTGTGGATAGTTTTAACAATTGCTTTCAACATCGCTGTGGTGTATGCAATACTAAAGAGCAGGGCGTCCAGAAAAAAACCGACCGACAAATTGTTGTTGGCGCTCGTCATATCCAGAATTATGATCGGACTTTTTGTGATTCCAACTAGAATTACAGGACTCTACTCAGAAAGATACCTTGGTTCTATTCTATGTAAGCTATGCCACTACACGTTCTCGGTGTCCACGGTGTCCAGTGTGTTAGTGACTCTCTCTATAGCTGTGGCCAAGTACAGAGCCTCTGTTGGTCTTTGGCAGGACTCCTTTAGAAGGATTAACTTGAACATATTCTTGGTGTTTCTGGTGGCCTCCATCTACTCTCTACGTGCTGTTTTTGTGTACGACCTGAACTTTATTGAATTGCCAGCTGAGACTACATGGAGCTGTTCTGTGATACCTGAGAGACGTTACGTCGACAACATCATCTCGTTTGTGGATTTTTTCTTGTTGTTTTGCGCACCATTACTAATTATTTTGATCTGCTACAGACAAGTCCTGAGACAGGAGTTTGACAAGAAGACAACCGTCCACAAAGTCAACAAAGTGGCCGCACAGTTTCTGAAGAAAACCTTCTCGTATGAAGAATTGAAGAGCATCAGAGATGCTTCCCTTAACAGCATAAGGATGATCATTGTTATTAGTGTACTCTTTACCATTTGCTCTTCTGTACCCTATATGTGGAAACTATACATAAGATGCGTCAACGATTTACCACGCAACTTCAGCATAATAGACCATACCATACACCTCGTCAGCTACTCCAATCCATGGCTTAATGCTTTAGTCATCGTGTACTTTCGACCTGATCTACGTGGGGAAATATTTCAGTGTCACAAGAAAGTTAGACCTTCTGATGAGCAGCCACAAGAAAACTCTCGTCCAATAAAAACAAAGGTGGAGGTATCTAATTCAGAAAGTAATCAAGGTACAGGTCAGAAAAGGGTGGGTGTGAGTGATAACTGGAAGTTATTAGCTGAGAAAAGACGCATTGAAAAAACAGAGAGATATTAAAATTCAATTCATTGACATATCTAATATTTCTATATTTATTCACCAGTGAAAAAAAACGATATATAGGACTGTGTGAAATATATATACGCTGTGGGGGATTCCTTTTCACCAAAAGTAATTAAAAAAATTAGCAGGATACACATGCCAATAGTGAATCATCACAATGCGTGATTTAATTGAGAAAACAACACACATTCTCTGGTTATATGGGTCCACACAATGTTCATGTTGTGTTTTAATCATATGGTTGGTTGTATATTAAGAATATATAAGAACGGTTGGTTAATTGAATGCTTAATATACATCAGTCACTTATGTTATCAGCTTTAAAACTATTATTCAAATATATACATATATTGTTGATTATAGTACATATTTGTGAACAGAACGAATTACATTATACATTTATTGTAGTTTATTATATACGTGTATCAGTATATTTTGTTGTATAATAAATAATAATAAAAAATTCCTATAGGATTAGCGTGATCTGATAAATTAATTAATGCACTGTTCAAACTTTAAAGCGCTGATATATTTTTGTATAAACCATGGAGACCAAAGGGTTTTTTTCAGTTTAAAATCTTCATAATTGTCTTAGCTATATAGCTCTTTCCACTTCATTTGAATACCTATGTTATGGGTCTACGGCCATTATGAATATTTTTACTCTTCCAGTACGGGGATCGACTTCAGACGTCAGACTTTGACGTCTACAGGCGTCAGATTCTTACATCGTATGTCGATTCCCGCTTGTAGGAATAATATCCATTATTTGTCTTCACATTTAGACTGTCCTGAGCCATGTTTTTCAATTTGGTAGACGTGATAATTATAGACTGTAGGCCACCCGTAACCCCCTCCCCCTCTGGTGATTTTTCACATTGGTTATTTTTGAAGTCTCTGAATATGGACCTATTGAAATCCGGTTGTTTGCTTTCAAGCTGTTGGGACCAAATATGCTAATTTATGCAAATTAGGCAGCCATCACCGAAAATCAAGTTTCAAGCAATATATCAGAAACTAATAAAGTTAGAATTCTAAAAAGGGTGTCTATCATAAGGTTTTCATGGTCAACGAATACAATAAAATATATCTAATTAAGATCAGAATAATAAATTAGCATAAAATATGCAAATTAGGCAGCCATTACGCAAAATCCAGTTTCAAGTAATATCTCAGAAACTAATCAAGTTAGAATCTTGAAAAAATGTCTACCCTATGGTTTTCATGGACAGAGATTGAAATAAAATATATATTATCAAGATCATGAAAACATATTACATAAAATATGCAAATTAGCTAATAATAAGTATTATAGAAAATCAGGTTTCAAACAATTCTCAAAGACCAATCAACTTAGAGTAAAAAATAAAATGTATACACTCCCATTTTTACAGTTAACCTTTCATCTGAAAACATTTTAAGAGTTCTGAAATACCCACATTACATGTAAAATGCGAATTGTGTACACACATGTAGTTAAGGCGTTGTGAAATAGACATTCGTTTTGAAAAACAAAACTCAAAACCGTATTATGGCCACACACGATCTCTGACTAGGCCCCGTGACCCCTCAGCTAATACCCATGACCAATTTAACGTTTAGTTTTCAATTTGTTATCTTTTAATACAGCATGTTACTATGTTAGGGTAACCCTATAACTCGGATCTCGTTGAAGTTACTTTTAATTAAAATGACACCTATCTGCTGTATAATTATTTTGGTTTAGGCAACTATACTTACGATAATACCAAAATTTGTTTTTAGTGTAATTATTTTTAGTTTAGATTTTTCATGGCTGCCAACATGGTACATTAGCCTATATGATTGCCTGATAACACATACATAAAGTGACCAATAAAATAGTGTCTTTAGCATTTTGGGCGGGGGCCCTAGGGTAGTGGTTAGCACCGCTGCCTTTCACGCCAGAGTTCCGGGTTCGGTTCCCGGTCTCGGCGGTTTGAAAGAAACAAAAATGTTTCTTCCCCATCCACGTGTGAAAGTCAGTATTGTGGGGAGCCTCCGTGACCGAGAGGTAGCGTGCTCGGCCTCAGACCGCCAGGGTTCGAATTTCGAATCATGTGTCTGGAGGACAGTGTCATCTCAATCATCTCACCATCCTCAGGAGGTTCTCCTGGCCCAGTTTAGCCTATATGTGCACAAAGGTGGCCTAAAGCCCGATTCATTTCATTTCATTTGTCTTTAGCATTTTATTTTTATTTTATTCTTGTGCCAATTCAGAAGTCTAGGCTTCTTAATTATAGTTCAAATAATATGGAAAAGTTAATTTAGAACGTAATGTTGATAAAAGGTTGCCCACATACCCTGCTAAGCTAGTTACCAAACGTTGAAATATGAATATTAGATATCAATATGTATATTACGGATATCGGGAATTGAAAATAAACTCATCGCCTTAACATATCGTGCACCTTCTGAATGCCAGAAACTATGGCGCTCGTTTTTTTAAGACAAAAATCTTATTAGGAACATGGGTCTGCATAATTATTAGAAAGGTTACGTGCAATATGTATACTAGCCGGTGGTAACAAGTTATTTAAAACAATAATAAAAGACAAAAAACGTTTAGACCTATTTACCAGCACCTAGCGTTGCGCCTGCTAATAATTACATCAGTGAAATATATCGAGACATGCTTTGAGTTTGAGTCACATGTACTCAACAACTCATCAAAAAAACAATAATTTGTTCAAGCCCTTCGTGATTTCTGAAATTATTTTTGCCCATACCTTATAAATGCTATTGACATTATGAAACTATTATTTTATCACCCCTTGGTTAAATATAACTTACTCGTAATTTAGGAGTTAAAGGGTTACTACATGTAATAATAAACCCAAATTGGTCATTTAAGTTATTTTTTATTTACATAACATATTCTACTAACATAACTAAGGTGATTTTAATTTGTAATCCTTGGGATAAATAACTAGAGTGAACAAATAGATAAAACCAGTCTTTTCTGATATTAAATTTACTGTGTAAAATGACCCATTAATTGTTCTTGTCCTAATATCTTGATTGCAAATTAGCGGATAATAAATAAATATATATTAAGTTGTCTAAAAATTATTGTCTTTAAAACTCCCGCCCATGGGGAGGGGGTAGGGGGTGTTTTTCATGTATGGTTTTCATAAACACATAGCAAGAAAGACGTGTAATTTGGGATTTAAAAAGTCATTATATATTATAATGAACCCCATATTTTCAATTCTATTTTATTTTCTTGTTACATAACATCTTCTAGTAACATAACTAGTCTTTATTCCATGGAACACATACCTGGAGTTAATCACAATCACAGCATGTCTTCTAGGAAATTAAATTTATCGCTTATAATTCAGGGGGCACATATGTTTGATGACCCGTTATTTTTTCCAGCCCCAATATTTTGAGTGCAAACAAGCAGATATAGAACAGATAAACAATAAGGTGTCTACAAAATTATTGTCTTAAAAAATCCCACCGAGGAGAAGGGGGGTGGAGAGGGTTTTGTTTATCTGGTTTTCATATACACGTAGCATAGGAGGAGTGCAATATGGGATTTAAAGGGTTATTACATGTATTGATAAACCCCATATTTTTTTTTTTATTATTTCAGTTTCACATAACATTTTGTAACAATAGTAGTGTTTAATTCTTGGAATAACTACCTTTAGCTGAAAAAATATATACAACATGCCTTTTAGTAAATTAAATTTACCGCCTAAAATTCAAGGCGGTACATTATGTTTGGTGACCCAATATTCCTTCCTGTCGCAATATTTTGAGTGCAAACAAGCTGATATGTAGAAGCAATATGTAGAATTTGGGATTTAAAGGGTTATTATATATATTTATGAACCCCATATTCTTTATTTTTTTCATTTTCGTCTCACATAGAATATTCTTGTAACAAAACTAATATTTAATTATTAGAATAAATACCTGTAGTTAAAAAAATATATACAACATGCCTTCCAGTAAATTATATTTAGATATTGAATGGATATTAAATAAGCTGTTATAAAATTATCGTTTTCAAATATCTCGCCCTTGAGGAGGGGGGGGGGGGAGGGTTTCAGATTAGATTTTCATGAAAACGTAGCAAGCGATATGTGGAGTTTGGGATTTAAAGGGTTATTACATATATTAACGAGCCCCATATTCTTTTTTTTATTATTTTTGTTTCACATAGCATATTCTTATAACATAACTAAGGTTTAATTCTTAGAATAAATACCTGTAGTTGAAAAAAATATAGACAATATTAATTTTAATAAATTATAATTACCGCTTAAAATGCAAGGGGGTACATATGTTTAATGACCTAATATTTTTTCTAGTCGCAATATTTTGAGTGCAAACAAACAGATATTGAATGGATATTGAATAAGATGTCTAAAAATTATTTTCTTCAAATATCTCGCCCAGGAGAAGGGGGGTGGGCAGGGTTTTCATATTAGATTTTCATGTAAACGTAGCAAACGATATGTGGAATTTGGGATTTAAAGGATTATTACATATATTAAAGCAGCTCCTTGGGATGACATCAATTTTCGTTTTTAATTTTGTAATGAAGTAGTGTATCCCACAGATCATGATTTTTTTTTTTTTTTATATTTTATTTATATTTTTATTTATATTTTATTTATATTTTATTATATTTTATTTTTTCACCAGGAAGTGTTATTCATAATTATATATTATGTGTATATGCCACTGAGTAACGCTCCCGTAACGTGTACAACAATCGAGTAACGCTCCCCTAGCGTGTGGAGCGATTGAGTAACGACCACCCAACGCTCATCTAGCGTCTCCTCTTGCACGCTGGTGTGCGTTGAAAGTTTTGAACCTGTTCAAAACTTTTAGCGTTCATCAGCGTTCATCTGCGATCAGCAACGATCGCTAAACGCACACGACGATAGCATAACGATGGTCCTGCGATGGTCAGCGTTCGCCAGCGTTCGGCTGATTTTTTCGTGCGTTACGCGATCGTTGACGCTGATCGCACGAAAAAATATCACACATTATTGAAAACGCTGGCGATTGATGGGCTCTCATGATCCTGAACGATTGTCTAGCGTTCGTAAGGGCATGAGTAGCGTTAGAGTAACGTGATTGACGACTAAAGAACGCACATCACATAGTTCGGGATTCTATCGCCAGCGATCACCAGCGACTGCCAGCGTGGGAGTAGCGCATGGGTAACGCATGTTTAACGCCAACGTGTGCTCGACGTTCCACAACGCACAGTTACGATCACTTGAAAACCTGTAGTTTTTAATGCAGTATTTAATTGGTTTTAGTAGATTTCTAGCTGTAAATTTATCTTTTTAATATGTTAAGCCATGCGAAAATATATTGAAGTTTCCAACAAGGTTTGTCAGAGAGTTTAGAAGTGTTCGGTATAAGTTATTTTGAATTGAACATTTGCTCGTGTTAAAGGCCTATTTTGCATAGAAGTAGATTTTAAACATCTCATATTATTATTGATCAGCTGATCACAAACTTTTATAAATGCGTTGAACTTTTACAAAGATTGATACGTGTATATATGTATATGCCTATTATGATTTAAAAGCAAAATAGTACAGCGACTGAGTAACGCTCTCCCAGCGTGTACAGCTTGGAAATAGAGATTGTTTCGTCTTTTTCATTGCCTTGACATTGTTTTTTTTTACATTTTTATATTTTATTTAAGATCAGTAGGCTATATAGCTTCATATAAATTAAACTTTCAAAATTGACAAAAATAAAAATTCTCATTCCAAGCGGCATCTTCAATGTACCCCATATTATTTTATTGTTTTAGTTTTCATTTCACATAGCATCTTCTTCTAACATAACTAGTGTTTAATCTTTGGAATAAATACCTGCAGTTGAAAAAAATATACCTTAAAAAAATTAAATTTACCGCCTAAAATTCAGGGGGGTGTATATGTTTAATGAACCAGTATTTTTTATGCCCCAACATTTCGAGTGAAAACAAGCAGATATTGAATAGTCATATAACAAGGTGTCCAAAAATCACTGTCCTAAAAAATCCCCGGGGGGGGGGGAGAGGAAGGTTTTCAAATGTGGCCCATGGACTATTATTAGGTACCAGATTATGTGTGCAGATTTTAAAGCACCGAAAACGACTAAGCTAATTTTATTTCTTAGACGTGCATGCCCCCCATCTCAGACGGCATTATCAAAGTAATCACCTGGTTACATTAATAGCTACCGCCCTTAATTGGTCTGGGAACGCGATGATCGGGGGGGGGGGTTCTCCTACAGCACCGATGGTCTGCTCAACGCTGGGCCGATGGCATCAAACCTGTGGCCCAATGCTGTGCTTGCATTCAACCATCTTTTAGGAGACTTCATTGTATTTTGGGTTTTGTCAGGTTTCTTATTGATATTGTTAAAACATGCTTTTCTAAAAAACTAAAATTCTTGAAAATAAATGAAATAATGCTTTGTGGGATACACTACTTCATTACAAAATTAAAAACGAAAATTGTTGTCATCATACTGAGTCGCTATTAATAACGTAAGCTGTGTCTTACCTTTAGTGAATGTATTGCATATGTTATATTAGACATACCCAATGAACACGAGAACCCGAATCAAAACTGGATCAATGCTGCGCCAGTATCTAAAACGCTATCCCAACACCAAAACAAGGCTACTCGATGGCTCTCGTTTCCTAGGTAGGCCTATGATGGTACCATGTCACAACAACGTGTCGTGTGCTTGCTTGGAGAAGTCGGGAGTTCGCAAACACATAAGACTATCGTTTGATCCACCGTATATGACGCTGGCTTAACATTGATCCATGCTAGGGTTTTATTGTTTAATGTCCAGTGCTTGCTGGGATGCGCGGATATTATACACTTATTCATATAACTTCTTCGACATGAATATTATTTCAGATTTATGAGGCGCACTTCACAACAACAGTGCAGCTCAAATGTTTTTTTTTATATAATTCTTGGGAGTACAATAGGATAAAAAGATTGCACTGAATTAGTTTTTGACTAGCCTTTAGGAAGCAAAAATACACATCAACAAAACTCGTGGCGTGCTACGTGTAGAAATGTCCCAGCAGACACATAAGGTTGTCCCAATGCTGGTATAATGTAGGCCCAATGCTTGCCCAACATTACACATTGGGTCAATGTATGTTATTATAGGCCTAGATGTTTTATCACAATCTAATGTGTTATGCAATGTAATACAATATGTTATATTGATTTACTAAAACTATTACAAAATGTATGATGTTTTTGTTGTTGCTACCCTCAGCACTTGGACTCGATATAAGGTTGTGTCCTGCATTGTCCAACAGTCTGTCGCCGCCGCCGCTGCCGCCGCTGCCGCCGTTGACGCCGCCACCATCTCCTGCTTAACATATGTCCCTCAATCACTCCAATTGGTAATAAGCAATATCCAGGTCATAATCAACATTGGGTGTACCTGCACTGTAACTGAGTATTTGTTTTAGAATTCCAATGGTAAGACATGGCATGGATAAAACATAATTACACATCTGTACTGTCAGCACTATCAAGTAGTGTTTGTAGCTTTGCTTCGTGTTCATGTTTTTGACTGGCATATGAAGAAGCCATACTTTCACATACACTGTTACGTTTTCTGCGATTAGATGTAACACTCTTCTCTCTTTGCTTCAGGCCAGGATCACACTGATGTCTCATGTTCCCCTCTTGTTTAAAATGGTGAGAGAAACAGTTTTTACAGACCAGATTGGCCTTGGAGTTATCACACTCATGAAGCACCAGATAAAATGGGACTTTCATGCGTGAATTCTGTGTCACAGGTTTGACCATAGGTAAACGCGTGTGGGTGTTTTGGAAGGAGACTTTCGGATTCGATGGAACCTTAGCTTTTGACGCCTGGCCACGATGCATGTGATTAGTGTTCATCGCCCCAGGCATACTGTAGTCGAAACGACTCCCCTTTCCCCATTGAGACTGTGACGTACCCGTCCCAGTGGATGCTGATGACCTGTTCACATTACTTCCTTTATCAGATTGGCTTCGCGATTCAACCAGAGATAAATGATGAGTTAACCGCATGTCGCCGTCATTAGACCTTGGTGTAACGTTACGGCAGCATCTTTTGCTGGGGTGAACCATTTTGTGTGCTCCTGGTTCCATTTCACTGACATCTAGCAGCGTGGATGAGTCACTACTGAGATCAGCTGGTAACATGGATCTGGTGGAGGAGTCAGTACTCATCAAGCTCCACCTTGGTACTCTGTCTTCATCATGGTGTGAAGAGGATGATGTGATGGAGGTCATCTCGTCTACTCTTTGCTGTAATCTGCTGATTGTTTTTGTCATGGTGACCAGCATTGTCCAGAGCTCTTTGTCGGCTATATACACATTATACTGAAACAATCATTTAACGAATCAATATTAAAGCCCCAATCATAGCATTTGTTTCACAAAAACAGGATGTTCAAGGTCACTTAACATGTTTAAAATTCCCGTATTTCTTATTTTTGACATGGCTGTCTATAATTAGAAATCAGGAATTTCGTCTCTATATCTAGGCCAACTGGTGAATGCGCGGCAGAAAAAAAAAAAAATCGCAGTTCTAATCTTTGGACATGTTTACATCATATGGTCATATTCAGAAGCCAAAATAAAATCACCGATCTTTTAATGATTTTAGCCTGGGCCAGTCCCTTTAATGCATGTAAAATGAAGAAGGATTGAACACTTCGCAAATTTATATTTTTGTATAGAGCAAAAAGCCCAAGAAACTCTTTTTTTGAGGGTGTCAATTGTTAGAATAGCAATTTAGCAATAATAAACATAGTAATAGCCGTACCCAAATTAAACTGAATCATTTAGCTAGTTTACTTACCATGTCCCTGGCCAAAGATATGTTGTCATTATCTTCTACTGTTTGGTCAGAAGGCATCATGCCTGATAATTCAAGAAGCATTAAATCTATATACCACTATATGCATATATGTATGTTTCTGGTTTTAGTTGAACTCCAGTTTCCACTGTAATCCACAGTTTCTCTGTAATCAGCGTTGTGCTTTCTGGGTGCAGATGTGTCCCGCTATTCGTACACAGTGGCCCACTCCTTCAACTGACAATAATGATGTATTTTTCTACGACCCACCCATCGTTCAATGAGCCAGATATGTGACAATCTACTATAATAACACATTAAACTTTGCAATGGGTGAAGGCAATGTGAACACATTTGTATACACCAAACTGAAATAAATGACACATTAGAACACTCAACACGCCTCCAAGCAAACAGGAGATGTCGCCTCAAGGTTGAGTTAATGGTGGACCAGCGTCTTCGACGCTTGCCCAGCATTAACCCCACATTGGTTCATCGTCCGGTGTTTGCTCTTCGAAAGTCACACACCAGCACTTGATTGATACGTGAGAACCTGGGATATTGTCAAAAGTTGGGGAGAGATTTGTCACGTAAACAAACGTGAGTATCTGCCGCTCCTACGTTATGATAACATACCGCAAGATACATACTTATATCTCTATTTAGTGTACTAAGTTTGTGTTACTGTGACATACTACATTTTTTCAACGTCAACAAGTTTTTGAATCACTTGATTATTGCTCGGGTTAACTAACAATATAATACCATTCGAAGGCCACGGCATACGACCATCAGAATTTAAATAACAAAGAAATGGTTTTCTGTCAAATGGTTGGCAGATATGTCTTGGATTGGTCAACGGTGGACTTCTATGTAATTAAACACCCCATACAGGCCACGATGACAAATATTCCGTGAAACTCAATGACCTCGACCTCCTTTGTTTTCACCGAGCTGGCTAATACGATGAAGTATGGGGGAGGGTTCTTATAACCTTCTTTTCACCGAGTGACGTCACTGCCTTTCACAGAATTCAGCCCAGTCGAGAATACAGCCCAATGCGTCTGAATCTCGACCAGATGAATGAGACATCGAGACCGCTCAATCCATTGATGAATGAATGAATGAATGAATGAATGAATGAATGGATGGATGAATGAATGAATGAATGAATGAAAGAAAGAATGAATGAATGAATGAATGAATGAATGAATGAATGAATGAATGAATGAATGAACGAATGAATGAATGAATGAATGAATGAATGAATGAATGAATGAATGAATGAATGAATGAATGGATTGCTGATCTATGTCAACCATCATTTTTTGTATTTGTGTAATTGTCATGTCGGAACTCGCGGGTCACCCCTCACTCTGGTGAACTCATGGGTCATCCCTAACTCTGGTGACCTCGCGGGTGATCCTCACTCTGGTAAACTCACGGGTCACCTCCCCCCTCACTCTGGTGAACTCGTGGATCATCCCTAACTCTGATGACCTCGCGGGTCATCCTCACTCTGGTTACGTCGCGGTCACCCCTAACTCTGTGGTGAACTCTTAGGTCATTCTCCACTCTGGTGAACTCGCGCGTCACCCCCCATTTTGTTGAACTAGCGAGCCCCCCCCCCCACTCCAGTGAACTTGTGGATCACCCTCCCCCACTCCCACTCTGGTAAACTCGCGGGTCATTCCCACTCTAATGAACTCGTGGATCATCCCCCACTCTGGTGAACTTGCGGGTCATTCCCTACTCTAATGAACTCGTGGGTCATCTCCTACTCTAGTGAACTCGTGAGTCATTCTCCACTCTGTTAAACTCGCGGGTCACCCCTCACTCTGGTGAACTCGCGGGTCATCCTCCACTCTGGTGGACTCGTGGGTCCTCCAGTCTGGTGAACTGGCGGATCATCCCCCACTCTGGTGAACTCGTCGGTCACCCTCTACTCTGGTGAACTCGCGGGTCATCTTCCACAAAGGTGAACTCGTAGGCCACCCTCTACTCTGGTGAACCCGGGGTCATTCCCCACTCTGGTAGACTCGCGGGTCATCCCCCACTCTGGTGAACTCGTGGGTCATCCCCCACTCTGGTGAACTCACGGGTCATCCCCCACTCTGGTGAACTCGCGGGTCATCCCCCACTCTGGTGAACTCGCGGGTCATCCCCCACTCTGGTGAACTCGCGGGTCATCCCCCACTCTGGTGAACTCGTGGGTCACCCTCTACTCTGGTGAACTCGTGGGTCACCCTCTACTCTGGTGAACACGCGGGTCACCCTCTACTCTGGTGAACTCGTGGGTCACCCTCTACTCTGGTGAACTCGTGGGTCACCCTCTACTCTGGTGAACTCGCGGGTCACCCTCTACTCTGGTGAACTCGTGGGTCACCCTCTACTCTGGTGAACTCGTGGGTCACCCTCTACTCTGGTGAACACGCGGGTCATCCCCCACTCTGGTGAACTCGTGGGTCACCCTCTACTCTGGTGAACTCGTGGGTCACCCTCTACTCTGGTGAACTCGTGGGTCACCCTCTACTCTGGTGAACTCGGGGTCATTCCCCACTCTGTTGAACTCGCGGGTCATCTCCAGTCTGGTGAACTTTCTAAGTACCGTTACACTTAGATTAAAGTAGGTGATTCGCTGAGTGCATATGGTCGGCCCACCCACATGCGCAACATGGTGAACGTTCGCAAGAGTGGGCACCGCCATGTATATATTATGGTTCAGTGAAACTGAACGACCGAACCTGCTGTAAATTAAATATACTTTGGTCAAATCTATTTGTTCAAAAAACGCAAACAAAATCTGGCAGACTGTGGCAAATTTATCATTTGTCTATGCATATATACAATATTATAAATATTGTATAAAATTGTCTGATTATGGGTCTAGCGTAAGGTCTAACGTTGCCGTTTCTGTGCGTTTAATTTTTTTATGTACCGGAAATAAGGTTGTGGTGTCATATATGACTGGCATTGCGTATAAAACATGCGGGCAAGATAGGCCCCATCTTCCTCTGCAAGGCTGGCTATTCCTGAGGTCGTAGACCGACCTTGCTGAAACAGGGTTGAATCCGCCTATTGGAGTGGGGACTTTCAAAAAAATTAATTTCTGTTTGACCCAAGTTTGACCTCTGGCATGAGTGTTGTTTTAATGTGGGGCCACTGTCTACGACACCGGCACTACATTAAACAACACATGTCTGCTGGCCGAGTAGCTCACCGGAAACGTCTCAGACACAGACCACCACATCTCACCGCAACGTGCATGAGGGTTGAATTAATGGTGAGCCAACGTCGCAGACAGCGGGCCAACATTAAAAAGACATTTTTTGAAAAACTAATGAATATTCAATATCTAAATCTCCCTCCCTACCCCAATAGGTGGATGGTATGGCTAATTCAGCAAGGCTTGGCCTGACGGCCTCGCTGTGTCAAGACTTGCTGCCAGGAGGATGGATAGGCCCCTATGCGTGGAGCATCGGCATTAACCCCTTAAGCTCCCCCACACCCTACATTAACCTCTTAAGCTCCCTGATCATCTGCATCAACCCATTAAACACCCTCGTATCTGCATTAACCACCTAAGCTCAATTTGTTGTTATTTTATCAATGAAAATAATTATACAGAATAGACAGTTTGGTAGGGCCTACCAGTCTTTGAAACAGGCGGAAACATCTGCAACAGATAAGTCGATAGATAATGACAATGACCTGATGACAGCGCTAGACTATTTTTTTCGTCAGTAGACCCCAGGTGTCATAAGGTTGTATGGAGATTAGAGTGTTTCCAGACATCGTGCTAATAACATTTGTTGCTATTTGCTAATCAAATCAAACTGTCACATGGAGATTTAAGTGTTTCAATACCTCACACAAACAGTTTTTCTACGTTAGTTTCCATAGGGATCAAAGGGTTTCGAGACATCGCGCTAACACGTTTTCTCGTTATTTGATATAGAGATTAAAGGGTTATATAAAGATTAAAGTGTTTTAAATCCCTTGTTAACATATTTGTTTTCGTTAGTTGCCCCGGAGATCAAAGGGTTAAAATTATATTGATTGAATTGTCACAAAAAAATGTCCCATGCCATTTGATGAAGAAATTAAACATAATTTATTGTTATCACTGAAGATCAACCGGTAAAATTGATGGGGTAATTTGAAACTAGAGGGGGTAACTTGAAACTCATTTCAGATTACCCCCGGGGGTAACCTGAACAGCGGGGTAATCTGAAATTGTTACACCGGGCCTGAACATGCTTATCTTAATAATGATTCTCGCCACCCATCCATCCCCTGTCCATGGAACAATGTAGATGTTAGCTCCACCGTAATACGATACTCATTCGGTGTCCGACGAGCAGTGCCATCTGAATTTATTATTTAGCCATCATCGGGCGGTTTTCCTAGCCCTGTTTAGCCTGTATTTGCTCAAAAGTGGCCTGCAGCCCTTTTCATTCATTCATTCATTCATTCATTCATTCATTCATTCATTCATTCATTCATTCATTCATTCATTCATTCATTCATTCATTTATTCATTCATCCATTCATTCATTCATTCATCCATTTATTCAATTATTTATTCATTTATTCATTTATTTATTCATTTATTCATTCATTCATTCATTCATTCATTCATTCATTCATTCATTCATTCATTCGATTATTCATATATTCATTCATTAATTCATTAATTCATTCATTCATTCATTCATTTATTCATTCATTCGTTCATTCATTCATTCATTCATTCATTCATTCATTCATTTATTCATCTATTCCTTCATTAATTCTTTTTTTCATTTATTCATTCATTCATTCATTCATTCATTCATTCATTCATTTATTCAATCATTCATGCATTCATTTATTCATTTATTCATTCATTCATTCATTCATTCATTCATTCATTCATTCATTCATTCATTCATTCATTCATTTATTCATTCATTTATTCATTCATTCATTCATTCATTTATTCATTCATTCATTCATTCATTCATTCATTCATTTATTCATTCATTCATTCATTCATTCATTTATTCATTCATTCATTCATTCATTCATTCATTTATTCATTCATTCATTCATTCATTCATTTATTCATTCATTCATTCATTCATTCATTTATTCATTCATCCATTCATTCATTCATTTATCCATTTATTCATTCATTCATTCATTCATTCATTTATTCATTCATTCATTCATTCATTCATTTATTCATTCATTCATTCATTCATTCATTCATTCATTCATTTATTTATTCATTCATTCATTCATGTATTCATTCATTCATTTATTCATTCATTTATTCATTCATTCATTTATTCATTCATTCATTCATTCATTCATTCATTCATTCATTCATTCATTCATTTATTCATTCATTCATTCATTCATTCATTCATTCATTCATTCATTCATTCATTCATTTATTTATTCATTCATTCATTTATTCATTCATTCATTCATTCATTTATTCATTCATTCATTCATTCATTCATTCATTCATTCATTCATTCATTCGTTTATTCATCTATTAATTCATTGATTCATTAATTCATTTATTCATTCATTTATTCATTCATTCATTCATATCTTAGTCAGGATCTGTTTTACTATAGGCTTACTGACTGTAATATTATTGTCTGCGAGAAAATATACTTCCAAGGAGGCCGAGTTTATTATTCATTTACGAAAAATACATATCCACAGATGACTATAATCGACATGAAATATGTCATATAATTTATGTGTGTAATTTATTATCTAGTGTGCACACTTGATTGTGTTGTGGCTGTCCTGATTTAACTCTTTAACCGCCAAATTATTTAATTTGAATTTTTAATCCCTTGAATTGGTGTCTCGCTGATGATATCCACAACTTCAAGTGCGTGAAATTCAACAAAATTGAGGGTAACTATTTTCAAATCTTGCTGATCGATGTCATGTTTTACGTTAACACGTTTAAAAGCTGGTATTTAATGTGCTAATAAAAATAATAAAAAAACGATTATAATCGGGACCGGCGGGTAAACGGTTAAATGTGACGCAAAAGGGTCCAAGTGTTCAAAATCATTAAAATTAACCCGATTTGTTATGCCTACTGATTATCCCACCGCGACAAAATCAACAAAATATCTTACAAGAGAATCCGAAAAGATACAAGTAGAAGACAATAACGCGGCTTTTTACATCAGGGTTGAGATAAAAACAATGTTTGTAATAGTGTGGATTATATTGAAGTAGCTTCATTAATCATGGTAATTATCCAATTGTGCTGTAGATTCTTTATATCTCTGTCGCAAAGGCAATGTTTACTGTTTTTTTCGTCCGTCCGTACGTCTGTCTATCTATACATCCATCCGTCTTGTTATCACGATATTCCCACACCTACATTGTGTACCACTTCTGTGTTCATACCATCCATGCCTAATACAAATATATAGGTCGTTGTTGGCAGAAGGCTGACCTTGGACAATTTTTGAAGGTCACACAGGAAAATGTTGCCTTCACGATATCCACGCTCCCTCAATTTGTATTGATCGCTTTCATTTTCATATCAGTGATGGAAATCGTAAAATTCTAGTTCAAGTTCACGTAGGAAAACATTGTACCCATGTTGTCTCCGCCTCTAGATAGATAGATAGTTTTATTGACCAAGGTAAGTACATGTGTGTTAACAGTGGTCGAAGAAAAGCTTTGTTGTTGAAGACGTGTGGCATATAGTGTTATAAAATTACATTGAACATTAGAATTCTAACCAGCTGATCGGAGTTATGAGAAATAATTAAGCATGTCATAGATTACTGTGTCGGGTTCTGCCGTATTTAACAAAATGTCAATATTAAATGTCATCCCAGGGTAGCACTCTCTGATGTTACTAAGTAGGTTGAAGTTTTCGATTATATGCTGCTCGCTTTGTATTAGACCACAGGGGCAAAGCCGGTTTTCACGGGTTATACGAGCCCACCTACCCGTGTCAATCCGCAGATTATGCGATATTACGCGCAGTCACGAAAAAGCTAGTCTCTGGTGTTCTGGTACTCGTACACTTACGTCCATGTTTGTGTAGATGTTGTGCACAGACAAAGATGCGTTCATGAGCACATAAGCCTGTTTTTCGGATGAAGTAGAGGTCAGCACATTGTGTCTTACCCTATCCAGCGCTAATGTTAGTATATCACCCTGATAATCCAGCACACTTGTCATGTAACGAGCTGTTTTGTTCCTGCTATTTAAGGTTAAATTTAAACAGTACATAAACGGGTCATCTGTCATTGTGGATCTAGCACGAAGCATAGTTTGAAAGAATCGCTTCTGTTTATCTTATCTTTGATTATTGCTGCGACGGGTGGTAGACCCAATTCCACTAGGCAAATGTCATTGCAAGTAGTTACACGAACCCCCAAAAGTGCCTTCACTGCTGTCATATACACGGATTCTACCTTACTCACATTAGCTGTAAGCCAACACTCACAGACATACAAAAGAGTTGGGAGAAAAGCAGTTTCTAAGATTTTTCTTTTAACATAAAATGGGAAATCCTTATTCTTCTGAAAAAAGGCAATTAGCTTCAACAAATGTTTTGATTTATCTTTCACATGCTCTGTTAAGAATGCATTCATACTGCCATCCGCAGTGAAAATTGACCCTAGATAAGTGTACTTTTCACAATGTTAGATAACAATGTCACCCTAGGGATGTGCTAGCTCTATCAGGATTCGGTCCTCTCTTGATCCGTTTATCACCATGAACTGGGTCTTATGCGCGTTCAGGAACATACTGTGGGATTCACAGTAATCAAGCACGATCCCTACTTTGTTAAGGCACTTATCACGTGTTGAAGCCATGATAACAGTGTCATCCATCATGTGTTGGTTTAATGTTGGGCCAGCGTCGCAGACGGTTTGCCCACATTGAACCAACACATGGTCATTTTCCCGAATTTTTTGGGATAGCAGTCATAAACATGATAAGATTCTACGTAAAATTCGTAGTTGGGTGATATATACCTATTTGTTCACCCTCTAGAGTTTTTTTAAACCCCTAGACCTTTGAGCTAATAAATTTATTTTTTCAGTCACTTGAACTTGAATATAAATTGACTAAAAAAAATTTGATTTTTAAAAGTGACTGCTTAGGCCCATGTTGACATATCAATATCAAAGAAAAAACATTATGTGAAGCTACATAGCCTAATGATCTTAACTAAAAATACAAAAAAATCACAAAAAAATTAAAAGCACTGAAAAAAACTAAACTAGTTTCATATCAAAGGTGTTTACTGCCATGCATTATACACAACTTTTTACCACAAATACCCACCGTCTTTGGCCAACCACACGAAAGACAACACCCATAAGTGTCTTAAAGTAACAACATAGGGCGGGGGGGGGGGAGGTTAACCTGCGGCACTGATTGTCTGCTCAACGTTGGGCCGACGGCATCAACATATTGCTCAATTCTATGCTTGCATTCAACCATCTTTTATGTGTACAGATAGAGTGCTTGGGTTTTCTGTGAATCCTTATAAATATTGATATATTTTTTTAATCTGAAAATTTGGAAAGAAATCGGGATATATTACTTCGTCCACGCAGTCCCTTTAATTTAGGTTACGAAAAATGTTTGTGTCAAAGCTTTGAGGGAATTTTTAATTTTAAAAACTAAGTACACAAGTTCCTGAAGAAAACACTGAAACATTGTGAGCGATATAAGGGCTCTAAGGGTTAATGACTGTTATATACCATTGAATGTTCTATATCGAGGCGGCGGGACCCCTTTTTAGTGGTTAGCAATACCGTCTGTCACGCAAAAGCGCAGCGATTGTTCAACTCTCTCTCTTTATAATCCTCACTTGTAAATATTGAATATTGCGGGGAACCCCCGTGATACTTCTGTATCGAGGCTTATATACACGCCTCATTAACAGATCAAGAGGTTCAGAGGTCCAGATGCAATTGCATAATTATTTCTCTGAATGCATGAATGTCTCTTAAATTAATGATCACACCATTCCCACGTCAAATACATATTCACAATATGCATATTGCACAGTTGAATGGTTGAATGGAATTACTTTTATCTGTCAAATCTAACACTCGTGGTGCGACCCTAGATCGCAAACACAAATTGCTGGGTTGCCAGTTGTCATTGACAAAAAAATCACAAGCAGATTGAAATAAATACGTTTTTTACTAGTAGACATATGTGTAAAGAACTAGTGTATGCTGACATGCCTTTATTAATATAAGAGGCTTGTGTATATACCAACACGTTGAACTAATGCTACTATAATGCTAGCCCACCGTCTGCGACGCTGGCCCAACATTAGCGCAATGGTGAATCAACGTCTCGTTTTCGCCGGATTAGAAGTTTATCAAACTCTCAACGTTGTCTAGATGCTGGGCAAGCGTCAGTGACGCTGGCCCAGCATCTAGACAACGTTGGGCCAGCGCGTATTGTCAGGTGGGTCGGTAGAGAGCGTGTGAGAGTCCACAAGTCTCGTAACGGTCCATTGGACAGACACAGGCTTTGTGGGCGAGAGACGTGAACCAGGGATTTGTGGACTTGATCAGCTCCGCTTTCATTCAAGTCAGTCCGCGATCATTCCACGTGTTATAATACATTATATCATCACCATTTCATTATAATTATAATCCAATTATAATAGTCAAATGCTGGATCAGCCCCTGTTGATATCACCTTCTTGCTGGTAAACTCGTCAAGGTTACATTCCAGGTCAGTGGCAACCCAGCACACATGAAGTGTTTGCCCAGCGCCCCTTGTTTGCTAGGTAGTACTGACTATCATATACAAGGAGGAGGTAAATGATATACGACCTCGACACAATGCTAACTTATGCCTTGAATGAAATTGTCATGGCTCCCTCATGGGCACGCCTTCTTAGCCACTTGACCCATATATGCATATATGCATAAACATATATGCTCCGAATGTTCAAAGTAATGAATGAATGGATAAACGGATAAATGAGTGAATGACTGAATGTATGAATAAATGAATGGATGAATGTCTAAAGGAATGAATGTTTAAAGGGAATAAATGAATGAATAAATGAATGAATGAATAAATGAATGAATGAATGAATGAATGAACGAACGAACGAACGAACGAACGAACGAACGAACGAACGAACGAACGAATGAATGAATGAATGAATGAATGAATGAATGAATGAATGAATGAATGAATGAATGAATGAATGTTTAAAGAAATGAATGTCTAAAGGAATGAATGAGTTATTGAATGAATGAATTAATAAATGAATGAATGAATGTATGTATGAGTAAATGAATGAATGAATGAATGAATGAATAAATGAATAAATGAATGAATGAATGAATGAATGAATGAATAAATGAATGAATGAATGAATGAATGAATGAATGAATGAATGAATGAATGAATGAATGAATGAATGAATGAATGAATGAATGATTAATGGATTAATGTCTAAAGGAATGAATGTCTAAAGGAATAAATGAGTGAATGAATAAATGAGTGAATGAATGAATGAATAAATGAATGAATGAATGAATGAATAAATGAATGAATGAATGAATGAATGAATGTATGAATGAATGAATGAATGAATGAATGAATGAATGAATGAATGAATAAATAAATAAATGAATAAATAAATAAATAAATAAATAAATAAACAAACAAACAAACAAACAAATAAATAAATAAATAAATAAATAAATAAATAAATAAATAAATAAATAAATAAATAAATAAATAAATGAATGAATGAATGAATGAATGAATGAATGAATGAATGAATGAATGAATGAATGAATGAATGAATGAATAAATGAATGAATAACCGAACGAACGAACGAACGAACGAACGAACGAACGAACGAACGAACGAATGAATGAATGAATGAATGAATGAATGAATGAATGAATGAATGAATGAATGAATGAATGAATGAATGAATGAATGAATGAATGAATGAATGAATGAATGAATGAATGTTTAAAAGTAATGAATGAATGGATAAACGGATAAATGAGTGAATGACTGAATGTATGAATAAATGAATGGATGAATGTCTAAAGGAATGAATGTTTAAAGGGAATAAATGAATGAATAAATGAATGAATGAATAAATGAATGAATGAATGAATGAATGAACGAACGAACGAACGAACGAACGAACGAACGAACGAACGAACGAATGAATGAATGAATGAATGAATGAATGAATGAATGAATGAATGAATGAATGAATGAATGAATGAATGAATGAATGAATGTTTAAAGAAATGAATGTCTAAAGGAATGAATGAGTTATTGAATGAATGAATTAATAAATGAATGAATGAATGTATGTATGAGTAAATGAATGAATGAATGAATGAATGAATAAATGAATAAATGAATAAATGAATGAATGAATGAATGAATGAATGAATAAATGAATGAATGAATGAATGAATGAATGAATGAATGAATGAATGAATAAATGAATGAATGAATGAATGAATGAATGAATGAATGAATGAATGAATGAATGATTAATGGATTAATGTCTAAAGGAATGAATGTCTAAAGGAATAAATGAGTGAATGAATAAATGAGTGAATGAATGAATGAATGAATGAATGAATGAATGAATGAATGAATAAATGAATGAATGAATGAATGAATGAATGAATGAATGAATGAATGAATGAATGAATGAATGAATGAATGAATGAATGAATGAATGAATGAATGAATGAATGAATGAATGAATGAATGAATGAATGAATGAATGAATGAATAAATAAATAAATAAATAAATAAATAAATAAATAAATAAATAAATAAATAAATAAATAAATAAATAAATAAATAAATAAATAAATAAATAAATAAATAAATAAATAAATAAATAAATAAATAAATAAATAAATAAATAAATGAACGAGTGAATGAATGAATGAATGAATGAATGAATGAATAAATAACTGATTGAATGAATAAATGATTGAATAAATGATTGAATAAATAAATCAATGAATGAATAAATGAATGAATGAATGAATGAATGAATGAATGAATGAATGAATGAATGAATGAATGAATGAATGAAGATGCAGATAACCCTGGTGGTCTAAGGTCAAGCACGCTACCTCTCTGTCGCAGAGACTCGCCACAGAATAGAATCTCAACGAGCACATGGACAGACATGTTTTCCTAAACCTGGGTACTAACCCCGAATTCTGGAGTGATAGAAAATAATGCTAAACGGTTCCCCGCCGGGACTTGACATTAAGTGGACACACCTGATACCACAATATATTCACATCCAGACGCCAAGTTGAATTGCCCGTTTAATTTTAGGCTCGATTCACCGATACCTAGCTAAATAACAACCCCACAAAATACAGTGATCCCTTAATACCCAGCAAGTACGTGGCTGTCCTACATTTATATAAAACATAAAGAACCATTAAGGGACAAAAGTCTATTTCATTTTTGCCAAGAGTAGTTTGGGTGTGGCTGAGTGTCATGTTCCTATTGTGTATTGTTATGTCAGCTGATTTGACTGAAGATTTTTTACCATTGAGCACACAACCCTGATCAATGCCAGTGCTAGAAGGTCATGCACAGGTCAACAAGGACAGGTTGTAGTCCTACTTCTGACACCAGAACTATTTACTGATGTCATCACTTTCCCTTGGAATTGAAAGGGTGTATCTACACTTCATAAATTTGGAAATAACCCGTTCATTTCCAAGGTTGGGATATTGTTAACACTACTGCCTGAGGACAGAGCCTCAGCGGTAAAAAGGTAAAGGTAAATGTGCAGCCTTATAGTCCGATATCAAGTATTTCATCCGACTTTTACAGTTTTACCCCCTGGTCACTGGACCTGTTCATTCCTGTGCCATCTCAACCCCACGGAGAGCATACAGATTTGCAGCCATTTTGGCGCATGAACTTCTCATACATATTGCCATCTCTGTCCTACCGTGTACTCATTTTCACCTGAGTCAAGTGAAGCATTTTAGGGTTAAGTGCCTTGCCCAATAACACAACATCGAAACAATGTCCCAATATTGCTAGGGAAGAAAAATGATATTTCTCTGATAATCCTTCACCAAGCGGGACTCGAAACCGCACTGCAGGCAGCGACATCAACAAAAAGTGTCAGCGCTTTGAGGGTTAAATTTGTTCACCGTTTTCGGCCGGGGGGAGGGGGGTCGATTTTTGACATCAGAATGTGACGTCAAAACTTGATCCCTGCCCGGGAAGGGTTGTTATTGGCACACCATCTTGGACGCTGGCACAACATCATTCAACCATCGCTTCAACGTATAATGTTTTCTGTGATGCAACGTGTTGCCTTTACATCAACCATTACAGTGCGGGGATCGACTTTAAACGTCAGAATCTGACGTCTGTAGACATCAGATTCTGACGTCTAAAGTCGATTACCGCACCGTAAGAGTAAAACTATTTATAGTTAGACCCATGTCATAGATATTTAAATGAATCGATGAGAGCTAAATAAGACATTTATGATGATTTCAAATGGAAAACCCCTTTGGTCACCATGGTTTATACAAAAACATATCAGCGGTTTAAGGGGTTAAGCTCGAATAGGAATCTGGATAGGAATCTGGACACTAATTCCACATTCACAGAGAGAAGTTATGTAGCCTACAGTATCATCGCAACTCTCTTATAGTATTGGTGCACTATATGGCACATTTTTAAGAAAATAAATTTGCATAATAATTTGCATAATAAAAATTGGTATAATTCATCATGTTAATGGTGTTCTTAGTATAGCTTGCATTTGATATATTAGAACTGAGTATTTCATAAAACAACATGAGCAATAATATAAATGCAGAATAAATCTTAATAATAATACTCTATGTCTAACAATAGTCAATTGAGTAGTCACGGGTGTACTAAGATAACTTGCTGGCCAAAATTGCCCATTTGTTAGTGCGTGGGTCGTGAGTCGTGTTTGTGTTACTGGGACATTACCAAATTACTCATCGTCTAAAAGATGGCCAATTGAACCGGAATAAAATGTAATGGGAAGCCATCATTATGCCGTGAATTAGTGATCTGTGATGTTTACATCGTGACAGCTATATTTACAGCCGGATGACGTTGGTGTCTCTTTAGTAAATCTGCCATTTCAAGGACATTGCCGCAAACTTAGTCTGACGTCTACGCTTGGGGAACAAACAAAACTGTGACATATCGTGTCAGTTCAGTTGCCAAATATGCATACTCGACTAGCCCTTTCAAAAATACACCCGAACCAGTACAGATTATTGCCGATTTAAGTAGAAGAAAATGTGTAGAAGCAGAGTGTGAATGATGTTGGCTGGGATCATTCAGATTCTGATACTACACGACCATATCACGAGTATTATTCATCTTAAAATGTCTTTCGTATGTCAGGTCACAATGACCAAACAAATTGAACATAGGAAATATTTGCACCATTCTATCATGTTTTCTAAAACTACTTGCCTAATAATATAGTAATAGTTTATTTGGTGCACATATTACATTACTATTTTTATGATATCGAATGACTGCAATGCAATTGACGGGGTATTGACTGCATAGACTGCAATGCACATATCAGACACTTAAACAGTCTAAAGCACCGTGTGGGCACAATCACGATGACAAGCATCCGACCCGACCGGGATTCAAACCAAGTACCTCTGAGTTTTGAGTCACAACCACCGGATCGTGATCGGATCGGATCGGATCGGTTCTTCTAGATATAATAGTGGAACATTACTTTCGCCAATATGACGTTTATCTCACTAGACCGACTTATCAAAGTTTTAATATTATCAAATTCAATTCATTTCATTTCATTTTTCAAGTTTAATACCGGCATATATTTACTGCTCATACAATTTGTCTTGACATCGGATATGTGACGTGTCTCCATTGAACGAGTTAGCTTAGTTCAGAATACAAATACGGCTACTGCATTCCTAATGTCCAAGCCCACCAGTCCAACTCAGAATAGTATAGCATAGATGGATTTCTTTGGCTGAGCGACGGCTATGCGAGCTGACGCCAGCAGATGCAATCAAATGACTAATCAAAGTACTTTTATTCTAAAGGGACTAACGTTATGTACGTGTCGAGGGCTCTATTTCATACCACTTAGTTGTACTATCGTTTTTATAAATACTCTTAATATAGTATAGTTTTATTGTATTATCATGATATTATATGGTATTTGGGCCGAGTGCATAATGAACTAAACTTGTGTCGTGGCTCAAGCTGTCAAGTAAATATCTACAACGTTGAAATTATGAAGACCTTATAAAACTAAAATAATGATATTGTTATAAAGTTCCATGCTTTTAATAATTGTTCCACTTGTACTTGTTTTATAAGTTTATACGCTTTCCAGCGGGTTTTTTGTGCTACTTGTATACTATCATGTACTTATATTATCTCTATTTTTAGCGCGGGAAACAAAAATTATGTATAATATATTTTTATTTAATTTTACTTTTAAGTGGAATTACCAAGTACAAAGTTGCATGCTTTTAAAACTTGCTCTATTTGTTGTTGTTTTATAAGTTTCTATGCTTTTCAGAGGGTTTTTTGCTACTTTTGTACTAATATGTAGTTATTTTATCTCTGGTTTTAGCGAGGGAAACAGAAATATGTATAATATATTTCTATTGAATTTTACTTTTAAGTGTAATTTTAAATGTAATTACTATGTATATAAATTTTATCCTGGATGTCGAACTTAATTAGGGTGCTGGTCACCTGTATTCGACATCCTCATGTACACAATTTTATTTACAATGACATATTTGTACGATTATTGTATATATTTGTGTATATAAAGCCTTATAAATAATAAAAAAATGAACATAAGGTATAACGCCTATATTGGATCGATGTTAGGCAAGCGTCGCAGACGGTGGCCCAACATCGAACCGATATATGCTTGACATGCCGTGTTTGTTGAAGAAGGTTACAATTTAACGCAATATGTTGACCATAAATGTCTTAGTTAGCTCTTTCCGCTTCATTTGAATAACTATATTATGGGTCTACGACCACTAGAAATATTTTTACTTTTACAGTGCGGGGATCGATTTTAGACGTCAGAATCTGACGTCTACAGATCGAACCAATATTTATCACATAACGTTGCAGTTTAACCAATATGTTGACCATATATTGGCTTAATGTTGGGTTAACATCATAGATGGTGGGCCAACACAGGGTGAGTGGCCCACCCCAGCAAACACAAAACATTGGTATAGCATTTGTACAATGTTGAACCAGATTCGGAGACGCTCGGCCGACGTTGTACGAATGTTGTACATCTGTTTTATGTTTGCTGGGGTGTTTTCTGTGTAACTGACCTTGACCAAGATTACACCCTGGTCGTTTTCGCCGCTCTATACATATAGGGATAATAGGCTAAGGTATGCTGACCAACAGATTAGTGGATCCCAACAACCTAATGGCCCGCTTACACTTGGCTGGATATGACTAACGGCACTCTTTTACGGATTTTGTAACCCACTGTTCAACTCACTCCGTAACCAACTTCTTTTTCCACTCGTGTACGGTTCCTATAACCCACTGTTCAACTCACTTCATAATCCGGGCGGGAGTCCTAGGGTAGTGGTTAGCACCGCTGCCTTTCACAAGTTCGGTGTTCGGTTCCCGGTCTCGGCGGTTTGAAAGAAACAAAAAATGTTTCTTCCCCATCCGTGACCGAGAGGTAGCGTGCTCGGACTCAGACCGCCAGGGATTGAATTTTGAATCCTGTGTCTGGAGGGCAGTGTCATCTCAATCATCTCACCATCC
This sequence comes from Flabesymbios commensalis, assembly GCA_964017125.1. Classification (NCBI taxonomy): domain Eukaryota; kingdom Metazoa; phylum Annelida; class Polychaeta; order Terebellida; family Flabelligeridae; genus Flabesymbios; species Flabesymbios commensalis. The sequence continues at coordinate 69,412,522 of OZ024913.1, forward strand.
TCAGGAGGTTCTCCTGGCCCAGTTTAGCCTATATGTGCACAAAGGTGGCCTAAAGCCCAATTCATTTCATTTTATTTCACTCCATAATCCACATCTTTATCCACTCCTGTATGGTTCCTATAAACCAATTTGTAACCCACTCCTTTACGGTTTCTATAACCTACTATGTAACCCACTCCGCAACCCACTTCTTTCTACCCTCGTTTACGGTTCATATAACCCACTACGTAACCCTCTTCTTTATCCACTACTTTACGGTTTTTCAATAACCCACCATGTAACCCACTCCGTAACCCACACTAAATTTCACTGATCTTTTAAAAGTGAAGCTGTAGGTGGAATGAGCTGTGTGAAATATATTTACTTTACATCACGCAGATTTCCTGTCTGGGACGATACAATTATCTAGCTGTTGACCCCTGATACGAATAAGGCTAATTTATAATAGGGCCCGTGGCGCCAGGCGACCAGTCCCGCTTTAGATTAAAATTACGACAGTGCAAGTACCGGTGCAAGTACACATTACTTAGCCTAAGTGTCAAAGCGGAACTGTTATTAATAACTGGTTATATCAATCACATTCACGGTTGTCAGATTCCAGGTTGTCATCTAGTTTTGGTGGCTGCACTCACATGCAAACTGGCAATACGTCAGGTTAACACTATTATTAATACAAATATCTCAATGCATAGACGAACTGGCTTTTTTCTGAGGGGGGGGGGGGTGGGCGCTAGCATAATTATCTTCCATGTTTTATTATTACCCCTTAAAGCGATAAATTAAAGAATTTAATTTGTTTACTCACTTTAAGTTGTGTTTCGCTGCCGCCACCCACAATTTGAAGGTTGGTAAACATTATTAAGGTTTGTAGAGCTTGAATCAAAACATATGCTAATCTAGTAACTGTTATGCTCGTTTCTCCTTCTAATGTTCTTTTTGTGGGACAAATAAAAGGACTGAAAAACGACTATAGACGAGATCAACACTGTTTAATCATTAATAAAAAAGGCTAAAAATGTCATAATAGTAATAAAGCATCAGTCAACTACGCTATCATTTGCCATGTATACCGTTTAAATGTGATATTTTTAATTGAGGGATCAGCTGCTTTAATTAGTTGCATGGATTTTGAATAACATAGGTCTCCCTCTCTTCAACATGTTCAATTGTCTATGTAGCTTGATTTACCTCGAGCAAGACACACTATAATGAATATACCTGTCCATCATACCCCGTCAACTGTCAAAATCTGCAGGTGTTCATTATAGTTATATGTATAAAACATGAGCTTGGCAGATCACCAGATAGCTGTCTTGATGTAGAAATCTTACTCCACACTCATTAACACCGATTAATGCAAATCAGCTACTACCCTCTGGGTTTACAACAGTGGAGGCAGTGGGGCAAAGACAATATTTTACATCGTAAATTTGTCAATGGTTCTAAATATTTACCTCCTTCAAATGTATTCAAGTGTACATCATTGTATGAGGTTCGCGTGTTTGTTTCAACTCAATACAATCCGTTTATAATACTGACAAGTACATAATAACGTTACAACAAAAATATAATCAATTTGATCTCAGTACCCAGCCCAATGGTTTGTACTAATAAGTATTCATGAGTAATTTTCAACCACTTGAAGTTGTGGGTCGCGGTAACGAGACGCAACTTCAAGTGGGTGAAAATTAAAATTTTAAATAAATTAACTCAGCAAGATCAGGGTTAATATATAAATATTTACTTCTTTCACGAAGTGTACATCATTGTATCTGGTTCTCATGTTTGTACTAATAAGTACAAAACACACAGTATAAAACATCATTATCTCACCACAAAATTAACATGTTTTTCATCATATTTCCATAAAAAGCCTTTAATATTGGCGATGATTGACCAATCCGTCTGCTCTCTAGGGCTGAGTAGACACAATCAATCTGAGGTATTTCGTGTGATATAAAAAGTGAATGCATCCTTGGATTTTTAGATCAGACAACACTTCATCTTATTTAATTAAAAAAAAATGGTAACCAATACGAGTCTTGACGGAATAGAAGGCAATTACACAGCTACATTTCTTGCATATAACTTGATTTACAATAAACTGTTGTTACATGTAGCTATTGTCCGTAATGGATTGAGAAGGACATCTACTTAGTATTACATTACCTCAGATTATGTGTTCATCACTTTGAATTGTGGAATAATGATTGAATACATAAAACTATCCGACATCAAGGCATTTAATTTATACACAAATAAGTCGTAACTATACAGACACTATTGTAACCTACCTTAATAAAGTGAGTTTGCAGGTGCGAACCATGTACACAGCTTAACCTTTGTGTTCCAGAAATGTTTGTTTTATTCTTTCAGTCATCTAAAGCTGGAATTGCTAACGTAATTTCCAGCTTCAAATGACAAACAAATAGAGCCATTTAATAAAACTAAACACCTCGCAAATTGCTTGATGCCGTTATTTGAATATCGTTCATAAATATTTTATAAATTTGATGGGTATCTTATTTTGTCTGACACTATATACACGTAGAAGGTTTAATTTGCGTCACTCTCTGACGTGAATGAGGCTGATGATGATGGATGTATTGTTGTGGTGGGTGACAAGAACCACTGGTAACCTCTGTTAACCCGTTAAGCACGACTTTAGGTCGTTTTAAGTCGTTTTAAGGCGATTAAATCACTTTCATTGTGAATCAAATGAGTTTTCCAACATCAAGATTTGCTAATGTTTAGTCTCAAATTAAACAGATATGAGTAATTGTGACCGATTTGTAGTTGTGGGTCGCGGTAGCGAGAAACAACTTTAAGTGGGTGGACATTTAAACAAGATAACTTAGGGGGTACAGAGTTAATAGGTGTATATTATTACCAGTTGTGGTTATGGCTCGGTGGTTGTGTGAAGTTACTGTCTGTAAATTTAATACTACTATGCTTGCCAATACAGTATGCATCATAATACAAATCACTGCGCAGAGTACGTGTAAGAATACTGGAATAATATCACTCTAATCGCCTAATACTTATCTGAATCATAGTTTTATACCCCCCCCCCCCCCACTGGTTGGCTCAAATGGCCTTCTCGATACCCGCCCAATGACACAAGGTATTTTAACATCACATGATGTTTAATTATTATTTGTTAAAGGCGGGATCACCATATTCCCGTCATGGTTGTCTGAAAGTAGAAACTTTCCTAATAAATTTACCTTTCTAGGGTAAAATATTGAAGTCTAATATTTTAACAATGGTTAATATAATTCACCAACTACTCATGTACCAGGCAAGTCTAGACATGGTGACAATCATATCGTAAGCTAGGTGGATTGCTGTTATAGTGGGTGCAAAAACAAATTTCGAAAAAAATACAGTTTAGTTATGGCTGTCTTGGTTTTTGATGTGTAGAGCAGCAAATGAGACCATTTCAGTACCAGGGTGGCCTTGTACACAATCACAATACAATACAAAGCTGAACTATTTTTCTATAGACCACGGAGATCAAAGGGTTTGTTCAATTTAAAATCATTATAAATGTCTTAGTTGGCTCTTTCCGCTGCTTTTGAGAACTTATGTTTTGGGTCTACAGCCATTGTAATACAAATCAAATGGGTTACACTGTCAATTCTGTAGCCTAGCGTTTAGAGGGTTAACACTTTAACATGTATAAATACACATTCCAAAAATGAAAAATGTCTACGATAAACAATATCTATGTTAATCATACCCACTCGAAAATGCTCATCACAATAAAGAAAACAATAAAAATAATATACAGCTTTGGTCATAGAGATGGGTACACAATCAGACCAATTCATACTGATATACGATTATTCAGATGATCAGAACGATTTTGACCTTTTAAAATATATGACATTAGTGACAATAAAAATAATATAAATAATAATAAATCTTTGTTTGTTTGTTTGTTTGTTTTTTTTTGTTTTTTTTTTGTTTGTTTGTTTGTTTGTTTGTTTGTTTGTTTGTTTGTTTGTTTGTTTGTTTGTTTGTTTGTTTGTTTGTTTGTTTGTTTGTTTGTTTGTTTGTTTGTTTGTTTGTTTGTTTGTTTGTTTGTTTGTTTGTTCAATTATGTTTGTTTGTAATATCTCTCTCGCATTGTACGTGCGCTCTTAGATTTTTTTTTAAATGTGTTATTGCTGTTGTTTGTTAGTTTCTATTCTTATGTGATGCTGAATTAAGGGTTGGGTGGGTGATTACGATTATGGGGGAACAATTTTTCATTTTTACTTTGCTTGATTTTGGGAGTCGAAGTGACTATGGGTGAGACGTAGGCCGACGTCGAACTGTGCGGGTTGAATATACATGTAACCTTTCTCCAGTCAGTCATATCAATCAGGTTTATTGCTTTTAAAAGGAGAACCCAGACTGACAGCCGGATCTCTTACAGGATCTACACGCCTACTCTCTGCCTGCTTCACTTCCAGCAAACCCCAGCAGTAGAGACAATACTGATTTAATGTTGGGCCAGCGTCGGCCAGCATTAAAATAGCGTTGGTTCATCATCTTGTGATTGCTGCTCTTCGGCCTGGGTGGTATACAAATAACATTAGAAAAACATCTGACAGGCTGAACAAAGCGTTATCAAAGCCTGTGGGGTGTGGCTGGAGGCTTCTGTTATGAATCGTGGTTCAAAATGTCAAGCACCATTACAAACATACATTGAAGTTAGATGCTTGTTATTTCTGATGATATCGCTGAAAATCGATGTATCTTTTACGAAAAAAGACAATGGCTCCCACAGGTCCTTCATATTATATCATTAAAACAATACTTGTGGTCGTTTTAAATTTTATGGTAATTTTCAAGGAATATTGTAATATTGTTTTCGCTGAATACCAAAAAATATATAATATAGATAATATAGTACTGATTTAGCAAAATGGGACAAGCTTTTTCAGTGGGGCTAGCCCCGGCTAACGCAGGCTAGCCCTGGGCTAGCCCCATGTTCTCTCCCCACCCCATTTGGGGCTCGCATGTATGCGCCCAAAGTTATAAAATCCTTTAGCCGGGTCGCAATGTGCGTTTTGGTATAAGTTCATATAACTGGAGCCGCGCTCATATCGCCGGGGCTCAAGCCAATCTAGAGCCTCGGCGAATTGAGTCAACGCCTGTATGTGTTAGTCAGGCGCGCTTCTCGTCTGGTCCAGTTTCAAGCTCGACCGGTGCGCCGGGCGAGCCTGACTTTCCAGGTGCCTGCTTTTTCATCTTCAGTTAGGTCTATTCCAGTGACCGTAGCTTCATAAAACCACCCATTTTCTGAATTTATACACTGAACTGCTTTTCCGATACTAAAGATAATGTCTAAATGCTAAAGGCTAAATGCTAAATGGCTAAGCAGAAATAAATGAGGACTGCAACAGGTCTAGATGTATACGCGTACGGACACTCAATTATTGCACGTTTAGATCAACTCAGAGCTGTTTAGATGATGCTGAATGTGGTCAAGGTGAGCGCGCCCTGTCTTGCCCAGAGCGAGCCTGGCCAGCCCGGCGAGATGACACATAGTTCACAGCATCCATGTTAGCCGCCACACAGTATACTGGGTGCAAGCCCAAGTAGGATTTGGGCGGGTATATTTTCCTGGCCCGAACCGTGTGGGGGCTCGAGCCCATTTCATGCGCTGGGCGCAACCAATTCTGCGCCTGTCTCGCCGGGCTTGCGCCCGGGCTAATGACGGGCTGGCCTGCGTTAACGCAGGCCAGCCACTGATGAAAAATCTGTCCCATTTTGTGAAATCAGTACTGTATACAAATTGTATACCCGGACATTTCTTTTAATTCTGTCACGTTTATATTTGCATGACAACCTTATTGTGGTAAATGCGACAAGTACGCTTCAGAGATGGACAGCTTATCAATATCTTGATTAAAGCGACTTGTGTTGACATGTCAATTCTGAAAATTTAATTTATATGAAGTGTTATAGCTTACTGATCTTAACTAAAAATACAAAAAAACAATTTTTTTTATAAACATTGAAAAAAAACTAAACTAGTTTCATTACAAAGTTGTATACGGACACGTAAACAAGAGTGAGTGCATTATACAACGCTTTTTGATACAAATATCCACCGTCTCCGATCAACCACATGAAAGACACCGCCCTTAATTTGTGTCTTAAAGTGAGGGGAGGCTTAACCTGCAACACTCATGTCTGCCCAACGCTGGACCGACGGCATCAACATATTCATTCATTCATTTATTCATTCATTCATTCATTCATTCATTCATTCATTCATTCATTCATTCATTCATTCATTAATTCATTCACTCATTCACTCATTCATTCATTCATTCATTCATTCATTCATTCATTCATTCATTCATTCATTCATTCATTCATTTATTCATTTATTCATTCATTCATTCATTCATTCATTCATTCATTCATTCATTCATTCATTCATTCATTTATTCATTCATTCATTCATTCATTATTTCATTAATTCATTAATTCATTCATTCATTCATTCATTTATCCATTCTCCCATTCCTTTACTTCATTCAATCATGTATATATTCATTCACAAGTTTACTCATTCACCAATTTAATCATTTATTCATTAGTTTATGTACTCATTCCTTCATTCAGGCATGCATCAATTAATCAATTAATTTATTAATTAATTAATTAATTCATTCATTCATTCATTTATTCATTCATTCATTTACCCATCAATTCATTCTTTTATTAATTCATACATTGACCACTTCATTTCTCCATTCGTACATTCATATATTCATTCATTTATTCAGTAAGTCAATTAATTTAACCAATTCATTCATTCATTCATTCATTCATTCATTCATTCATTCATTCATTCATTCATTCATTCATTCATTCATTCATTCATTCATTCATTCATTCATTCATTCGTTCGTTCGTTCGTTCGTTCGTTCGTTCGTTCGTTCGTTCGTTCGTTAATTCATTCATTCATTCATTCATTCATTCATTCATTCATTCATTCATTCATTCATTCATTCATTTATTCATTCATTCATTCATTCATTCATTCATTCATTCATTCATTCATTCATTCGTTCGTTCGTTCGTTCGTTCGTTTGTCCGTTAATTCATTCATTCATTCATTCATTCATTCATTCATTCATTCATTCATTCATTCATTCATTCATTCATTCATTCATTCATTCATTCATTCATTCATTCATTCATCCATTCATTCATTCATTCATTCATTCATTCATTCATTCATTCATTCATTCATTCATTCATTCATTCATTCATTCATTCATTCATTCATTCATTCTTTTATTAAATCATTCCTTTATTCATACATTTTTGCAAGCTGGTAAATTTTGCAGACGTATTTATGTAGGGCCTATTGTATTATTTAAAGTGCTGGGTTTCACACTGGGGATTAGTCTGGTTCTGGCTTTATATAGTGGCAGCAGATATGACCAGTGATGTGTGCACTGTACATCCCAGGTCGAGGAACTGAACCGGTGCTGGTTTAATGTTGGGTCACCGTCGCAGACGTTGGCCCAACATAAAGCCAAACCCGGCAAAAGTGTGGTACTTAGCTGGGTGAAGTACTAAGGAGGAGGTGGGGTACTGAGGCATTGTGGGGTACTGAGTACACATAAGGCAGCTAGGGCTCTACTGACATAAAGGATCATCAGAACAGCTGTGAAGAATTAATAATAGCGCCAGAGTAGTGATCATAAATGGGCCAGAACCATGTAGCTGCAGGCTACTAAATAGACAATTAAATAACACACTTTGTGTAATTAGCCCTTGTAATTGTTATTCCTATTCTTATCAACCTTAATGCGCTAATCGTGTCCATAACAGTTTTTTTATTATGATCCTTAAAACACGCACATTTGATAGATAAATGAGAAGTAAATTGGACAGATAGGCATATGGTTTAGTCAAATTTTACATTATATGATTAAGTATGTTTTAACACCGAGTTTACCCCCAGTTGTTACCATAGGGTTATAGACACCTAACTGCATGGTTTTACCCATTTCAAGTTGTGTGTCACGGCAGCGAGACACAGCTTGAAGTAGATACAAATTAAAAGTGTATAGCCTGGCTCTATAATGATCCAATAAAATAACATGATTTTGTATATATCGGTACTTTCAATTTGGCTATTATCATTAAAAGCGAGGTACAGGCTTATCCAAATTTTGCGCTATTGTACTTTTTCTGTCGGAATTTACAACTCAGCGATACCGTACTCATGCTACTGCTAACAGTTATCTGGCTCCAGATCCCAGGTATCACACGATGGGTGCACCCAATGCTGCCAACATTAAAACAGACGGTGGACCAATATTAACACAACATTGAGCGAATGAATGCTCTCTACGTTTGATTTCTGCATCATCATTTATATATTTGAATACATTTACATTATGTGAATATAAGTAGGTCATGTCCTCCTATTATTCAATTGGAATATCCATGCACCAGATTCGAATCCTCGCTTGGCTGGTTTTTGAAAACACGGCTGCCTTCCCACTTGGAATGCTAATAAACTTTTACCCCTACCGCCCGCTATGTTCAGACAGCCATGACCAAAAGTCGCCTACACGAGTATACTCTGAATAAATAACCCCAGATACACTTCTATTACAGCTAAAAAAAAGTCAGGGGTAGATATGGCAAATGGAAGTACTAGGCTGGAAAGCACGTGACTCTTCAAAAACTGAGGTGTATTAAATCCGGCTGAATACACGGCTCCACCCTGTGCCTTCTTGGAACTCACAAGATCAACACTCCACGCTCTGAAGACTCTCTCTTCTCTAGGATTGCTGACGTCAGCTGGTCAGGTAAGCTAGATTAATATTTGATCAACGGCTCGCATTGCTTTGAGCAAACATCAAACCGAGCCAGTTCTACATAGTTATGAATTCAACAGACATATCCTCCGTCAATAACCGTTACAGCGCTCAAATATATTTGTGCAAACCATGAAAACCATGGGGTCTTTTTTAATTTGAAATGACCATAAATGTCTTAGTCAGCTCTTTCCGATTCATTTGAATACCTATGTTATGGGTGTACGGTCATTAGAAATATTTTAGATGTCAGAATCTGACGTCTACAGACGTTAGATTCTGACGACTATTGTTTATCCCCGCGCTGTAAGGATTAGAGATGTGTTGTTTATTAGCCATTAATAGAAGCCGGTCACCGGCATGTTTCTCTTTCTGATTCATTTGAATATCTATGTTATGGGTCTACGGCCAATACAAATATTTTAATTCTTTCAGTGCGGGGATCTTCTTTAGACGTCAGAATCTGACGTCAATAGACGTCAGATTTTGACGTGTAAAGACGGTCCCCGCACTGACAGGGTTAATGCCATAGAAAGATCGGTAAACTTGAAGACCCCAGACCAGCTTGGTATGGCGCCAGGATATCTCATTGGTAACACGGTTGACTCAGAGTCCAGGGGTATCGGATTCGAATCCCCCCTGCAGTCAATCTCTTTCCTCGGTGCACACATATGCAGCGAACCAAACTGTCAAATTCATGAGAGTGGATGATGTTGATAGCCGAAAAATATAACCGATTAGCGACGCATTAAAACATGTACCAAAAATGTCCAATATGTGAAAGATGGTATGTAAACGGGGAATCAGAAGATAAATATTATACACATGCAGATATCCATTCTTTAGTTCAGATAGCCTATTGGATGACCAAGGGTGGTCCAAAATAAACCCAAATAGTCTCGCATTTTTTTCTGATCAGAAGTTACCTGGGAAAACCTGTTCAAAAATTCTCGTATATCGCCATTTTTTTATCAATATGTCATGTATTATGCTGATAGCGCCACATATTACAGAAGTCAATGACCACTTAATTTATCACTGATAATTTTACTTCGATCTTCTTGGTGACTCTCTCATTGAACGATTTTTTAATATTTTTGAGTCATGTCAAAGGCTACGTATATCATGTTTTTTAATTGTTTGACTGCAGACACCATGCCTACATATCAATAATACCTCCAATCCCTAGACGTGGAACCAATGTTGTGGTCAAATTGGACCACCGTCTACGAGCAATACGTAACAAATATAACAAAGTATGTCTTAGAGAGAAATCGTTAAGATAGATATATAATTATGTAGTATACAGCATTAGGTAATGAAAATGTTTAAACTTCAGACAACCGTATGATATTTATTTTACGTGCATTTCAGCTAACATTCAGGGAGCCTGCCCAAAGACACGCGCCATAGATCAATGTTCGTTCAATGTTGGGCCAGCGTCCAATACGCTGACCCAACATTAAACGAACACCGGATCAAATTCCCGTGTTTGCTGTTTGAGGGAGGGGTGTAATACCCTGTCTTGATTATAATGCCTGCCTTCTTGGCGTAATGACATAAACAAAGTGATCACTCTCGCTCACCTGTCAAGGCCGCGATAAAACGTGAAGTGATTTACCCACCACACATTTGTGTGATAAAATAATATAACATTATGTATTTTATTATATTTTGTGTCACATGGCCATCTTCGCTGTTATGATATAATAATAATAATAATGTACATGTATGATAAAGAGGTCGCTTTCGCCTTTTCCAATAAATCAAATCATTCACGTCTCATGAGTGCTGTTGACGGCGACTTTAATGTAAATAACCTCTGTGGAAAAATAATCAAAATGAATATCATTTTTCAACTGGCTGGAAAAGAGTGATAGTAGAATGATTTGACATATCGGTGGAGATGTCAGATATGGTAGATATATAAAACACCTATACACACTGCAGATTATAGCTGTGTCTACCGCGACCCACAACTTCAAGTGGGAAATAAATACTTATATCTCAAAAAATTGAACCAAAATATCTGTCAATCTGTCAAATGTAAGACTCATTTCTCTTGCAATTTTTTTTACTGACCGGCAATCACAAAGGCTAAAACGGCTATTGGCGAGATTAGCACTTTACTCAAATGGACATGCTCAGGCTAAAATCATTTAAAAATCGGTGATTTTATTTTGGCTTATTATTATGACCATATGATGTAAACATGTCCAAAGACTAGAACTGCAATTTTTATTTTATTTTTTGTGCCGCGCATTTACCAGTTAGGCTAGATATAGAGACGAGATTCCACTATGTCTTATTTTTGACATGGTTGTCCATAATAAGAAATCATTAATTTCGTCTCCATATCAAGCCTAACTGGTAAATGCGTAGCACAAAAAATAAAAAACTTTTGCAGTTTTAGTGGATGAACATGTTTTGATGATGTTTTGATGATTTTAGCCTGAGCCAGTCCCTTTAACGTAAAGATAATGTTAGTTATTTTCTTATGCTCATTATTAAGTTTTATCTATCGGTAGAGGGTTTATAGCTACATGATTTTAAAATATTTTCTACTTTTAATTCTATAGGTATTAGATATTACAATCAACAGTGCCTATGATGTGATACCATTTTGATTAATCGGTGATGTAACTATATAACCACAGAAAGACGCATCAAAGTAAAGCCGTGGGTAATGTCTAATAATAGAGGCCGGGTCTATTTGCCCCTTCACGGGGCACACAAGGCAAGAAAAGTGCGTTAGATTACCCGTGACGGGGCAAATACCAGTTAAATCCTCTTCCATGTCCCGTGACGGGGCGTGGAACCGCTAATTTTGTGCCTTCGATACACCGTGGTGGACGAAATAAAGGAAAATTAGAGTTGGTGTATGCAAGATAATTAAAGTGTCCTTGGGCATCCCGTGAATGATGTAACGAGGTTTCTTATTGGTTGTCAAAAGAAGCATTTCACTGGGTCCATTCGACTAGCACAATAAATATGTTCGCATTTCTAATTTTCAAAAACAACTACATCGATGAGTGGAGTGTGTTCCATCTGGCACTCCGGGGCCAGGTGACGTTGGGAGCATTTATTGTATCAGAGCTACCAAATTTAAACTCATTAGTTAGTACCCTACAAAGTCTATCCCCACGCTGTTTTTTTATTGTATCAGTATCACCTAATCCATGACAGATAAAGTTTGCCCAGTGTGCAGTGAGTCCATCATCCCTTCCAAGGATGAGGTTTAGCGACTGTGCAGTGGGCCCCTCATCCCTCCTGAAAAATGAGGTTTACCCGGTGTGCAACCAGCCCCTCATCCATCCTAAGGATGAGGTTTAGCCAGTGTGCAGTGGGCCCCTCATCCCTCCTAAGAGATGACGTGTACCTATAGTGTGCAGTAGCCCCTTATCCCTCACTGAACCTGAAAGATGAAGTTTACCTAGTGTGCAACCAGCCCCTCATCCCTGAGAGATAAAGTTTACCAGTGTGCAACCAGCCCCTCATCCCTCCTGAGAGATGAGGTTTATCCAGTGTGCAACCACCCCTCATCCCTCTTGAGAGACGAAGATTACCCAGTGTGCAACCAGCCCCTCATCCCCGTGAGATGAAGTTTACAAGTGTGCAGCTAGCCCCCATCCCTCCTAAGGATGAGGTTTACCTATTGTGCAGTGGGCCCCTCATCCCTTCTGAGAGATAAGGGTTTAGCCAGTGCACAGCGAGCCTCTCATCCCTCCTAAGGATTACGTTCGGCCAGTGTGCAGTGGGCCCCTCATCCCTCCTGAGAAATGAGGTTTACCTAGTGTGCAGTGGGCCCCTCATCCCTCCTAAGAGATGGGGTTTACCAAGTGTGCAGTGGGCCCCTCATCCCTCCTGAGAGATGAGGTTTGTCGATTGTGCAGTGAGCCCCTCATCCCTGACTCTGCCTGATATATGAGGTTTACCCAGTGTGCAGTGGGCCCCTCATCCCTGACTCTGCCTCAGAGATGAGGTGAACCAATAACCCAGTGTGCAGTGGGCCCCTCATCCCTAACTTTGCCTGAAAGATGAGGTTTACCCAGTGTGCAACCAGCCCTTCGTCTATCCTGAGATATGAGGTTTATCTAGTGTGCAGTGGGCCCCTCATCCCTCCTGAGAGATGAGTTTTATCGATTGTGCAATGAGCCCCTCATCCCTGACTCTGCCTGATAGATGAGGTTTACCTAGTGTCCGGTGGGCCCCTCATCCCTTCTGAGAGATGAGGTTTACCCAGTGTGCAGTGAGCCCCTCATTCCTAACATTGCCTGAGATATGAGGTTTACCCAGTGTGCAGTGGGCCCCTCATCCCTAACTGGCCCTGATAGATAAGGTTTACCCAGTGTGCAACCAGCCCCTCATCCATCCTAAGAATGAGGTTTAGCCAGTCTGCAGTGGGCCCCTCATCCCTCCTAACAGATGAGGTGTACCTAGTGTGCAGTGGGCCCCTCATCCCTTCTGATAGATAAGGGTTTAGTCAGTGTGCAGCGAGCCATCATCCCTCCAGAAGATGAAAATTAGCCGGAAGTGTGCAGTGGGCCCCTCATCCATAACTAGGCCTGAAAGATAAGGTTCACCCAGTGTGTAGCGAGCCTTTCACTCTCTCAGGGTAGAGTTTACACAGAGAGAAGAGGTTTACCAATGTGCAGTGGACCCTTCATCCCTCTTGAGAGAGAAGGTTTACCCAGTGTGCAGTGGGCCCCTCATCTCTCCTGAGATCGGAGGTTTATCCAGTGTGCAGTGGGCCCATCATCCCTACCTGGCCCTGCAAGATGAGGTTTACCCAGTGTGCAGCGAGCCCCTCATCCATCCTAAGGATGAGGTTTGGTCAGTGTGCAGTGGGCCCCTCATCCATAACTAGGCTGAAAGATGAGGTTCACCCAGTGTGTGGCGAGCCTTCACTCTCCCAGGGGGAAGTTTACACATGTGCAGCTGAGCCCCTCATCCCCAAGAGATGAGATTATCAGATTTTACCTATATTAACATTCTGATGCCTATAATATCACATATCTTATGTATTAGCACCCTCCATTCTAGTATCACATGTATTAACTCTCTGGAGTCTAGAGCATGACATGTCTCATGTATTAACCCTCTGTGGACTAGACTACCATATTTTCTCAATGTTAACCTTCTGATGCCTAGAGTATCATGTCTTATTTATTAAGCCTCTGTGGACTAAAGTATCACACGTATTAACCCTCTGTGCTCTAGAATATCACTATCATGTTTATCTTATTTTACCTACTCATGCCTAGAGCTTCATGGATGTTATTTATCAACCCTCTATAGGCTACAGTTTGCTGTGTATTAACCCCCTGAGGTCCAGAGGGTCGATTGCATCACGTGTGTCTCGTGTATTACCGCTCTGTGGACTAGATTACCATATTTCTTCTATATAAACCTTCTCATACCTAGAGTATCATATGTTTTATTTATTAATCCTTTCCGGACTAGAGTAACACATGTATTAATCCTGTGGGGTCTCTGATATCACGTGTCTCAAATATTATTCTTCTGCGACTAGACTATTATATTTATCTTATGTTATTCTTCTGTTGCCTAGAGTATTACATGTCTTCTGTATTAAAGCCGACACAATCAGGCTAAAATCATCAAAAAATCAATAATTTTATTTTGGCTTCTTAATATAGGCCTACTTCCTTAATATGTGAACATGTCCATAGACTAGAATTGCGGAAGTCTTTCAAATTTTGGGTTGCTGTGGCAACGTAGCAAGTGTGCGAAAAGCCCCGTTTATCAGTTTTTCCTGTATTTCTTAATTTAGACATGCATGTCTGAAATTAAATTGCGTATTTATTTCTCGCTTAACTGTTCTCTATGAACATGTTCACATATTATGGCCATATACACCTTTCCCAATAGCAATACGCCACACACTACAGTTACAAAAAGCTGAACTATTTAGTTGGGAGTCCTGTCACACTTCTATTACAACACGCCACACAGTGATTAAAACTGAACTATTTAGTTGGGAGTCCTGCTTAGGCGCAAAATCGTGCAAACAGTGTATTAAGAAGCCGAAATAAAATTAGGGATTTTTTATGATTTTAGCCTGATTGTGTCGCTTTAACTGTCTGGAGGCTGGAGTATCAAGTGTTTCAACCATCTGGTGTCTATAGTATCACGTGTCTCAAACCTCTGTGAAGTAGAGAAACATATTAACCTGCTGATGCCTAGAATCATATGTCTCATATAATAATCTTCTGGTGGCTAGAGTATGAAATTGCTCCCATAATAACCATGTTAACCATCTGGTGCCACACATGTGTATGATATATTTTCTTCTGTAGCTAGACCCAGCAAATGCTACAAATTGAAATATATTTTGGACAGATGAATTTTCAAAGCAGATATTTATGAAACTTAGGCCTAAGTTATCTAGGCTAGAAAATTTAGGTGGATAAATGGGAGTTAGAGAGAAAATTAGCAAAATACTTTGATAGTAATCTAAGTTTTAAAGATCATTGTTTTATTACGGTGTTAATATTGCACAATGAAAAAAAGTTATTTCTCAGGAGGGATGAGAGACTGGTTGCACACTGGTAAACTTCATCTCAGGGAGAAGTAGGGGCTGTAGGTGGGGCTGGTTGCAGATTGGGTGAACTTCATCTCTCAGGCAGAGTCAGGGATGAGGGGCCCACTGTACACTAGGTAAACCTCAACACTCTACGCTAGGAATAGTAAGCCTTATATCTCGGAAGGGATGAGGGGCCCACTGCACAGAAGGTAAATCTCATCTCCCAGAGGGGGGGGGGAGGGACTCATTGTACACTGGCTAAACCTAATCCTTAAAAGGGACTGGTTGCACACTGGTAAACTTCATCTCGAAGAGATTAGGGGCCAACTGCACACTTTGTAAACATCATCTCTGAGGCAGTGTCAGGGATAAGGGGCCGACTGCACACTATGTAAACCTCATATATTAGGAGGGGTGAGGGGCCCATTTCACACTGGCTCAACCTCATCATTATCCATCGTAATTAGGATGGATGAGAAGCTGGTTGCACACTGGGTAAACCTCATCATTATCCATCGTAATTAGGATGGATGAGAAGCTGGTTGCACACTGGGTAAACCTCATATTTTAGGCTTAGTTTGGGACGAGGGGCCCACTGCACACTGGGTAAACCTCATCTCTCAGGGATGAAAAGACGGGGCTTGTTTCACACTGAATATGTTCATTTCGAATTAAATACTTCTACACTAAGGGCCGTATGCCCGAAGCTAGTTTAGCTACACGACGTTTAGGCTTAACACAGTGTTAAGTAAAACTGTGTTTTAAAAATAATTAGCCCGTATGCCAAAACAAGGTTAGCATCGTGTTATTAAATCATAAGGATAAATCCTAAACCAGTGTTGTAACGCCATTAAGCATACAATTTATGTACACTTACAGTGATTCCCCGTCAGCGCCGACAATGGGCACGTCCAACAAACACAATACATTCCACTAATGCTGCTTTATTGTTCCTGCCAGCGTCGAAGACCACGGCACAACATTAATTCATCAACGGCGCAAAGTGTCGTGTTTCCTGGGAGCAATGTATGAGGATGGGCGTACACATGGTACAAGAGGACTGTTGCTTGGGGATTCCGGGTACCCATGCTTGCTGTACCTCACGCCAATCACTAGGCCAACAACAGATAATGAACGGCATTACAATCGGTCTCATATAATAGCCCGAAACATTATAGAGAGATTGTTTGGCGTTTTAAAACAATTTTTAAGACGATTTACATGTTTGCACTTTGGCCTCCGCACCAAATTAAGCACCAGATTGATTATAATAATTGTGGCTTGCTGTGTTTTGCACAACATAGCAAGAAGACACAGGGAAATTCATATTCGTTGTTGAGTTGGATGATGACCATTACATTGATGATGACATCATTGATTCTAATATGCTGTCATACGTCAACCCACAAGGCAATTTTGTGAGGCCAACAGATTATTGGTCCAACAGATTATGTGAGTAGGCCCTACATAAAATACATTCATAATAATAATATTAAAATCAATACTGCGCAATAAAATTTGAGAGAATAAATGATGAATTAATATTTACTTTTGATGACACACAGTAACATCTGAGATAATAAATGATGTATTAACCCTTTCAGCACGGGGACCGTCTGTAGACGTCTGAATCTAACCAGAAATGCATAATGCATTTATGATCTAACGTATATAAACGTCAGACGTCTAAAGGCGGTCCCAGCTCGGAAATAATTAAAAATGGAGCAAATAAAGCAGAAAAAGCTAATGAAAATATTTATGATTATTTCAAATTGAAAAAATGATTAATGTCTTTGTTACATCGTTCTGCTTCATTTGGGTAGGCTACCTATGTTATGGATGTAGGGCAATTATAATTTGTTTAAGTTCTTTTAGCGCGTGAACCGTCTATATACGTCTGAATTTCACGTTAGAATCAGGCGTCTTAACGTCAACAGACGGTCCCCGTGCTGAAAGGGTTAATACAGTTTTGTATTATCTCAGATGTTATTGTGCGTCATAAAAAGTATATATTAAGTCATCATTTAGTATCTCATATTTTGTACGAAATTAATTTTAGCGTTGTAAAGGTTAATATTTCATTGTCATATGTATGTACAATAAAATCTGAGATAAGAACATATTTCATTAATTCGATTGGTATATTAGTATTTAATTATAGCGATAGGCATGCATAGATGTGTGTATATTTTTGTTTGGTACATCACTGATTTGAAAATAAAGAAGTTGATACCTGCAATGTCTTAAAATGTATTTTGATTTGCATTTCCATCAAATATAACAAAAATATGTTATAATGTTGATATTTTAATAAGTTTAAAATTCCGTTGAAAACTCACAAGTATTAATGTAACATGAGGTCATTCTGCTCTCCGTATGCCCGAAGCTAGGTTAGTGTGAGTTTAGCTATAACAGTGTTGTAACCTTCAGTTTAACGCTAATCGGTATGCCAGAAGCTGGTTTTGGCTTAAAGGGACCCCTTGGAATGAGACATTTTCAATGTTGCCAATTTTTTAAATTGTATTTATATGAAGCTATATAGCCTACTGATCTTAACTAAAAATACAAATAAGTCAAAAAAACAAATTTTAAAGCACCGAAATAGAGTGAAATACATGAAGTTATATTTCCAGGTTGTATATTGCCATGTAAACAAATCAAGTCAGCAATATACCGCATTTTACAGCACATATTCCCACGTCTTGGACGGTAAGATCAGAGCAATCGTCGCTAATTAGTGTCTTATAGTCAGGATATAGGGGGATACACCTGCAGCACTGATTGTCTACCCAACGCTGGGCCGACAGCATCACCATGTGGTCCAATGCTGTAGGAACATTTAACCGTCCTTTAGCAAGTGTTTAGGTATACAAAAAGTTTGTTTGGGTTTTAAGGGGATTCATAGAAATGTTGATAATTTTTTTTTTAATCTAAAAACTTAAAAAAAAAGCATGATCTGGGGGATACACTGCTTCATTACAAAACTAAAAACGAAAATTGATGTCATCCCAAGGAGCTGCTTTAACACAATGATACATCGGTGTGTTATGTTGCCAGAAGATACCCATTTAGCATTAGGTTAAGGAAGTTGATGGCAATAGAAATTTGAAATCGAATCATAAAAATAACTAAATTATCATAATTATCCATCGAATACTAATAGACGACACTCATAATTGTGTGGAGTCATTGGAAAAAATCAACATTATCGAATATTTTTCTTATATTTGATGGGAAAGCAAATCATTTTTTTTTTAAGATATTGCAGGTATCAACTTCTTTATTTTCAAATCAGTGATTTACCAAACAAAATTATACACACATTTATGCATGCCTATCGCAATTAAGTACTAATACACCAGTCGAATTAATTAAATATTTGCTTATCTAAGATTTTACTGTGGATACATATAACAATGAAATAATAACCTTTACAACGCTAAAATAAATTCCGTATGAAATATGAGATAATAAATGATGAATTAATATATACTTTTTATGACGCACAATAACATCTGAGATAATACAAAATGCATTAATCCTTTCAGCACGGGGATCTACAGACGTCAAATTCAGATGTCTGAAGGCAGTCCCCGCGTTAAAAGAATTTAATTTTTTTTATAATGGCAGTAGACTCATAACATAGGTACTCAAGTGAAGCAGAACGAGCTAACCAAGATATTAATGATTTGTTTCAATTTGAAATCATCAAAAATGTCTTCATTAGCTCTTTCTACTTCATTTGAGTTGTCCCTACCTATGTCTGACGTCTATGTACGTTAGATTCGGACGTCTGCAGACGGTCCCCGTGCTGAAAGGGCTAATGCATTTTGTATTATCCCAGATGTCGTTGGGTGTCATAAAAAGTATATATTAAATCATCATCATTTTCTCAGATTTTATTGCGCAGTATTGATTTTAGTATTATTGATATCATGAATGTATCTTATTTACTCAAATAAACTGTTGGACTAGAAGAAACATTTGCATGTTAAGAAGTAAAGGAAAAATTGTCTTTGCTGATTAAATGTTTCCCTATCTCGCATGATTATCTCAATTAAATATTAATACATCAATGAAATTAATTAAATGTTTATTGTACATACATGTTGCAATGACATATTAACCCTGACAAAGCTGAAATATTTTTGTATGGAGACCAAAGTTTTTTTCAATTTGAAATCATCATAAATGTATTTATGAACTCTTTCTATTTCATTTGAGTACCTATTTTATGGTTCTATGGTTCTATGGCAATTATATTTGACATATACATCTACAGACGGCCCCCACGCTGAAAGGATCAATACATCATTTATTATCTCAGATGTTACCGTCATCAAAAGTAAATAATAATTCATCATTAATCTCTCAGATTTTATTGTGCGGCATTTAATTTCTATTATTATTATTAATGAAAAATATAACAATGCGTCTAATTAATTCAGCTCTGATTAAAATTTGTACTATTTTCTGATTTTATCAAGCGAAGTGATTTTCATTCATCTTAAGGTATGTAAGGTGGAAATTGCGATTTATCACGGTGAACGAGAAGAAACATTTGAATGTTAAAAAGTAAAGGTTAAATTGTCTTTGCTGATCTTCACAGACGGGACAACCCGACAAAACACGACACCTTGTGCCGATGATGAATTAATGCTGGGCCGTCGTCTTCGACGCTGGCAGGAACAATAAAGCAGCATTGGTGGAACGTATCGTGTTTGTCGGACGTGCCCATTGTCGGCGCTGACGGGGAATCACTGCAAGTGTACACAAATTGTATGCTTCACGGCGTTACACCACTGGTTTAGGATTTAACCTTCTGGTTTATTAATACGATGCTAACCTGGCTTTGGACATACGGGTTAATTTTTTAAAAACAATGTTTTACTTAACACCGTGTGCAGCCTAAACTTAGTGTTAGCTAAACTAGCTTCAAGGATACGGCCCATAGTGTCCTGTATGTACAGTCATCATTGAAACAGTCACCACCAACCCAAACCCCCTACACCCACCCCATTCCCCCCCACTCCTCCACCCCATACCGCACAGCACCTCTATGAACAGAGAAGCGGTCCGCAGCTCTCATCTAGTTTATAGGTTTTGTGCAGTTTTGTAAATGATGGGTTACCCGCGTTTGCCAAGTGCCAATAAAATATAAAACGCTATAATATATTTATACACATCTGAATTGCCTCACAGTTATCGTCCAATTAGGGCATTTAGCAATTATTCATTTACTGTTATTCATTTACCTTTTAAGCGCTAACCATGACCATGAATTGTTTTTAGATTACGGTTATAATAAGATTATATTTGTGGCAAGTGATATTAAGGTTGTAGTCCCAATAAACAGAATAGGTTCGGCTCATGTTTTTTAATGCTGGCTAACAATCTGCGACGCTGGCCCAGCATCAAACCAACATGGGATCAGCGCCCCATGTTTGTGCCACGACTTGCCTGTAGGAAAGGTCAGGCTGCCTCTTCGACGATTGAACCCTCTATGTGTCGATGACAACTATATTATTTTTAACATTTTATTAATATTTCAATAGTAGGCATACATTTTCAAGGTGAATTTTGTCTTCAATCCACAGAAAGATTTAAACATGACTGTTTGACAAATCTGTAAAAAACAGAAATACAAATGTTCTCTCATGTGAAGCTGTGTATCGCGTCAGGAAGACACAGCTTCAAGTGTGAGAAACTTTCTCACTTAATGGGTTAAATAAGATGACGTGTCAGGTAATTATAATGTACGGAACACTGACTTTCTGCTGCACTATGGTCCCGTTGATCATCTCCCATCACATATTTGTAAATGTCTGATGTCAAAGAAGACGACAATGCCATAATAGGCCTAATATAAATCACATTGACACATCAGACATGCCGGTATGTGTTTGAATATACATCACAAACAACACCTCCGAGATGATTGTTTCACTGTTATTGGGAAGTGGCTCTGGGCCTTATAGTAGGATGTTCACATTTTTTAAAAGCTATTCATCCCTGAGTTTCCCTGCTATTCTGTAAATATCAAATTGTTTCTGAACTCATACAACGGACAAGCCCCAAAAGCAAAACAAAATTACCCTCATTTACAGTCTAATGGGAGAGAAAGTTGCGTCCTAACATATATTTAGGTAATGGAAACGATAATGATTTTGTTGCCTCATACTTCGACAGCATAACCCATATTAAAGCACGTGTTGTCATGACAACGTGTATGTTACAGGCTAAATCAACTTTAAATCACCTCTAATGCATGAAATATTATAAAACGATCACAATATTAATCCTGTTTATTATGAGAAAAAACTTGTGTAGGTGACAAAGACCACTGTATTTGGCCATGTTTTATAGTTACGTGTAGATTACAACAAGCATGGACCATGAATTATGTGCGTTTCCAATATGTATGTAATCTCACCATGGCTTTCTTAGATATGCTCCGGAAACGTGATTGTTAGTGTCTAAGCTATTTTAGATCAGATATGTAGGTAAAAAAGTAGGTCAAATGTCATGACCTCCAAAAGGCACATATACACTCCATAGTGATGAGTGTGCAATATGAAATAAATCCCCATTGGTTTCCTCTGAAAACCTAAAATATACTCGTTTTTATTTCACATAGCCAATTGCCATAGATATGCTCTTCCCAGTATAAAAAATATTTTTTATTGAAAACGACTCTATTGTATAAAAAAATGTTATTTCTTATAGTGTAAGAACGAAATCAATTCACGTTACAGTTGCATTACCATATTTACCAGAAAGAGTTATTCAAGACATAAACATAAACTTGAACATACATACCACTCACCAATGTGTGTTCAATCTACATCAGTCAATACCTGAGCGAACTTAAGCATAGAACGTAAACATACAGGCCATAATGTGGGCTCAGGCTGCCTCAACATGTCAACCAACCCATTGATCCATCCATTCATTAATCCATGAATGGATAGATCAATGTTGATTGATTGATTGATTGATTGATTGATTGATTTATTGATTGATTGATTGATTGATTGATTGATTGATTGATTGATTGATTGATTGATTGATTGATTGATTGATTGATTGATTGATTGATTGATTGATTGATTGATTGATTGATTGATTGATTGATTGATTGATTGATTGATTGATTGATTGATTGATTGTTTGATTGATTGATTGATTGATTGATTGATTGATTGATTGATTGATTGATTGATTGATTGATTTATTGATTTAATGATTTATTGACTGATTGATTGTTTGTTGGATGGATGGATGGACGAATGAATGAATGGATGGATGGATGGATGAATGAAAGATGAATGAATGGATGGATAAATGAATGGATGGATGGATGGATGGATGCTGAGTAGTATGATCTCCTGAAAGAAAACATGCTTAATTCTGATTTTAGCAATGTTTTCATGATCAGATACAATAGCTGGTGAATAAATAGATAGATACATACACAGATAAATATGGGTTCTGGCTTCGTAATGGTCATGAGACATAAACAAGTGAAGGCAGTTTTCAGATGACGTGAGTTTGAACTTTTCTACTACATAATTATGTATAAATAGTCATTACCAGGGCTGTTTTTCTATTGTGTTTACTGGGCATTCTATGAAATAAGGCCGTCTTGATTCAGTTCACACAGCATTATTAGATTTGACCTAGGTATTATTAGACTCCCAGACCATTGTTCTGACTGTCTACTGAGCTCTATCTGGCCGTCTACGAAGCACTATCTGGAAGCAACAAATAGGCTGCATTGGTCCAACGCCAGTGTAATGTATTTCTAACATTTTCGACGTTGGCCAATATTTAACCAGCTTCGAGCCAATGTTGTGTGTTTTTTGGCTAATAATGCTTGGTACCCCTATGTCTGAGAGCAGCTCAGCAGAGGACCGGCATTAAACACACAGCTCTGTGTGGAGGATCGAAAGACGGCTCGCCGGCTGTATCCCCCTTCTCTGTTCAACTACACAAAACAAAAACACAACCATATAAGGCCTATATGCCGAAATATTTATAATTCCCCTTTTTGAAGCCTTATATTTTTAAAAACATTTTGGAGCCGTACTCCCCTAGGGCACAGCCATTTTTAGACATATAACATGGTGGTTTTTGATGATCCACTTTCTGCGATGCTGGCCCGACATTAAACCGACATAATTTAAATGTATCCTGTTATAGGGATAGATATTGACCCAGTATTAATTTTTATGTTGGGCGATATCGGAATTATATTTCATTCTCTTCATTTGTTTATGATTTGTTATGAGCCATTAACTTATTTGATGGTGACTGTCAAATATATATAAACATGAATATAAACGTGATAAATAATTAATTAATATATACCTAAATAATTAATATGTACTTAAATATTATATTGAGAAATCTCAATTTTCAAATAAGCATTGGCCTACATTGCTTTATAATTTACAAAAAAAAAATTATATTGTACATACCAAATATTATTGGGGAAAATCAAGAATTAGGTTATTGTGATGAAGCACGTCTCACCAGCAATTACAATTTTTTCTAAGTGACACCAGATTTATTTTTGTCATCAGTTTCTATGCGCACACAACCCCTCTCCTATAAATGGGCCTGTTCAAATTTTAACAGTAAACAAAACGTAGATTCGCGGGATTTTTTTGAGTTTAAGGGTGGGGTGGGTCGGGGTAGACACAGGGGAGGGGCTCTGGTAACAACTATGTCCGATAATCAGTTCAGAACACTGGTATTATTAGAAAGAAGCCTCTTCGGGCTCCGCCCTCAGAGGCTTCTTTCTAATAATACCGTGTTCTTCACTGATTATCTAATACTTAATAGCCATGTGTAGCATTCCAAATGAAAGAAACGTTTCAGAAGTAATTATTTATTGAAGAGTCGAGTATCATTTTCTGAGAGAGGAGAATTAGGTGTTCACATTCTTGTGGTATAATTATTCATTCCATATAATTGTCTGGATTTATGAAAATACCATATATTGAGTCACTTTGTACTTTTGATATAATTCTAAAATATATTTCAAATGGCCGGGTCTATTTGCCCCGTCACGGGGCCCACAAGGCAAGAAAAGTGTGTTGGATAACCCGTGACGGGGCAAATACCAGTTAAATGCTCTTCCATGTCCCGTGACGGGGCGTGGAACCGCTGATTTTGTGCCTTCGATACACCGTGGCGGTCGAAATAAAGGAAAATTAGAGTTATACAGCCCGCTGCGGTGTATGCAAGATAATTAAAGTGTCCTTGGGCACCCCGTGAATGATGTAACGAGGTTTCTTATTGGTTGTCAAAAGAAGCATTACATTGGGTCCATTCGACTAGCACAATAAATATGTTCGCATTTCTAATTTTCAAAAGCAATTACATCGATTAGTGGAGTATGTTCCATCTGGCACTCCGAGGCCGACAAGCATGTACATCGATCATGAGATCATCCACAGTTACTCGTCATGCAGCCCCGTGGGGCCAATGCACAGGTCCACATCTTAGTGTAGGGAGCGTTTGATATTCAATTCGAACTAAACATATGCAGTGTGTAGCGAGCCCCGCCTGAGAGAGGAGGTTTACCCAGTGTGCAGTGAGCCCCTCATCCCTCCTGAGAGAGGAGGCTTACCTAGTGTGCAGTGGGCCCTTCAACCCTCTTGAGAGAGGAGGTTTAAACAGTGTGCAGTGGGCCCTCCATCCCTCTTGAGAGAGGAGGTTTACCCAGTGTGCAGTGAGCCCCTCATCCCTCGTGAGAAAGGAGGTTTACCTAGTGTGCAGTGGGCCCTTCATCCCTCTTGAGAGAGGAGGTTTACTCAGTGTGTGGTGGGCCCTTCAGCCCTCTTGAGAGAGGCGGTTTGCCCGGTGTGCAGTGGGCCCCTCATCCCTCCTGAGAGAGGAGGTTTACCCAGTGTGCAGTGGGCCCTTCATCCCTCTTGAGAGAGGAGGCTTATACCTACTGTGCAGTGGGCCCTTCATCCCTCTTGAGAGAGGAGGTTTACCCAGTGTGCAATGGGCCCTTCATCCCTCTTGAGGGAGAAGGTTTACCCAGTGTGCAGTGGGGCCCTCCTCACTCTTGAGAGAGGAGGTTTATACCTACTGTGCAGTGGGCCCTTCATGCCTCTTGAGAGAGGAGGTTTACCCAGCGTGCAGTGGGCCCTTCGTCCCTCTTGAGAGCGGAGGTTTACCTAGTGTGCAGCGAGCCCCTCATCCCTCCTGAGAGAGGAGGTTTACCCAGTGTGCTGTGGGCCCCTGATCCCTCCTGAGAGAGGATGCTTACCTGGTGTGCAGTGGGCCCCTCATCCATCCTGAGAGATGAGGTATACCTAGTGTGCAGTGGGCCCTCAATTCATCCCTCATGAGAGAGGAGGTTTACCTAGTGTGCAGTGGGCCCTTTATCACTCCTGAGAGAGGAGGTTTACCCAGTGTGCAGTGGGCCCCTCATCCCTCTTGAGAGAGGAGGTTTATACCTACTATGCAGTGGGCCCTTCATCCCTCTTGAGAGAGGAGGTTTACCCAGTGTGCAATGGGCCCTTCATCCCTCTTGAGAGAGGAGGTTTACCCAGTGTGCAAACCTCCTCTCTTGAGAGAGGAGGTTTATACCTACTGTGCAATGGGCCCTCCGTCCCTCTTGAGACAGGAGATTTACTCAGTGTGCAGTAGGCCCCTCCTCCCTCCTGAGAGAGGATGCTTACCTAGTGTGCAGTAGGCCCCTCATCCCTCCTGAGAGAGGAGGTTTACCTAGTGTGCAGTGGGCCCTTAATTCATCTCTCTTGAGAGCGGGGGTTTACTTAGTGTGCAGTGGGCCCTTCATAACTCCTGAGAGAGGAGGTTTACCCAGTGTGCAGTGGGCCCCTTCCCCCTCTTGAGAGAGGAGGTTAACCTAGTGTGCAGTGGGCCCTTCATCCCTCTTGAGAGAGGAAGTTTACCTAGTGTGCAGTGGGCCCTTTATCCCTCTTGAGAGAGGAGGTTTACCTAGTGTGCAGTGGGCCCCTTCCCCCTCTTGAGAGAGGAGGTTTACCTAGTGTGCAGTGGGCCCTTCATCCCTCTTGATAGAGGAGGTTTACCGAGTGTGCAGTGGGCCCCTCATCCCTCTTAAGAGATGAGGTTTACCTAGTGTACAGTGGGCCCCTCATCCCTACTAAGAGATGAGGTTTACCAAGTGTGCAGTGGGCCCCTCATCCCTCCTAAGGGATTAGGTTTACCTAGTGTGGAGTGGACCTCTCATCCCTCCTGAGAGATGAGGTTTATCGATTGTGCAGTGAGCCCCTCATCCCCGACTCTGCCTGATAGATAAAGTTTACCCAGAGTCCAGTGAGCCCCTTATCCCTCCTGCGAGATGAGGTTTACCCAGGGTGCAGTGAGCCGCTCATCCCTAACACTGCCTGAGAGATGAGGTTTACCCAGTGTGCAGTGGGCCCCTGATCCCTGACTGGCCCTGAAAGATGAGGTTTACCCAGTGTGCAACCAGCCCCTCATCCATCCTAAGGATGAGGTTTAGCCGGTGTGCAGTGGGCCTCTCATTCCTTCTAATAGATGAGGTGTACCTAGCGTGTAGTGGGCCCCTCATCCCTTCTGAGAGATAAGGTTTTAGTCAGTGTGCAGCGATCCCTCATTCACCCTGAAGATGAGATTTAGCCGGCAGCGTGCAGTGAGCCCCTCATCCATAACTGGGCCTGAAAGATGAGGTTCACCCAGTGTGTAGCGAGCCTTTCACTCTCTCAGGGTGAAGTTTACACAGTGTGTAGTGAGCCCCTCATCCCCAAGAGATGAGATTATCAGATTTTCCCTATATTAACATTCTGATGTCTAGAATATCACATATCTTATGTATTAGCACTCTCCATGCTAGAGTATCACATGTATTAACTCTCTGGAGTCTAGAGTATGACATGTCTCATGTGTCAACCCTCTGTGGACTAGACTACCATATTTTTCTACGTTAACCTTCTGATGCCTAGAGGTTCACATATCTTATTTATTAGGCTTCTCTGGACTAGAGTATCACACGTATTAACCCTCTTTGTTCTAGAGTATCACGTTTCTAATGTGTTAACCCTCTGTGGACTACACTATCATGTTTATCTTATTTTAACCTACTGATGCCTAGAGCATCATAAATGGTATTGATTAACCTTCTATAGGCCACAGTTTGACATGTATTAACCCTCTGAGGCCCAGAGAGTAGATAGTACCACGTTTCTCTAATATCAACCCTATGTGGACTAGATTATTAAATTTATTCAATATTAACCTTATGATGTATGGAGTATCACATTTCTTATTTATCAACCCTCTGTTGACTAGACTATCTCAAGTATTAACCCTCTGTGGTCTCGAGTATTACGTTTCTAATATATTCACCCTATGTGGACTACACTATCATGTTTAGCTTATTTTATATCCTACTGATGCCTAGCTCATCACATATGTTATTTATTAACCCTCTATAGGCTGGAGTATTGCGTGTAATAACCCTATGGGGTCCAAAGAGTCGATAGCATCACGTGTCCCAAATATTAAACCTCTGTAGAATAGACTATCAAATTGCTTCTATATTCACCTTTTGGTGTTTGGGGTATCACATGTCTTATTTATTAACCCTCTGTTGACTTTCGCAAGTATAAACCCTCTAGAGTATCACGTTTCTTACGTCTTAACCCTCTGTGGACTACACTATCATGTTTATCTTTTTTAACCTACTCATGCCTAGAGCTTCATAGATGTTTTTTTTTAACCCTCCATAGGCTAGAGTTTGACATGTATTAACCCTCTGAGGTCCAGAGGGTCGATAGTATCACGTGTGTCTCGTGTATTACTGCGCTGTGGACTAGATTACCAAATTTCTTCTATATTAACCTTGTCATACCTATAGTATCATATGTTTTATTTATTAACCCTTTCCGGACCAGAGGAACACATGTATTAATCCTCTGTGGTCTCTGGTATCAAGTGTCTCAAATATTAATCTTCTGCGACTAGACTATTATATTTATCTAATGTGAACCTTCTGTTGCCTAGAGTATTACATGTCTTTTGTATTAAAGCAGACACAATCAGGCTAAAATCTTAAAAAAATCAATAATTTTATTTTGGCTTCTTAATATACTTCCTTCATATGTCCATAGACTAGAATTACGGAAGTCTTTTAAATTTTGGGTTGCTGTGGCAACGTAGCAAGGTTGCGGAAAACCCCGTTTATCAGTTATTTCTGTATTTCTTAATTTAAACATGCATGTCTGAAATTAAATTGCGTATTTATTTCTCGCTTAACGGGTAAATGCGCAACACAAAATTTAAAAAAACATACGCAATACTAGTCTATGGATATGTTCACATATTATGGCCATATTAAGAAGGCAAAAAAAATTAAGGATTTTTTATGATTTCAGCCTGATTGCGTCGCTTTAACTGTCTGGAGGCTGGAGTATCAAGTGTTGTCTCATATAATAATCTTCTGGTGGCTAGAGTATGAACTTGCTCCCATATTAACCATGTTAGCCATCTGGTGCTAAACTGGCATGTGTATGATATATTTTCTTCTGTAGCTAGACCCGGCAAATGCTACAAATTGAATTTTTTTTTATACAGATGAATTTTAAAAGCAGATATTTACGAAACTTTGGCCTAACGCTATCTACGTTAGAAAAGCTAGGTGGATAAAATGGGAGTTTGAGAGAAAATCAGCAAAATACTTTGATAGTAATCAAAGTTTCAAAGATTATTGTTTTATTATTGTGTTATTATTGCACACTGGGAAAACCTTATCTCTTAAGAGGGATGAGAGGCTGGTTGCACACTGGTGAGCTTCATCTCAGGGAGAAGTAGGGGCTGTAGGGTGGTCTGGTTGCAGATTAGGTGAACTTCATCTCTCAGGCAGA
Source organism: Flabesymbios commensalis (assembly GCA_964017125.1). Classification (NCBI taxonomy): domain Eukaryota; kingdom Metazoa; phylum Annelida; class Polychaeta; order Terebellida; family Flabelligeridae; genus Flabesymbios; species Flabesymbios commensalis. The sequence continues at coordinate 69,441,801 of OZ024913.1, forward strand.
GTCAGGGATGAGGTGCCCACTGCACACTAGGTAAACCTCATCTCTCAGGAGGGATGAGGGGCCAATGCACACTAGGTAAACCTCAACACTCAGGGGGTATGAGAGGCCAACTCCACACTAGGACTTGTAAACCTTATCTCTCGGAAAGGATGAGGTGCCCACTGCACAGAAGGTAAACTTCATCTCTCAGGGAGAGGGGGGGGGGGGGGCTCAATGTACACTGGCTAAACCTAATCCTTAGAAGGGGCTGGTTGCACACTGGTAAACTTCATCTCTCAGGGTTGAGGGGCCCACTGCACACTGGGTAAACATCATCTCTGATGCAGTGTCAAGAATGAGGGGCTGACTGCACACTATGTAGACCTCATATATTAGAAGGGGTGAGGTGCCCATTCCACACTGACTAAACCTCATCCTTACCGTATCCCCGCGCATAAACGTGCATGTACTTATAAGTGAAATTCGAATGTCATTTCTCCAAAAATATTCTTGTTCGTTTATAAATGCATGCACTTATATTCGAATACCAAGTGCATTCACTTATATTCGAAACCTACTACGCGTACCACGGTGTAACTCAAGACATATAATTCAGGTGAGAATAATAATAATATGACTATATTGACTTATAGACTATTACTAGTTAATGCCCATAATAATTTAAAAAAAATGTTGATCGTAAATACAGACTACAATATTATTTATTAACGGGTAGATATTAGGAGAGAATTGCCCCATAGTACAGATATGCGCCAACAGTTCAAGGCGTCAAAGCGATAGGGTATGGGTATGATAGCTGAAAAGTGGGGACAAATGAGGTGTGATATAACAGTTCAGGTAGTGTCAATAGCTATTTCCTGGAGTCACTCCTACAAGGTAACTTCAAAGTAACTATCCCAATGATTACTAAACTTGCTCAGTTTACTTTGGATTGGAATAAATCAAATAATTACGATTTTAACGAATTGGAATAAATTTAAAATTATCTTTATGTTCGAATAAAGTGCATGCACTTATTTTCGAAAATTAAGTGCATTTTCGAATATAAGTGCATGCGCGGGGATACGATAATTAGGATGGATGAGGAGCTGGTTGTAAACCTCATATTTTAGTCCCAGCTTGGGACGAGGGGCCCACTGCACACTGGGTAAACCTCATCTCTCAGGGATGAGAAGACGGGGCTTGTTACACACTGAATATGTTTATTTCGAATTAAATATTAAATGCTTCTGCACTAAGACGTAGGCCTGTGCATGGGCCCCGAGGGTCCGTATGAAGAGTGACTGTGGATGATCTCTCGATCGATGTACATGCCTGTCCACTCTTCTGATAATAACCAGGAATATGATAATTAAGTGGTTTTCATGTGGATATTACATAATATTAAAAACTAACCAATACTAAGCGAGGTCAAGTATGTGTGTAGGCCTATTAAATAATCTATCCTATCCGATTATTATTCAGTCTATACATGTCAGTTATGATTTAAAGTTGGTGGGTCGTTATACTTCACTGAATCAAAATATTTACGTTGCGATAGACCCACTCCTGTCGAAATTGACCTTATTGCGCATGCCTGCCTTTGTATTAGGCGCCCTAAATGTTTACTCAGCGAATCACAACGACCCACCTACATTATTCCCTCCATCCGTCTCTTCCCAGCGAACACGACCAGTAGGCCTTTCAGCATCTGCAACGCCGACCACCCAATATTAAAGTAGGCGAGTCGTCACTATTTACTGAACACATGTCGTAGGACCACCCGTCGCGCAGTATGGTTCTATAAGTGAGTGAAACTTCTCAGCTGGTTTAGTCTATAGCCTACTAGCTTTGACATACTGTCTTCTAATTTTGGCCACTATACCGCTATGGTGGGGACGCTCGGAGCTTATATTTTACCGTGATATTTTCCCTAAATTATTCTCAACCCTTTCAGTGCGGGGACCGTCTATAGACGTAAACGACCCCCGCACTGAAGGAATTAGCAAATTGTAATGACCATAGACCCATAACATAGATATTCAAATGAAGCAGAAAGAGCTAACTAAGCTATTTGTGAAGATTTCACATTGGAACAACTCTTTGGTCTCCATGGTTGATACGCAAATATTTCAGCATTGTAAGTGTTAAACCATCTAGACATTAATGAATTCATATTTATTTTGCCAACGTTCTAAGGTATGTGGGCCATCAAAAGTGAATATTTTCAATCAGTTAGTGAAACGTCTGACCTGTTTTAACTAGGCAATGTTGATGGGTTGAATCAGATTTTAGTCCTAAAGTATATTTTTTTTATACCACTCCATGGCGATGACTTTTTCCTGAGGTGACATAGTGAGCGCGCGATATTACTGCAATACATGTTTCAAATTACTGTTATCATTATTACATTTAGTTATAAACAAAAAAAATACATATTTGTGAATTAATTTATACTATTCGCCTTCTGTTTTATGAGTAGGCCCATGGTTTATCCTCCTCCAGTCTGTGACGACTATTAGTTTCTGGGAGTAGTAACAATCTGTTCAATTTGTCCTTGTAATAAAACTGATTAGGGCAAAGTGAACACTATTATCATCGCTTGATTAAATTAAGTTATTATCGCCTTTATCCAAGGTACCATTTATGATTTACCAAAAAGTTTTAAAATAGCATTATGTTTATACTTATTTATAATAATATTTGAGGAGCTATAGAATGTATAGTAAATTTGTTTTTTTTCCAAAAAGTCAAAAATACATTGTGAACGCTTAATCCCAATTACCGCTAGTCCATATTCCTCATACTTTTGTATGTAGGAACTTACCTGCCTGAGTACGAAATAAAAAGGTTTTGGTCATAGCGCAATGATTTGTAGTGAATGTCAATTAAAATAGCGAAAACACATCTTATTTTCCTATCAACAATGGCTCAGGGGCACATATTTTCTGTATTTTACATCTGTGTACATATACTAGTATTCTATTGGGTAGCGAAAAGTGTAGGGGGTGGGCCTACTATCCTGTTTAATTAATACAAATGGAAGTATTAGAATTTAGTGCTTTGTTTACAATGGTCCCGGAACGATATTATGGTAGTTTGTATAGCTACTAGATAATTTGATAATGTACAGACAAGAAGTAGGTAATCCTTTTGTGGATAACTTTTGTGTTACTCTGCGACCATGTGAACACATTCAATTATAAAGTTAAGGATGAGATAATAATAATTATAAATGTTGCAATTCCATTTATTTGTTTTTAAACATGAAGAAAATCATATCACACATAAAATAATGTAGATCTTGTTTATGTTTCTTATACAGATAAAACAAAAATAGCCAGTGACTTTGAGTGTTCATATAGAGTGTCCATATATATTCTTCTAAAACCACTGGCGTCTCGCTGAAAATAAAATAATGAGTGGATCAATGAAACATTATTTCTTTTTTTTAAATGTTCTATTCGTGGTGATTAAATTCGAAATTCGCATTTAATATGTTGATACATTTTTTTACAATATAATAACTACAAGAACTTAAATATTTGTTGGGTAACACATAAATTAGGTAGGTAGTCATACCTACATTTATCTCTCATACACTACTGTATCATCTGTACACGGGGCAATCGTGTCTCCAGGAGAATGATCTAAAAATTGTATCGCTGTACTTTTATCCTGTACAAAGAAAACAAAAACAAATATCACTATAGCACAATTTAATCATTACGAGAACGAAATTCTGCTACGTAGGTGTACTGTGTAGCAACAACGATTTATGTTCTAGCACTCATAGCGATCATTTTGTATCAGATATACTGTAGATTAACTTGCTCAAACATGTTGAAATAACCCTGCTGCTTTTCTGTGGTTTAATAAGAAAGGTTGGAATAGTTATTTAACCCGATGGATTTGGTGTGGATTAAATACGAAAACTTTTCTATAACCAGCTGTTTCTATGAAGATTGGAAAATCATTCTGAAACCCAGCTGTTTTTCTGTGTGTTAAATAAGGTTTTAATATTATAAAACCCAGGTGCATTGTAGTGGTCTAAATAAGGTTAAACTATGTCTGGATGCTTTATTATGTGTAGGCATAAAGAAGAGTGGAATTGTTGTTTAGCCCGGGTTGTTTTCTGTGGGCTAAATAAATTCGTCAGTTGAAAAACTATAAAACCTACTTGTATTGTTTGGGTTAAATAGATTTTCTGTGGTCTGGAAGCTTCAAAGGTTGAAATAAGTATATACAATGTAGTCTGGGTTATTAATTGCGGGTTAAATAAGAAGGTTGGAATTGTTATTTAGCCTGGGTTGTTTGATGTGGAAATAGTTATTTAGCCTGGATGCTTTGTTGTGGGTTGAATAAGGACATAGGCTGACATACTTATTTATTCACGGTGATTTGATGTGGGTTGAAGACGAAGATTGAAATAGTTCTATAACCCACTTGTTTTATATGGGTTATATAAGAAGGTTTGTATTGTTATTCAGCCCGGGATGTTTTCTGTGGGTTAAATATCTCGGTTGAAAAGTTATAAAACCTACTTGCTTTTATTTGGGGTGAATAGAAGGTTCAAATAGTTAAATAGCCCAGTAGGTGATTTTCTGTGGGCTAAAGAAGAAGGTTGGGATAGTTATCTAACTCGGTGGATTTGGTGTGGATAAAATATCAAGGTTGAGATAGTTCCATATTACCCAGCTGCTTTTCTGTGGGTTAAATGGGAATGTTGTAAATGTTTATAACCCAGATGCTTTGTTGTGGGCTAAATACGAAGGTTGAAATAGGTATATAATCTGGGTTATTAATTGCGGGTTAAATAAGAAGGTTGTAATTGTTATTTAGCCTCAGTTGTTTGGTGTGGAAATGGTTATTTAGCCTGTATGTTTTGTTGTGTAATAAATAAGTACATAGGTTGAAATCGTTATTTATTCACGGTGATTTGATGTGGGTTGAAGACGAAGATTGAAATAGCTCTATAACCCACTTGTTTTATGTGGGTTATATAAGAAGGTTTGTATTGTTACTTAGCCCGGGATGCTTCTGTGGGTTGAATATGTCGGTTGAAAAGATATAAAACCTACTACCTTTTATTTGGGTTAAATAGAAGGTTCAAATAGTTAAATAGCCCAGTAGGTGATTTTCTGTGGGCTAAATAAGAAGGTTGGGATAGTTATCTAGCCCGGTGGATTTGGTGTGGATAAAATATCAAGGTTGAGATAGTTCCATATTACCCAGTTGCTTTTCTGTGGGTTAAATGGGAATGTTGTAAATGTTTATAACCCAGATGCTTTGTTGTGGGCTAAATACGAAGGTTGAAATAGGCATATAACCCGGGTTATTGATTGCGGGTTAAATAAGAAGGTTGAAATTGTTATTTAGCCCTGGTTGTTTGGTGTGGATATAGTTATTTAGCCTGTATGTTTTGTTGTGTATTAAGTAAGTACATAGGTTGACATAGTTATTTATTCAAGGTGATTTGATGTGGGTTGAAAACGAAGATTGAAATAGCTCTATAACCCACTTGTTTTATGTGGGTTATATAAGAAGGTTTGTATTGTTACTTAGCCCGGGATGTTTCTGTGGGTTAAATATGTCGGTTGAAAAGATATATAACCTACTACCTTTTATTTAGGTTAAATAGAAGGTTCAAATAGTTAAATAGCCCAGTATGTGATTTTCTGTGGGCTAAATAAGAAGGTTGGCATAATTATCTAGCCCGGTGGATTTTGTGTGGATGAAATATGAAGGTTGAGATAGTTCTATATTACCCAGCTGCTTTTCTGTGGGTTAAATAAGAAGGCTGTAAATGTTTATAACCCAGATGCTTTGTTGTGGGCTAAATACGAAGGTTGAAATAGGTATATAGTCTGGATTCTTAATTGCGGGTTAAATAAAAAAGTGGGAATCGTTATTTAGCCCAGGTTGTTTGATGTGGGAATAGTTATTTAGCCTGGATGCTTTGTTGTGGGTTAAATAAGTAGGCCACATATTATTCCGGGTGATTTTATGTGGGTTGAAGACGAAGAATGAAATAGCTTTATGACCCACTTGTTTTTATGTGGGTTATATAAGAAAGTTTTTACTGTTATTTAGCCCAGGTTGTTATTCAGGATTTGAAAAAAACGTGTGGGGGGGGGGGGGCTTGGTGCCGGCCCTCAAGTTTTTTGTTGGTATGCTTTTTAAAATAATGTGTCGAAAAAAACGAGGCCGCCCCCCCTCCCCCGCCTGGACCTGCGGCCGACATTCCCCGTCATTAAGTTGACTATAGATTTACCCAATGTTGGCTTAATGTTGGCCCAGTGTCGTAGACGGTAGACCAACAATAAAGTAACCTTGGGTAAATGTCTCAGATACTAAGCAATGTAAAATACACAGCGGGCGTCGTAATCAAACCTGCTGCGACTACTGTTTGTATGGAAATTTAGCATAAATCAAATGCGGCCACAGACGATAATACGTGTAGTTGCCAATTCACATATATTTGGTAGTAATCTAGCTTTCATATCTTTTGTAAATGTTGCAAGCGATAATAATTGTCAGGAGTCAGGGATATATTTACATTTGTACAAGTTTATTTTTACGCGGCATAACTTACCTGTTTATTTTGATAAGGTCTTGGTGTAGGCTATTCAGTTCCGTGAATGACCGCCAAAAACAAACATTGACATCAGGGCATTGAAAGAACGATTTTGATTGGTTGTCATTGTCGGGTTAAATAAGGATTTTAGTCTTCTTGCACACCCCGTGACGGGGTAAATAGACACTTCCATTTCAAATATATATATCTTTTTAATTTTTTTTATTTTCGGATTTCATATACATATACATTCATAATACATATACAATACACAGTACAGCACAAAAAGGAACACGATTATACACAAGACGTGAGAAAAACAAAACAAACAAAACAAAACAGAACTAAACATGCCTTATGTGCAACATCTTTAAGTGGTTATAAACTGATTACAACTGATAAAAGAAAAACGGATACAAAGTAACAGAAATGATAGTATGAATGTTTCGAAACAAACAAGCCCTATGCCGATTCAATGCCGGTCCACCGCCTACGACGCCGGTCCGGCACCAAATCTACACTGCCAATGCCAATACATCGTGTCTATTTAACAGCAGCTCACATTAGCATGGTCCTGCCCAGCCAACACGAGCCGCCGACCCAACACCGGGTCGACGTCTCGTGCCTGCCTGGCGAGAATCTAAGCGCCCATATACATACAAAGCAAACAGAGATATAAGACCTCCCGGTTCAATGCTGGTCCACCGTCTACGACAATGGACCAGCATCAAACCAGCAAGGTATACCGGGGACTAGCTGGCTTTGGCTAAAGAAGAAAACACGAGACGCCGGTCATACCCTGTTCCGCCGTTGAACTAATACTGGCCCGACGGCCAAACAAGCCTCGACCAACGTCTCGGAAACACGATGCATCGAATATATATTTCAAATATAACATATTATAATTTTACGTTGATACATTATGCTGTTGCTATTGTGGTTTTCTTAGTTTATTCAACCCTCTGAGGTGTCCATATCACCAGAAAGATGAATGAATGAATGAATGAATGAATGAATGAATGAATGAATGAATGAATGAATGAATGAATGAATAAATGAATGAATATATAAAGCATGAATGAAGAAATGAATGAGTAGGAATATAAATGAGTGAATGAATGACTCAATGAATGAATAAATAAATGAACTAATTAGTAAATAATGAAATGATTGAGGTTCGAGATCACCGTAAGTCATTTTAATTTCGGACGGTGTGAGGTGAATTCAGACGCCGCGGTGATTTCGGTCGGTGATTACGAACGGTGTGCGGTGAATTCGGACGCCCAACATAGTATTCTTATATGCGCACACTTATATTTTGCGTTTTGTGGCTTCAATGAAGCACTCTGCCCATTTCAAATCACTAGTTCGTCTGCGAAGCTGGACCTCAAAGGTGTATGATATCTTGTCTGTGAAACGCAGTGACGTCATCGGAAACCCTTTTAAACGGTTACTCGGTGAAAACAATGTTATATAATACCCCCTCCCCCATACTTTATTGTATCAGATAGCTCGGTGAAAACATTGCAGGTCAAAGCTATTGAGTTTCACAGAAGTTCACCATGCATAGTCCCTTTAAAGGGACATGCCCAGGCTAAAATCATAAAATAATCGGTGATTTTATTTTGGTTTATTAATATGACCATGTGATGTAAGCATGTCCATAGACTAGAACTGCAAAAGTTTTTTAATTTTTGTGCTGTGCATTCACCAGTTAGGCTAGATATAGAGACGAATTCCTGATTTCTAATTATTGACAACCATATCAAAAAATAAGAATTACGAGAATTTCGTCTCTATATCTAGCCTAACTGTTAAATAGTCATATTAATAAGCTAAAATAAAATCACCAATTTTTTTATGATTTTAGACCTGGGCATGTCCCTTTAACCGCCAAATATACAATAATATTTTCTAGGTTATTAGGTTGACAAAAGAGCAATGCCTACAACGTACACAGATATCTGGGCACAGAGCGGGACGGATACCCAGCACACCCAGCCGAGACGTTGAACCAATGTTAGCTTCATGTTGGAGCAGCGTCTTAACATGGAATGTGGGGAACCAATGTTTGTGTAATGCTGTGCCAGCGTCGCAGATAGAGGACCAGTAATACCCCAGCATTGGGTCAACGTCTCGCGTTAGCTGGATGTGACCGGATGTCAGTCAGTTGTACGGCGTAAGATGACGATGAAGAATTAAAGGTATGGTAGACATCGAAATTCGTGGGACAAGGGTCCCCCGGAATGCAATAGTGCCCGTGGGTGGGCCCAGGGCAGGCCCTATTCCATAATAATGCTAAATATGCGTTTCATACCCAAAGCCTCATTAAGAGGAAGTTCTCAAATCACAGCAACTTCATATATACTTAAGTTAATACTATGAGTTAATAATTCAAAGCCATTAGCCCTGGCCCCTACTTGGTCGCTGGGTTGCAAACAAAGTGACTGTATTACTGCGGGGATGTCGAAACTGGTTGACCCCAAGCTTATATATTGACACCCAGTGAACACAAAACATTTGTATGACTTTATACAATGTTGGACCGACGTTGTATAAATGTTATACAATGTGTTGTGTTAGCTGGGCAGGTGGACTTTCTCTCAAACATAGTACATTTGTCCTATGTTGGTCCAATGTTGGACCAGCGTCGCAGACGTTGGTCCAACATTAAAACAGCACTAGGTCAATGTATCGTTTAAGTAGTATCTTGTAATCAGTTTAGTTGATGATATCAATGCCGTCACCCTGTACAGTAGGTTACTGTATACCTACAGCCCTGTACTCTATATATGCTACTGTAGGCCTACACGTGACGGTCTCACGCATGCCCGTTTTGTAGCTGTATGAATCTTTAATAATAACTAAACAACACTGTCCACTGTCATATTGTACACTATCAGGCGTATTCATAAAAGAGGTTTTACCAAACCCGAGCTTAGCGTTAACACAAGTGTAACTAAACATATGTTTAAATAATTTATAAACCATATTCACAAAAGCAGTTTTGCTCCAGTTTAGAGATTCATACAACTGCGAAATGGGCATGCGTGGGACGGTCAGGTGAAGGCTTACATTAGCTTATAGAGTACACTTTGACTATATTAATATCAGCAACTGAACTAATTACAAGATACTACTCCAACGAGAAATTGACCCAAAGTTGTTTTAATGTTAGACCAACGTCTGCGACGTTGACCGACATTAAACCAACATTTGGCTGGGAAAGCTCTCACTGTTAATATGCGGTGAGTCAACTGCTTCTAGACCCCCATGGCAACACAACTGTTTGTGTTACAACACTAAGCCCACATAAGAGAATTGGTGAATTATTTCCTCATAGATGTTGCTCAAGTATATAGAGTTTATATGATTTGGGAACTTGCTCATAATGCGGCGATGTGTATGAAACACATTATAGTATTATTATCTTGGCTGATAACTGTGTATGTGGGGTGATATGTCATTGTGGAATGTCCAGGGGCCACTGTTGCATTCTGGGGACACCCTTGTCCAGTGTATTTTGACAGTTGACTATACCTTTAGGAAAACTTCAGAATGCCATTTAAACCAGCTGGTTTTACAGTTTGATCGACGTTCATGCACACAAATGATGGTTACCCACATTCAAAATGCATAC